>CM049858.1:27260346-27860346 GCA_027422415.1 Schizothorax lantsangensis
AAATAGAAACTTTGTCAAAGAATAAAACTATTTCTTTATTTTTTGCTGCACATATAACATATACGAAATAACCCCCCTATTTAACATACATGAAAATACCTCATAGCAGATCTATACAGGTGGAGCTGGGGAAGGTGGAGGTTTCTGAAGCGCGCTTCAACTGCTACAGCAAGCACTAGCCAAGTATTTGAATGTTGACCAGCAGCTCATTGGCTGCTGATGTGAAAAGAAACCAATCAGCTGCGCCATGTGAGTAATGATGTGATGATATCAGATTGAGTTAGAACATATCGGCCAGCGCCATCTAGAGTTTCATGACAGAACTTTGCACATATATATATATATATATATATATATATATATATATATATATAATGTAACTATGATAATGGCATGATGCTAGTTTAACTGGTCACTATGTAAAGTATGTTTACATTTTCAAGTTGAATAATCATAAAAAGTCTGTGCTGCTCACATTTAAAGCCTCTTTCTGACAGATAAATCCACCTACTTGGTGAACCGCCCTTGGAAACCAAGCCAGAAATGTTTCGAACGGTCAAACAGCAAAATCCATATGAAGCAAATCTACATTTGCACCCCGTCCAGCTACTTCCTGTGCCAGAACGACGGTACGTCCTGAATATCCCCCTGTTCTATAAATACATCCTCAAGTCAGGTTTGCTTTTTTTCTCCCTCCGTGTCTTTGAAGCATAAATAATGACTAACTAAAAGGGCTGAATCATTCGGGACGAGCACCAGTGATTGATATGTGTAGAGGGCATGAGCCGACTGCACGAGAGAGAGAAACGACAGTCCATTTTAGAAAGTGTCTACCGAATTGATTTAACAAGTTTAATGTGTGCATCAATGTGGGCCTATTACTGGTTGTAAGCCTCAGTGATGCTATTTGTTCGACTGGCAAAAATACTGCTCTTTAGAATGAGTGTATTAGGTCTAAAATTGCAGAGAAAACCCCATTACAACTTTATTGCTGGTAAATTGGAACCAAACGTTGTCTGTATTTCAATTATTGTGAGTTACCCGGGAAATAAATCGATTTTGTATAGGCTCAATCACATAGACAGTGATGAGAAATGCTTTATTACACTCTGGCAACCCAAGGCTAGTCTTTTGTTTTTCCCCCTTAGCAATTTTCAAGAAATTGTCAATTAAGGACTTTCTCGTCTCCTTTTGGCTTCTAGGAACGTCTCCGTCCGTGGAGGAGAAATCACTGAGCGTTTTGTATTGTGGGGTGTTATTCTCACCGCTTATTCAGGTTTTAAATGCTAATGTCGCCCCTCCTACGGCCCTGTGCCACAACACAACTCACCCACTTCGACACGGTGGGTAATCATTACCTGATTCTACTATCATCATCTGAGTTCTTCAACCACCACAAGAGGCAGCACACAGGGAAAACGCCTCCGACTACCCATAGTGCATTGGTGTAAACAGTTATAAAACGAATATATTTGACACAAACTTAAGTAAACAGTTCATTATATTCTGAAAAATTAAAGCATTTGTTATTAGTGCTGGGAAATGCCCTAACTTACCTACATAATTACCTAATAACTAGCGAAGCAAGTCAATTAACAAAAAATTAACAAATTATCTTATTCAATAATGAATCCCAGCGAGTAATGGTGTATTGCAATGAAATGCTGCAACAAAAAAAATAATAAAATAAAATAATAAAATAAAATAAAAATACTACAAAGATATTGCCACCTCGAATAGCTCTGATATATTTAGAATCATTTAGTGTAACAAATAAACAAATATTTGTTTCTAATAATGAACTCCAGTGAGTAGTGGAGTATCGCAATGAAATACTGCATCTAAAATAAAAAATAAAATAAAAAATTCTACAAAGATACTGCCATCTTAAACAGCACTGATACAGTTTGAATCATTAATTGTAATGAATAAACAAATAATATTTTCTAATAATGAATTCCAGTGAGTAGTGGAGTAGTGTCCAACTTTTCTAAAACAAAAACATATTTCTAAAATATGCAACTCTACAATTTTCATGTAAACATATACATAATGTTACTCAGTAATGACCTTACAGTATATTTAACCAAATATTGTACATGATACTGTTGAATATGTTTACAGGATACTATGCTCCAAAAAATGAGCAAAACTTCACAAAATACCGAGACATTCCTTGATGTCTCAAGACAACTCATTTCTAAAGTTTTGAGCTTCATAACAACCAAAAAAGCAAATGTTTTCATTTGAGACGTTCTCTGAAACAAGCCCATTTCTGAGCACTAGTGGAAGTGTGAATGAAGCAGTCAGACGATACACACGGAGGAAGTGGTTTATATTACACAGACCCCGCAGACACAGACACAACCTCACATTCATGCAATGCAAATTCAAATCAACAAACACAGAGGGAGAAAAAAACTCACTATGGCAGAGTTTAATTAAAGGATCTGCATAATTTGAATCCTTTAAAAAGAGAGAGAGAGCGAGAGACAGAACAGGACAGAAAGACGAGATCAGGGCTGCCTTGAAGTCGATATCATTTAATGACATCAGCTCTTTTACAACACCGTCTGAGGCGGCAAGCTGCCACGACACATGGACGACGTGGGAAACGCTGATCTCGTCTCCGTTAAGACGAACGCGGGGGTCCCTCGCTCTCATCCTCACAATTAACGCTTACAGTCTCTGCTAAGATGCATCTTGTTGGGACGACGTCCAAACAAAACAGAAAGGAAGAAAAGAGCGGCATTATTAATCAGCTGAACATGCTCCTCTGACCTGCTCAAAACAATGTGAATCCAGCCTGAGGATTTACACACAGTTTCCTTCAGCTGTAATTGGCTGAAGTGAACGACTGGATGTGTAATACTGCTGACACTACTGACACAACACACCACTGTCCTCCAAATCTATCAGCTGGACATACAGCGTAGCAGCTCTACTACAGCTAAAGTACTCCCAAATAGAGCCTTATATTAGTTTACAACACAAGACAACATTTATTAAGTCTATTTTAAAGTCATTTGGTCAATTTTACTGAAATATTCCCCTCTCAAATTCACTGGACAAAATACATGAGCAAAAATAAGGACTCAAACTGGATTCTTGAAACCCCTCCCTCATCTGCTATTGGTTGAAAAAAGAGATGGCCCCGCCTTAAATTCACACCATTGGTCGAGCCAATGTTGCTATTTCAGGCTGATCTCTTCTCTGCTGCGGAAACAAATATTGTTTTTGAATGACATAACCAAGGTTGTATGGGAGGGTAAAAGTAGTATTAACCAGTAGTATCATAACCTGCATTTGATCTAATCAAATCAAATCACACGTTTATGAATGGAGGGGTGGTGGGAGAAGCATAATAACCAAAAATAAGAAAATGAAAAAAATTATTGTGTCTATAAAAATAGAATGGAACGGAAACAGAATATACTGAATTGGAAGACACAAACAAAACAAGTAAATAAATAAAAAAAACAGAACAAAATAAAATAAAAATATCACAAAAGATAAGAGTAAGTCCAGCCCCACAATTTATAACACTATAGAAGTTAAATATTATTTTTATGCACAAAATACATACCTGTATTTTTTTATATATATTATATATATATATATATATATATATATATATATATATATATATATATATAAAATGTATAGATATATATCTGATTTAATCTAATTGGAAGACACAAATAAAATAATAAAATAAAATAAACACACAAAAGATAAGAGTAAACCCAACCCAACATTACATCACATTACACTACACTACACTAAATTACATTAAAGTTTTATGTTCAATATACTTACTACAGCACAATACACCTACATATACTGTATATTCCAGGTTTTTATGATACCTATAGTCAGCTATACACTTCAGGACTATTGTATTTATTAAAAGAAAATTCACATTTCAAAACTGTTCTGATTAAGGCCACAATAAAGATAAACAAATAAATCTGTAAACAAACTTTTTAATTCATCTTCTACTGTGTCTGAATTTCTCAAAAGGATGCATATTAAAAAAAAGTCATAGATAACTTTACTATTGAACCAATCGTGGTAGTTAGGCTGTGATTCAATAGACTCTAAACAAACTCACAAGAGTTTATTACACTTATGCAGTGCCACAAAGTCTCTTCAAATCTATATTTCATTACCAGTCCACAGGAAAGTCAGGAATTCCAGTTAATTGTGTTGATTTTCACTGGCTGCTCGTCTTATTATCTGACACAGAAAATGTAAGCATTCAACAGAAAGAACGGATAAACGAATCTTGGGTCATAGAGAACTGATAAAAGGTAAATGAAGTAATTTTCTCGGAGCTTCTGTCCAACGGAGATTTTCATAGCAAGGACGTCGCAACAAGGAGAAGTCGGTGTTATTTCTAATTACTTAAAGCAAGCAACAAATTCAATCAAACGCTGCTAGCGATTCAGCGAGGGACTTCAAACACTACTCGTGGTGAGAGCTTCTGCTACCAAAAACAATGAATTTCATGTTTTATTCATGCGTACATATACATTCTCATTAGTGGTGGCCACCGTGTGAAGACAGATAGTGTGATTGAGTGGGGATGGGGGAGGAAGGAGCCGCTGTCGAAGGCCTTGGGCGATCTGTTGATTGACTGGGCTCCGGTCCCAGCGGTGGTGACCGCCAGGCTCGGTGATGGACACACATTGGAGAATGAATCTGAGCTAGCCTGCAGCTGGGTTGTGCGTCTGGACTCCTTAGTGGGTCCGCAGATTGACCTAATACAAGCCCACTGGCCAAACGGCACCAGGGCGATCCAAGTAGTGACATGCACGGGGCACAGGAATGCTGGGAGATGGAGAGCTTGCTGCTCGTGTCTAGATGGTAAACCTGGTTCTGCTAGGGTTAGGATAACAATATGCATTCATGTGCATTCAGAATTCAACTGAGGATGCATTTCAATTCTAATTCAACTCCTTTAAACTGAGGTGGCAAACAGGTAGCAGAATTGCAATTTGAATTTAACTGTGAAAAAAGTTAAATTCAAATGAATTAAAAATCAAAGAAGCTCATGCACTATTGTTCAAAAGTTTGGGGCCAGTACTTTTTTTAATGAAAATTAATACTTTTATTCAGAAATTGCACAATAAATGAATAAATAAAGACACTTATAATGCTACAAAATATTTGTATTTCAAATAAATGCTGTTCTTGTGAACTTTCTATTCACCAGAGAATTCAGGAAAAAATCAAATCAATGGGGAAAAAATGGTTTCCACAAAGATATTAAACATTTTCAACATTGATAATACTAAGAAATATTTATTGAGTACCAAATACACATATTAGAATGATTTCTGAAGGATAGTGTGACACTGAAGACTGGAGTAATGATGCTGAAACATTTTAAAATATACTAAAATAGAAAACAGTTCAATAAAATTATAATATTTCACAATATTACTGTTTTACTGTATTTTGATCAAATAAATGCAGCCTTGGTGAGCAAAACAGAAAACATTGAAAAATTCTTAGTGATCCCAAACTTTTCAAGTTCATTTTTAACTGGGAAAAAAAAATGTAATTTCCGGATTTTTCCCAGAGCGCATTACCAATTGAATTTCTTTGAATTTGGCCAATTTAATTCAAATTCCATGTTATAAATTGAAAGGAAGCCAATTTACAATTCTAAATTTTGCTACTTGGTTATATGAACATGGAATGTGATTTTAATGCAGAATGAGACACAACCAACTTTGCTACTGACCCTGTCACCTTCTTAGCCAACCCCAGTGTTAAAGCAAATTCAGCATCACAACGGTAATGCGGAGATAAGAGCGAAAAATCCTAGACCGTCAGGGCCACTATCAAGTGGTTTATTATAGATATTAATGAATAATATGGGTGAGTGAAAACTGTTAGTCATGCGTTGAGATAGCAATAGCTAAATGTTTCACGCATGAATCGGTTGGTTTTTCAGCCAGCGCCCGAGTCTCTCGACCCCTCCGCCCGCAGCTCGCTCCCAGCTCGCCTTTAAATGGTAGAAATCCATTGGTTTCGATATGAAGCTCTTTGTGACAGCAAGTAAACGGAGTGATTAAGCCAGGCGAGGGCTATTGAGGGGCAGAAAATGGTGTGATTAAATTGGATGATTTGGGGGAGTCATTTGTGTCCTGTGAGAGACAAACAGTGTTGAGGCCAGACACCTCCATGACCTTCCTCTGAAATCTTAACCACCTTTACACTTCACTGCAGTCAAACAGCAAAGCACAACACTGCGGACTGTGATTATCAACCACTTAGGAGGAGAATATATCATCAAAATTGAACACTTTCTTAATAAATAATAATAAATATCTCTGGATTTATTGTGCACAATTCAGTATATGTTAAGAAAAGAAAAAAAGTTTGTTTTCATATTGTTTTATCAAAATTTAATAAACTTTTTTGACGTAAACAGGGCCACATAAGCAAGGAAAAAAATTATATTTTATTATATTAATTAATTTAATATAAATGTAAATGTATTAAATTATATACATTTGTATTTACATTTCTTAAATATCATGATATACTAGCCACGTATGAAATGACAGAACAAAAAAACACCTATTCAAATTATGCATTCATTGTTCATTATGATCGGTGTGCTTCAGAAGAATATAATAATGTGATTATAATTTGTAACCATTTTTATTCTATATGCAGTACTTTCATATAGAGTACTTCCAGAAAAGAACACTTCGCTGTATTCATATATATATGGGCAATTAATTGCATTCAAAATAAAAGTTTTTGTTGACAAAATATGTGTGTGTATTGTGTACATTTATTATGTATATATAAAGACACACACAGAGCAAATATTTTGAAAATATTTACATGTATTTATATGTATATATTTATATTAATATAATTTATATAATACATATATATATATATATAAATAAATATATTAAATATATAAACATAACATTTTTTCTTAACTGTATACATGCATGTGTGTGTATTTATATATACACATAATAAATATACACAATACACACACATATTTTATGTCAACAAAAACGTTTATTTTGGATGCGATTAATCACGATTAATAATCGCCCAGCACTAATATATATATATATATATATATATATATATATATACATACATATACATTTATTTATATATAGTGCATAGATTAATACAGATGTTGATGTTGAGAACTGCAGAATTAACAATGCTCCAAAAAAAGCCAACAACAACAACTAGAATTTTAATGTCGAATTTTGCTGTTGCAAAACTTGTAGATGTTAGGGTCATTTCTAAGGCGTTGCTATGCAGTTGCTAGGGTGTTCTATGTGTATGGTTATTAAACTTGCACTTGAGTCTCCATGTTCCCATGTCTACTGCACCGCAAACACAAAAGAAATCGAAGAGCGCGGTGACGTTTTAAAAGCAGGATATCAAGGAATTATTTTTGACATTTTGATACGTGCGAGCCTATAAAGCTCTGTGACAACTTGGTTTAATTATGAAATATATTACAGCTGCCTTAGTCGAGCCAATTATATTTGATTGGATACTTTCTTTATTCAACAACCTCTTTTCATGTCATTCTAATTTACTGTCAAAGCAGCCTGAATATTGGAAACTAAATTATTTACTACAGCCCATAAGCCAATAATGTTCCATTTGTCTCGTACTGAGAGAGTCTACACTAACAAGATTATTAAGGACATTACTTGTAATAGTAAATGCCCTTCACTTTATTTGAGGCTCACGCTGTGCTTTCAGACGTTCCACTTCAAAAGAGCAGCACTCAGAAGAGACCGTCAGCGGCCGGCGGGAGACGCTCAGGTACGGTCGACCACTGGAAAAAATTAAACGCTAGATTAAATGATATGCAGGCAAAATCAGTTTAAATCTATTCCGTGCCATCATTTTTTAAATTAAAACTAGCATTTAGGCTCTTCTAAAACTCGCATCTACAGAAAGAAAAAACAAAAAGCTGCTGGTAACGCTGAGGTAATTTGTAATACTTTGTGAAGATATTAGCCACAGCCGACTACAGGTTCAATCACGCCGCTGGAAAACGAGGCTCTCCATATTCATTCCGACTGTCTCTTGGATTCATTTCTCCATTATTGGTCTATTTGCAAAAGGACTAATTACCAGCAGGCCAACGAGAGTCTTTAAGCACTCTGCCTATTCGTCAGCACAAAACACCTCTATTTTTAGCAGAGAAACAATAATCATATTCTCCTTCCGCCAGGAAATCTGCAGTGTTGTTACTGAGGAAATACAGCCCTTTCTGAAAGTAAACACACACAAAGGCCGACCCGGAGCGTATACAAATACATGTCGCGCTCCCGAGCGAAACCATTGGGAAACTTAAGGCACCCTGGAGGGCTGTCTCACGCTGGCGCTGCCAACATTGGCTTTGTTGTCTCCATTCAGAAGAAGGATAGACCATTAAAGAGCATAGTTATGCTCAAATATATAGCAGAGTCGCGATTAAGTCTCAGCCCGAACGGCGAGCTGGATTCGCACCTTGCATAGAGAATCTCGCACATGGGGAATGTGATTTAATAAGGAAATAACGGCCTCGTTCTAGCAATTAACTGCATTTCTTTGGCTGCGTTTGATTTAATGTTAATCAATTCACGGCAAGACAAAGTACGTACAGTTTTTTTGCTGTTATTAAAACACATTGTTTGACAACAACGCTCCCTCAAGCTGTTTTTGCTTCACGAAGCCACAAAAATAAAGGTGTACGAGTAATTGTTTCCATGGCAATTACGACTTTCTTTGGTGTGCGTCGGAAAATAAAGAAAATAGCATAAACATGCCCACAGCCTCAATGCAGCCAAAAGCAATTTCCTCTTCTAAATTTAGTTATGCAAAGCCTATGGGCATCATCAGCATTTAGTAATTAGTTTTATAATTACTGCTGTTTTGCTCACTGTCATTCAATTTTTCTTACACCACGACTGGGGAATGGAACATCTCACACTCACAGCTGGGCAAATTACCATCCATTTATAGAGTGAAGGATATCAGCGAGGGCTGATTTTTACCCGTGATGCACGGCTCCGAGCAGCACATCACCTTTGAGACTGCCATTTTCCACCAAGTCCAGAATGCCAGGGAGGAAAAAAAGCACTTTTTCACTGTTGTGAGGGTCTATTGTGATGCAAACAGCATTAATTCCCTCATTACCATTAACAATGAGTGTGGCACGCTGGTCACCCGGGTAGAGCGTTTTAATCAATGCCCTGCTCTCTGCCAACCTGCTCCGCCAAAGACCCCCTTCACATGAGGATGTTAAAGTGACTGCTCCATCACTTTGTGAGCTGGTCAAAGCCTTTAATGAGATCACACTGTTGGCTGTATGATGGTTTGATATGCTAATCTATTAGGGGTGCACAGGTGGCTATTTGTGGTAGTTGTAGCTGATGCAAATAATGCAACTACATTTTCCACAAACAGTTGTTTTCCAGTAACAAAAATGAGAAAATGCTACATTGCAGTGTTTAAACAGAATACAGAAAGCAGAGTTATTATAGTTAACAAAAATTAAAACTGAAACTCAACTTAAAACCATAAAAAGATAATTAATTGAAATAAAATGTTATAATAAAACTATAATAGTAACTATAACAATGATACTAAAAATAACACCGATAATAATATACTGCGTGTGTGTGTGTCTATATATATATAATTTTATATATATATTTTATTTATTTTTTCTCAGTGCATGGAACACTGAAATGATCAACTACAGTACATTTGCTAAAATGTGCGGTATAAAACACAGCATGGTGCACGCAATCCTAAAATGCAATGAGCACATCTTGAGCTTTTCAAGTGAATGAACTACAAGAAATTATAGAAACTTCCCTATTTTAAAATTTAAATTGAATCTTACTTTTGACTGCAAAAAATTTTTAAAAAAAAATCTTCACTAAGATAACAGGCTGGAAATCATATGCGACATGATGAGGTCATGAGACACAAGGCATACTTCTAAGTGAAATGTTTATCATGGAATAATGTCTAATGGTTCATTTACTGCTGTTAAAAATTAGGCAGTATTCAGTAAATAGCAAGCATGTTTTCCATTTCCGTGGTTTGTTCATATGGCTTTTTATGTTTAGTCAGTAATAATACATGCTCACCAAAGCCACTTCAAATGTCTGATTCCTTTTAGTCAATCATTTAATTCCAATGAAGGAAAAAATATACTAATAAATAAATTAATAAATAAATATAGCTCAAAATATTTTTCTTGTTAGCTTGTAATGTAGCTACTCTTTCAAAAGGCTAGTTAGACTGTACTTCTTTAAATGAGTATCTTCCTGTAGTTCAACTAACAAAGCACAGCTAACAACTCCAAGGTCATAGGTTTGCTTTCCAGGAAACAAATACACCAATAAAATATATACAGTTACAGATTAGATGAATATTGATTGTAAATGCATACTTGTAAGCGTGAAGCTACAGTATTAAAGTAGAGAAGGGCGGTATGAAACAGCGTGAAGCTCACGGGTGTAGCTAAATGTCAGGCGTGAAGAAAACGAGACGTCAAAGATGTAGCGCGGGGGAGAGGAGGGGGAGTTCTCTTCAAGGTCTCTCCGAGTTTATTGATGAAATTATGCTAATTAGGACAAGTACATGGACATTTGGCTGCTACTCTGGAAAAGCATGTTGTTACGTCAAAAAAAATAAAAAAATGAAGGAAACTTTTTATGACTAAACTTCAAGAGAAGCCATTATGCTTGTTAAAACGCTTGAGTTTATGAGGTGCCGAAGGACAGCGTCCCAGAAGATGAGCCAAAAACAAGCAAACAAAGAAAGGAGATGATTACGAAATCTTTTTCTCCTTCACTATAAACAAGTGGCTTGAAAAGCAGGAGGTTTGGTTGTGTTCAGCTGAGTGACACATCTATGCGATGCAGCAGTCACCAGAGATCAAACGCTGATAACCAGCGAACACACGGCGGCTTCAAGCGCTGCCTCTAATAAAGACAGCGGGCCGCCGCATCTCAGGTATTAATCACACACAACAAAGCACTGTGTGTTTCTGTCAGTATGTTCCACGCGCTTCCACTGACTGCTGAATAGATTATAACCCCACTGATGAGAAAACCACCAATACAAACAGTGTGTTTACAGTAGAACACCGCAACGACAAAATAAACCCACACCTGAGGAAACTACAGCTCACCAGAACTCAGCTGCGCTTAAGCACTCGCCATTGTCTCAGATGTTTCTCTTAGCATCTCTGAAGAGAAATAAATCAGTCACAAGAATGTTCAAAAGTTTGTGTTCATTAGGTTTTTAAAGGAATACATACTTCTATTCATCAAGCATGCATGAAATTGATCAAAAGTGACAGTAAAGACATTTATAGTTTTACAAAAGATTTATATTTCAGATAAATGAATCTGAATCTAATATGAAACAAAGAATCATAAAAAATGCATGATTTATTAATAAAAACATTATTAATAATTGAGCACCAATAATAATTGAGCAGTAAATCAGCATATTAGAATGATTTCTGAAGATCATGTGACACTGAAGACTGAAGTAATGATGCTGAAAATTCAGCTTTTCATCACAGGACAGGAATAAATTATATTTTAAAATATATTCAAGTAGAAAACATTTATTTTAAATTGTAATAATATTCACAATTTGTACTGTATTTTTTATCAAATAAATACAGTCAAGACTTTTTCCAAAAACATGAATCTTACAGACTCCAAAATTTTGACCGTACATCTACATATAGTAACAGTAGGCCTATACAGCTATAAAATAAATTTGGATAGAATATGAATATGAATTTGATCTTGAGGTAAAAAAATATGAGATTTTTTCCCCTCATTTTTTTCTTCCAAGCCTCCATTTTCTATCCAGGAGAAACAATTGAGTTTTTTTATTTATTTTTTTAAGAAATTAACACTTCTATTAATCAAGGATGCAGTAAATTGATTTAAGGTGGCAGTAATGAAATTTGTTACAAAAGATTTATATTTCAAATAAATTGTTTACTTTATATTCATCAAAGAATCATAAAAAATGCAGAATTTAATAAAAAAAATTGAGCACCAATCATAACTGATAATTGAGCAGCGAATCACCATATTAGAATGATTTCTGAAAGATCATGTGACACTAAATCTTGAAGAATGGCTGCTGAAAATTCAGCTTTGCATCACACGAATAAATACAAATTTTAAATACATATGGTATAAGTAGAAAACAGTTATTTTAATTTGAAACGATATTTCTGATCAAATTAATGGAGTCTAATCTTTTGATCATTAGTGTACATCAACAGAGTAAGAGTATACAGCTATAAAATACATTTGCATAGAACATGGATAAAAATTGATGAGAAATGTTCAAATTTAAATCTTGGCTGCAAATGTGAGCAGAGTTGAGAAATTATTCCTCATTTTTTTTCTCCCAAGCCTCCATTTCCTCTCCACTGAATCTCATCGCTGTCTCGGAGAAACAATTGAGTCGTTACAGAGATCTCGTTTGTGATTTATCTCCCTGTGGGCACTGGCAGTGCATGTAAAATAATTTTGCATTTCACTCAATTAATTCCCCTCCGTTAATATCAGTCTCCGAGCAGCCGTTGGCACAAGATGTTTACGCCCTGGGTGATTAAGATGGAGAAGCGAGTTTTTGACATTCCGACGGAAAGCTGCTATTTTGCAAACATTTCTGCCCATTTGGAATTCCTTTCCGGTGATCATAAAAGGACAACTGGCATATGTGTCCTCGACTCGGCGGCTAACTACAGGCACAAAACGTGTCAATTGTGCAGGCAGCGCTGTAGAGTTTGGGGGTGTGCGCTTGGTGAAGTGTGGCATTTTGGCGACTGCTCGCTGCTCTGCATGCATGAATAATGAATGCACAGGTGGTGGAGGGGGGTCAGGGGCCCGCGCCATCCTCCAAACAACAGAAAGGTCATGCTTGTTTGTGCAGTGTCCTTCAACAGATGTGAAACGCTTCTGACAGAGACTAGCAAATTTCAGTTAAACCGCTCCAAAAAAATTAGTTGATGGGTCAATTACGGTAAAGGTCAACAGGCGCAAAAGGAGAGAGGGGCGGCTAGCGCGCGACTTATGATAATAAATCAACACTTGAGAAACGGAGGTCAAATTCTTTCAGTTGCGATGCCAGTAATACAGCCGGCTTTTATTACAGATAAAGGCCTGAATTCTATGCTTTGTCACCCTGGTTTTGCATTCAACAGAAGGCGGCTTTGTTTTAATGGTGTTTGGCGACTCTTCGCCGTACAAATGGCAGCTCCAAATTGTTCTTTATTCACACGGACATGAAAAAAATGGAAAAATGCAGGTGGATTTTCCTCTAAGCATTCCGATTCGCATGAGATTTGCCAAACGACACTGTTCGGAGACTTCCCAAAAGGTTACAATCATCAGTTATTATGTAGAAATGCCATACAAGAAGTCAACTTGATTTTTTTATCCTTTTCATGGCAAATATTGTATAATAAGAGCAGCGGCGGCTTCGGATCTGACGTTGGGAAATTGCATGATCCTAATATGGAATGATCCAGGAATGATTCTAATATGCTGATTTGCTGCTCAAGGAACATTTCTTATTATCAATGTTGAAAACAGTTGTGCTGCTTAATATTTCTGTGGAAACTGGGATACTTGACTAGTGACTAGTTCAAAGAAACAGTATTGATGTGAAATAGAAATCTTTTTTAACATTATAAATGTATTTACTCTCACTTTTGGTCAATGTAATGCATCTTTACTGAAAAAAAGCATTAATTAATAAATATATAAATATATATATATATATATATATATATTAATGACCTCAAACTTGAATGTCTGTTTGTTTCTTGTATCTGTCATTGTTTCTTTATTCACACAGACACAAAATAGATCTGGAAAAATGCATGTAGATTTTCTTCTAAGAAGTCAGCTTGATTTTTTTCCTTCTTTTCACAGCTAATATTATAACAGCAGTGACAGCTTCCGATCTCTATTTAAAGTCGCTGAGAAATTGCATGATCCTTCAGAAATCATTCTAATATGCTGATTTGCTCCTCAAGAAACATTTCCAATTATTACCAATGTTGAACAGATATGCTGCTTAATATTTCTTTGGAAACCTAGATTTTTTTAAGAATAGAAAGTTCAAAAGAAGAGCACTGATTTGAAATTGAAATCGTATGTAACATTATAAATGTCTTTACTGCCACTTTTGATAAATTTATTGCATAATTTTTGAATAAAAGCATTAATTTCTTTAAAAAAAATCTTAATGACACCAAACATTTGAGAGGTTGTGTATGTTTCTTGTATCTGATATATTTTCTTTATTCACACAGACATGAAAAAGAAGAATGCAGGTAGATTTTCTTCTAAGCAAAGAATCCTTTCGATTCACATGAGATTTGACAAACGACATTGTTCGGAGATTTCCCAAAAGGTTACAATCATCAGTTATCATGTAGAAATGCCTTACAAGAAGTCAACTTGATTTTTTCTTCTTCTCACAGCAAATATTGTATAATAACAGCAGCGGCGGCTTCGGATCTCTATGTAAAGTCGCTGGGAAATTGCCTGGAAGTCTGCACTGACAAATGAACCGGCTACTTCCAGGCCCAGGAAACAATATCGTTTTCCTCTGGCTCACCTTGACTCGTGCACACAAACAATCGGAAGGAGAAACGGGCCCTGCCCTCTGAGCTCCGGGCCTGATGCAATAAGTCACCATATGCTCGTATTAGCATGCTCTGCATTACGGCGCGTGGCGCGCCTCCCGGTCAGCTGTACGCCAATCAAAACACATGCACCTCTTTTAGTCTAAATAACAATCCGGCAGGAGTCAGCGGAGGACGAGGAGAGACAGCTCTGCCGCTGTAGGTCAGCCTCATCTCCTCGCTCCGATCGGAAAATAAACAGAGATTCATGAGCTCGGAGGAATCGGGAGCAGGGCTGAGTATCCATTAGCTCTAGCGATGCAGAGCGGCAAAACGGGAATCGATAACAGGTTCTGTTCGAAATGTAGTGCAAATAAAATGGGCCGCGCTACTGATTCAATTCAAACGGCTGCTGTCAATGAGATGGAGGGACATAAAGAGCCTCTCGTTGTCCTAGAGGGTTTGGATTCACCTTGCTGAGCGTTCATTAATACATGGGGATGCGATGCACTTTATTCATTTCCTTTGCTTACATCATTTCCTGCATTGCATGTCAAGCACGTCGATGTCGGACGTGTAAAAGGCAACAGTCCTGCAGACCGGCTCTACACCGAATTATTCACCATATACATTTTCTCATTAAAATGCATGTGGCTCTTCAAAGCGAGACAACAATGATACCATCTGTTGTGTGCCGGCCGGAATACACAGAACAAAGCCGCTGAAAACTGCAACAATTTACTGTTGCCTCTAACAACATTCATGGTATTACAGCCATGCCAAATGTACAGTAAATAATTCACACTTAAGTGCAAAGTAGCTGTAATGAATTTACTAAAATAAAATTAAATCAGGAAAATAACAGAATGTAATAAAATATAATAAAATAAATAATATATAAAAATATGATAAAGATATAATAAAAAATTAAATAAAAAATTATTAAATAAATATTTAATTTAAAATAAATAAAAAAAATATAAAATAAATAGTATAAAATAAAACATAGTATAAAATAGTATAAAATAATATAAAAGTAAATATTAAAAGAAAAATCTAGCTATAATTATATATATATATTATATATAAATACAAAAAATAAGCCAACTGTAGCTATTGGAAATATTAGTTTGTCTTTTTGATAGAAACCCAGGCACTAGAAACATGCAAATACACTGAAAAAACCCATAGCGAATGAGCTCTTTTAAATATTACATTTAGCCACAGCAGTCAAATATAACGAGAAGAGCAAGTATTGAGCGCATCTTTTTTATTTTCATTGATCCCGACCGCATCCTTTATCACCAACCAATTAGCATTAGTTGATTAACCAGGCCCATTACTCACCTAATCGTTACAGTCCAACTAAGAATCCATAGTTACTGTTAAATCTATAGGCTGCTTCAGTGTACTGACATTCGTAACTAATTAGGCTTCTGTAGGGCATGACACGGTCCTTGTTTATTTATAACCGACAGCAATTTTTCTTCTCGAGCCTGTAGTGCAGCAAACTCCAGTCAGGAGGGAGCGAGTTATGACCGCTCTCATCTCACTCCACTTTTTTAATGTACATCCACAGTTTCATTGTCTACTTCCTGTCCTTGCTGGTAACCAAAAGCACTAACAGATGATTGATTTTGTGTACTGCATGCAGGTGATTACCACAACCATCTCAACTAGTACCTCAGTGTGTATAAACCAGTTCATACTAACAATTACTCTTAGAAAAGTGATAGTTCACCTAAAAAAGACATTTCTGTCATCATTTATATAATGACATTCCAAAACTAATTTTCTTTCTTCTTTGGAACAAGAAATGAATGTTAAGAATGATGGTAACCAAATGGTTTGGGGTTCCATTAACTTCCACAGTATGGACAAAACATACTATGGAAGTCAACGGGAACCGAAACTAAATATATTATTTTGTGTTCAGTAGAAGAAATGCATAAAACACGATGGAACAACACAATGAGAGTAAATGACAGAATTTTCATTATAAACTAAAGGAAGACTTGCAGGCAAGTTAGTTGAATAAAACAGAAATTTGCAGCTTGTATTAGTTAAAAACTATTATTTTAAGTTAATTTTGGATGCAGTAGTGTCAGCAAAAATAACTTTAAATTAATGAAAATATTTACTTTGTTGTTGCTGTGAAAAAAGCTTAGATTTACTTGTTTTTACTATAGAATTATTAGAATAATTTAGAATTAGATGTCATTATTTTATTATCATTCTTTTATTTAATTATTTAGACAGCCTGAAGTTGAAGTAAAGCAGTTGGTTACTTAAGCTTATCTAAATTATACGTTTTGACTATTTTATTTTATGTTAATGAACTTCTGATTATGCATTATGAGCAAGGTTATTATAGTTAACTAAAACCATAAAAAAGTTATTTGAATTAAGATAAACTTTAACTGAAATTAAAATCTGAAACTTATTTCATTTCAGCTAGTTGCCAAAACAATATTTCAAAAACAGTACAAAATGACAAAAACACCACAAAATTTTACTACAATTAAAATTAAAACAGAAAATATAAAAATATAAACTATTTTCAAAATATGAACTAAAAAAACAACAACAGCATCTCGTCTGCATGCTTACTACCATTGTAAGCGTTTTAGTGCAAAGGCAATTTCACATTAATTAATATACACTGAGGAACTTGAAATTATTGTCTGTAGTATTTAATATTCAGCATACCACACATGCTATACATCACATTGAAAAAAACGCTGTAATCATCCATTATTACAACAAAAAGAGCAGAATAAAATGTCTACACAGAAGAAAGCCTCTTACCTTTGACTGAGGTGTTGGGCGGCGGTCCTTCGATGCGCAGGTTCCACGGCGGGTCTCCCTGGTTGGCGAAGTCCCTCATCTTAAGGTAGCTGATGGTGAGGCGGATGATGGAGGCCTTGTCCAGCTGGCTGGTGATGGCGCCGGGGAGCGGAAGCATCTTTGCCAGCTCGTAGAACTCAAAGTTTTCCTTCCCCCGGCGCGAGCGAGCAGCGTCACGTGACTTCTCCTTCCTTAGAGCCTGCAACCTGACAGAAACGCAAGAACGTCAGTAACATAAACATCTACTGCTTCTCAAAACCTGACAGACTTTGCTTCCTGGCTTGTGACTGACAAAACTTCAATCCTTTATACATGAAGTACTTAAGTTTGTGAGGCGCCAAGGGACGATGTCCCAGAAGACATAGAAAGAGATGATTATGATTATCATTTCTTTATCTATCAAGCAGTGGGATAAGAATTCTGCACTGTAAATATACTGTACATTAAAAATGATACTGAAATTGAGCCCATTTGCTTTCTTAACACATACTGTAGATCTGGCTTTACTTTGGGCATATTATTATAAAGACCAAAAATGTATCTCTCATCAAAATAAAAGAATTCCCTACACCTCAAAATTGCTTTTTCGTTTGACGTCCTCAATCGCTTTTATATTTTAGCCCTTCCACTCCAAAAAAAACAGACACACAGAAACCACTTTTTACAATCCAAACAATTTCCCAACATTCTTTTGTTTTAAACCTTGCATTTCTATGTTACAACCACAGACGTCAAAAGAGAGAGCACAGAATTCTGTGGTGCACCTTTATTATATTGCTTCACACTGAACTCATATTTCAAAGTTAAATGGGACATGACATACTGTGGTGATACCATGGTACAGTAAAGTATCAAAGTACACTACCATTCAAAAGTTTGAGGTCAGTAAGATTTTTTATGTTTTTAAAGGAAGTCTCTTATGCTCACCAAGGCTGCATTTATTTGATCAAAAAAAAAATATTGAAAATATTTTTGCAATTTAAAATAACCGCTTGTCTGTCTGAATAAATTTTAATATGTAATTTATTCCTGTGATGTAATGCAGAATTTTCAGCATCATTTCTTCAGTGTCTTATGATCCTTCAAATCATTCTAATATGCTGACTTGATGCTCAATATACATTTATTATTTTATATATATTATTATAAATGTTGAAAACAGCTGTGCTGCTTAATATTTTTGTAGAAACGGTGATACATTTTACTTTTCGGGATTCTTTGTTAAATAGAAAGTTCAAAAGAACAGCATTTATTTGAAATTGAAATCTTTTGTTACATTATAAATGGCTTTACTGGCACTTTTAATCAACTAAATGCATCATTGATAAACAAAAATATTAATTTCTTTAAAAAAAAAAACTTTCACTGACCTCAAACCTTTGAACAGTAGTGTATATACAGTTGTACGATTCATATACAAGAATGCCATGTAAAATATGTGTTGTTAGTGACAGCACTACACCCTAAAGAGAGGGAAAACCATGGTTACTATTGATAGATCCAATAATATTAGCTTCTATTCATAATACAGACATGTAACAGGATTCATCTCTATTGTAATTTGTAGCAATATATCCCAACATGCCTTTCTGTTTTCAACACAGCTTTTCCCATCCAAACAAAAGGCCCAGGAGAGACGGTCTGTAACTGAACTCAATAGCTGTGCTGGGCTCTTTGTTATTGACTGTATATAGTATCAAGAGCACACCTCTGTGCCAATCACAGACGGGGCAGGCAACCGCGGTGTTGTGGCGCTGGGCCGCAGCAGGCTAAAGTTGCAGTCACACCGACTTTGTTGTGCTCCGTCGAGAGACCTCAGCTCAATTGATTCAGTCATTGGAATCCAGAAGTGGGTCGAAGTTGTGATTAGCTTTGGCCCGGGGTCTCGTGAGACGCCCCTGTGAATGACTTTCATTGCTGCCTTTTTACCACAGACAGACGGCCAGCCAGAGATCTTCTTTCCCCGGCCAAGCGCTCAAACAAAGAGAAAGAAACACAATGCCACGCTAACCTCACCTGCATCTGAGCTCAGAAGCGAAGCTAGATGGAAAACACCCAAAATATACACTCGCTCCCACGCATGCCTGCACAAAACAATGATTTATTATAAATTATGACTACTGCCTCAAAGTGTTGTTTATTTTGAATCGAGTGATTTACAACTGTGCATTTCTCTGTATTTATTTCCTTCTGAATAAAATTAGTCCTTTTCTGGCAGCAACTGCTACAGTAGCAACTTAACATCGTGAAAGCGACTGACGGCACATCTTTAAATATGGAAATACACTGGTGTAAACACTGTATAATATATAAAACAGATTGTTATTTACAAGAAAATATGATTTCAGGCTTTCTACTTCAAAATCTCACATTTAATTCAGTGTTTTACTTACCAATTCTTTGTAATTATTTGTGAAATTTACTAGCATTTTCTAGTGAAAATTGTTTCTACAATTTTTTTTATTAGTGTGGGATATTTTACATTAGCAAAACTATTTATATATCATGTAACAGAGTTACACAAATGGTTATAAACACAAGATGATATAAATTAATAGTGACCAGAAACATCAAGAATCTGCTTCATAATTCATTTAAATATATCAATTTATAATATATGCGAGGGCTTTTATCGTAAACTAAATCTATATACAAAAAACTATTAAAAACATTTTTTTTTTACTTGAAACAAAATAAACATAATAAAATACAAAAAAACTTAACTTATTTTATTTCAGCTACAGTAGTTGCCAAGCCAACATTTCTCATGTAGTTTAACTAGAAGTACTAAAATAACTAAAACTAAATAAACCAATACATTAAAATTAATTTAAAATATGTTTAAAAAAAACTAATAAAAATGACAAAAACACAACATAATTAATTACTCCAATAGAAAATAGAAAAAATAAAAGCCAAATTAAAATCCTTAACAAATAATTTAATAGCATATCAATGATACTAAAATAAAACTGAATATATTATACTGTATACTGTGGTGGCCAAAATGATTAGAACACTAGTATTTTCACCAGCTAAAAATGGTTTTAAGTCAGTTATTTCTATCTTTTACAGTAGTGTGTCAGTAGGAAATATCAGTTTACATTTCCAAACATTCATTTTGCCATTAATTGTAATAATCCAGTGAGATTTTTGTCTGACAACAGCCAGTGCTCCACACAGAGATCTGATCTGATCATCATCAGTCTGTCTGGAATGACATGAAGAAACAGAACAAACTGAGACAGACTAAATCCAGAAGAACTGTGGGAACGTCTCCAAGATGCTTCAAGAGACCTCCCTGCAAAGCTCCCTGAAAAACTATGCACAAGTGCACCGAGGGCAAAAGCTGCTTTAAACACAACAGATGCTCACACCAAATGTTGATTTAATGTAGTTAATAGAAGTTCATTGATAAAGAAAATAGATATTACATTTATTTTAGAATAAATGACTATATTTTTGTTCTATTTTAGATTTAAAAAAACATGGCCAAAGTAGCTTTGCAGCTTGTCCAAAATATAAATGTGTCATCTGAAAATGCAATGCAATGCGCTGCAATGATCCTAATTTTTTTTTTGATGTAGACAGCTTCATTAACTTTAACGTAAGCAATGTAGTTTTGTCATGGCATAATACATCACACACATTCATCGTAGGCAGTATAAGGTGCAAAACATACCCTATGTATTCCACAGATTTGATTTTTATTAATTAGTTTATTTGCATATGGACAGAACAAAAATCATGATTAAAGCCAAAAAAGCTGAGAAATATGCACTGTACATAAAGAGTATAGCATATGCTAATTTGCATCTACAGTGCCTTGCGAAAGTATTCACACCCCTTCATTTTCTTCACGTTTTATGTTGCTGCCTTATGTTAAACTGCTTTAAAGTACTTTTTTCCACATCAATCTACACTCCATACACTATAATGGTAAAGCAAAAAAAATAAAATAAAAAGGTTTTTAACATCTTTGCAAATTTATTAAAAATAAAAAACTTAAATGATTCCATTGCATAAGTACTCATACCCTTATCTGGGACAGTTGGAATTTAGCTCAGGAGCATTCATATTGCTTGTAGGTGTTACTAGACTTTGATTGAAGGTAACCTGTGGCAAATTCATTTGAATGGGTATGATTGGGAAAGGCACACACGTCTTAATAAAAGGTCCAACAGCTGATAATGCAGGAAGGAAGGGCTTTGGTTAGAGTGGTGACGAAGAACCTGATGGTCACTCTAGTTGAGCTCCACGATCATATGTGCAGATAGGAGAAATCTACAGAAGGACAAACATCACTGCAACACTCCATCGATCTGGACTTTATGGCAGTGTGGCAAGACTCAATCCTCTCTTCAGTGTAGACACATGAAAATACACTTAGAATTAGCAAAAAAAGCACCTAAAGGACCCTCAGACTGTGAGAAATAATATTATCTGGTCTGATGAACCTCAATTCCAAGCATCATGTTTGAAGGAAAGCAGGCACTGCTCATCACATGCAGAGTACCATCCCAAAAGTAAAGTGTGCTGGTAGCAGCCTCATGCTGTGGAGCTGTTTTTCAGCGGCAGTGACTGAGGGACTCGTCAGAGTAGAAGAAAAGCTCAATGCACCAAAATATAGAGATAGCCTTAATGAAAACCTAGTCCAGGCATTCAGAACCTCAGACGGGCAGAAGGTTTACCTTCCAACAGGACAATGGACCTAAACACACAGCAAGAGTGGCTTATAGACAACTCTTGTGAGTGTCCTTGAGTGGCCCAGCCAGAGCCTGATCTTGAACCCAATCAAATATTTCTGGAGAAACCTGAAAATGTGCGTCTGCCCCCATCCAACCTGACACAGCTTAAGAGGTGAAGAGGTGAGGAGAAGAATAGCAGATAATTGGCAAATGCTGATGAGCAAAGCTTGTCGCATCAAACAAAAAAGACTTGAGGCTGTAAAGGTGCTTCAGCTAAATATTTAGTTAAGGGTATGAATACTTATGCAATGTACTTCAGTTTTTTTATTTGTAATTAATTTACAAAGTTGTGACAATTCTATTTTTGCTTTGTCAATATGGTGTATGGAGTGTAGACTGATGTAGAAAACAACTAATTTAAAGCAGTTAACATAAGGCAGCAACATAACAAAACATGAAAAAAAATGAAGGGGTATGAATACTTTCGCAAGGCACTGTATATTTAGTGTTCTACTACGGTAAACTAGTGTCACGGCAGAGCAACAGTTTTAAAGAGAATCTTGCTGAGCAAGTTAATGTTAACATGTACAGCTAGATATTGGAATAATAACTTTTGGCTTAATGGTGAATACAACTCTGTTGTTGCCTAACACTTGTGTGAAACACACATAGATATGTTTAAAAAAACTGAGAAGCACCCTAAAATGTATTCAAATGCACATAAATCAGATTCATTTTCAATCACTTAAAGCACAAGTAAATCTGCATGAAGTCAGTGTATCGGCTAATAACACACGACACAGGTTCTCTGGCGTTTACAGTCTCAGCTCTCTGGTCCAAGGTTTGAGTCCACTGATTTATGATTTTCAATCAAACAACTCACAACAGCCGCTTTAATGCTTCCAAAACACAACTGCCCACTTTCTGTAGCGTTCATCATGTCAAGCCATTCTGAATTAAGTCAGAAATAAATCAGCCCAGAGCTTCTGCGTTCCCTGTTGGCCGACATTTAGATTAATTTTTTACCACCATAAATGCTAAATCAGTTATAGCAAGTGCCGAAAGATGGGGAGAGAAGAATGTCTTGATGGATGAAAAACGACTGTTGGTGGAGAAGAAAATCAGCGGATATTGTCTTCACATTTTATCAACAAACAAAAATCAACATAAAATATGAATCAGAGCCGTGCCACAGAACGCAAACATATTCTGGAGTGCTTAATCTAGTAATTCCTACTCTGCTTCCCAAGAAACCTCCAGGAAAAAAGCCCAATTACCTCAAAAAGAGCACCAATGACGCCTCACGCAGATCTAATGCTACAGTCGCAGATGCCGTGATCAATTTTAATCCTGTATGAAACTATCATTTCACCAGCAGATATAGATTGGCTCCAGTCCTTTGCATACAAGCGATGGATTTCTATTCTCAACAGTGTGGAGCGTTCCAGCACAAGAATAAAAACACCATTTGATGGTCTGCTGCTCAGACAGTATATAAAGCCAGTTGTAATGGTTGTTTGGATGCAAAGTGCAACAGAGCAGCAGAATTTCATTTGTTCCACAAACTTGGAAGGCATTATGCCGTCCTGCCAAATACGTCTTGATGCACCGAGGTTAGGTGACCTTCATTTTCGTGACATATTTATTACGTACTAGTGGAAAATGCAACAGACGCAAAATCTCGGCGATACCGCGGGCCTTCTGTGACTCTTGTGGGACCTTTCAGGGAAACAGGACACGAGTTAGTTTTGTGGCGTGGACTAACGGCGGCAGCTCTTGAGTAATGAGTGTTGTGTTATTGAATGGCCTGTTTTCTGAGCGGGAATTTATGTGCACCGCACCGATTTTGCTGTTTCCTGCTTCCAGGCTGGTAGAAAAATACTCCTGGATTATCTGCAATGAACATAAATGTGCCAGAAACCTTTTCAGAGCTTTTTGCTTTTAGAGTTTATGCTCACGGAAACATCTGGAAACAGTAAACAGCCAATCAGTGTCATATTTTCATCAGACAGACACTGAAATCAATACGAAATGACATTCACAACCCATTTTACTTGTGTAATGTGACATATTTTAGAGTAAATGTACAGTATGACGGGATTTGATTACATCCATCAAAAACTGTTAGAATCTTGAAAAGCAGCAGATAATATCAGAATTGAACCATGTGACTGGAGGGGAGGAGTTTGATGACATCAGAAGTAAAAAAAATAATTGTTTCAGATTTATAACATTTTTGTTAAAGATTATGAAGAAAAATGTGCTCCTTCAGAATAACATAGAATGATAGACAGACAGACAGACAGACAGACACAGATAGATAGATAGATAGATAGATAGATAGAAAGATAGACAGACACAGAGACAGATAGACAGCTAGACAGATAGATAGATAGATAGATAGATAGATAGATACTAGATAGACAGAACTACAGAACTACAGACAGACAGATAGACAGATAGACAGATAGACAGATAGATAGATAGATAGATAGATAGATAGATACTCCTTTTCTGATAAATGTTCTAAAAATGTTCTATGCCCTTAGGAATTTAAAAACATGAAATTAAATATTAAATACTTAAGAGTTTAAAAACCTTTATAGAGACATTTCAAAATTTTCCTAGTGAGCGACAGCATTACCCTATTTACTAAATTAGCACACACACACACAGAGAGAGAGACAGACACACAGACACACACACACAAAACAAGCAAAAACATCAAGAGGCTGAAAGTTCTGCAAATGATCATTTAGGGTTGAGGTAATTGCCTTCATCAGTGTAGAAAAAGCAGGCAGAAGAGAAATGTCACTTTAGATTATCTTCTTGCCTCCTGAAGCAATAGATGACACTTGATCAGAGACTAAATGCCAAAACCAATCAATTCCTTTTGTGACTCTTCTCCATGCCGCAGTAAAAAAGGCCATAGTCTTGGTTCTTCTAATTAAAGTAAATGCTATCTCCTTGGTAACCTCATTAATATTCTCATTGACTTGGTTATACATACAGTGTGGCATATGACTGGTCAAATTTAGATGGAGCAGCTTTAAAGGCGGTCATATGGCGTTGCTAAAGAACATTATTTGGTGTATTTTGGTGTAATGCATTGTGTTTATGCGGTTTAAGGTTCAAAAAAAAACATTATTTTCCACATACTGTATATTATTGTTGCTCCTCTATGCTCCGCCTTTCTGAAACGCGTCGATTTTTACAAAACTCATTGTTCTGAGAAGCGAGGCGTGCTCTGATTGGCCAGCTATCCAGTGCGCTGTGATTGGCCGAATACCTCAAGCGTGTGACGGAAACGTTATGCCCCTTACCGTATTGTGATGCCATGTCCCGGCATGACGACACAAAAACAATAAAACCCATTATAAACGAGGCATTTGTTGCATCCAGTGGGGACATAATTACTGATTATAATGACTTATACTGTCTTTTTACGTGTCGCATTGCATCACGCCGCGTAAACATTACCATGTCTGCATTTGTGATCGGAGAAATGACAAACAACAAGCCCTACTCTACACTGCTCAAAACTCGCGTTTGAATCGTCAGTGGCAAATTCTTTAAATATGAAAACATACTTACAGACTGTGAGTCAGAAGCGCCAGACTGTCCCACTTTATAGAAACAGCCTTTGTGCAAGCCAGCATTGTATGCTACTCTCCCAGGTTCAGGAAATAGTCCTCCGTAAAATGCGCTGCACACACTCTAATATTTGGGTTGAACTGTTCTGGAACAGTGTTGTAAATATAACTTAACCCTGATTTCTAGTTGTGTCCTCTTTTGGAAGCCCAAACAAAGCAGTTTCGCTTTCACAACGAAACACAGCATCTCCACGACATGGCGCCGGCGGCAGAAACAATAGTTCCGCCTTCTTTCATTGCGTATACATTTGGGTGGTGTTATGCAAATCTTCCCACACCGTGATGTAGACATGTGGGGGCGTGTTTGAATGAGCTGTTTTAGGAGGGCGTGGTCGAGTCTTAACTTTTATAAAGAATATCTCTTTGGGTTTGAGACTTTAGTCTTTGCAACTTCAGGGATCTTATCTATGCACAATCAGCTTGTAACACTCCAAAGAGAAAGGAAAACTTGAAATCGCATCATATGACCCCTTCAGACAGAATGTATTTTCTCTCTCAGAAAGATTACTGTATATTTCATATATAAAGGTTACATATTCCACTTTTTATTCTATGTTTGCACCAAAAAAAGTTTAGTTATTTAATTTTCACACTTTCCACCTTTAGAATTAAACAGGCTGTTTTATACTATATATTAAGACCTATATGTAAATGAGCTCTGTTATGAATGGCTGACTTTTTCGCATGTGAAATGAGGAGCAACACCTCCAAGTTGCTGAATGCTAGCAGGCATTGCTAATATAAATGTGGGCGGTCATTGGGGAGGGAGATTTGTGTTGTGACTGTGGACATACTACATCAAACTACATCAAGAAAAGCCTGTTTTCATTTACTACAGTACAACAAGCGTAAAAGTGACTTCACCTGTCCATGCAAGAGCCTACAGAAAGTGCAGCTCTCCTGACTCATGGTGTAGCTGTGTTCTGACGTGCATCGTTAAGCACAAGGTTACGTCTCGCACGGTGCACTAATTCCCTTCAAGGTCTGCGCGGACTTCCCTTTCAATCAGTAAAATGGATCTGGTTCTGATGTGAGTGTCCATTGCTTTCATTGTCCTCAAAGTTCTGTCATTCGACTGTTCGTTTGTCCTGAGAACCTAATGTGTGTGTGTATTTGTGTGTTTGTGTGCTGGGAACACATTGACATTCTTCATTAATCTGGACGTCGGTTGAGGAGATCTATAGATGTGCTACTGTCATACATCAGCAGCGCTGCTCCGTTACTAAACAAGAGGCTGGTGTTTACATTGGTTATGCTCAATATTTCATCTGAAAAGCCAACCTTAATATGATGAATCAGAGGAGCAATAACCAGGGGCCGGATTCACGAAAATATTCTTAAGAAATAAGTTAAGAAATTTCTTAAGATATCCTGTTAACCCGCACCAGGACGCCAGCGCACTGAAAGCTCTTTGTTTGCACACGTCATTGTTTTCAAACAGATAAAGTAAAACAGGACAAAATGAATCTTGACAAACTATATATCATTTTGAAGGTCTAAGCCTCAAGCATCGACGACAGATCGCTGTTTTTCGATAGAAAGCTTATACGGAATGTATTTGCTAAATGTGTGTAAGCAGTACACATCAAAACATGTATAAAAAAACCGCAGTACATACCATATTCATCCTGATAACGACTCTCAAACGTATCCACTGCTGTAAATCCCGGTTTAGTTTGAGAGATAAGGGTCCACTGAACAACATTCCATCGAGCACTTTTAGTCCAAAGAAACAACAACGCTGTAATTTGGATCGTTATTCCTTTGTTTACGTCTCATCTCTTCAGGGAGAGTTATTGTTTGTGTCCGTTATGGAACAAATTACGCTCAAAAACAGCGTCTTGGTGGTAAAAAAAACAGCATGATTTTGTAGCAGACAATGTCCCAAACAGAATGAAATCATCCAAAAAAAAAAAAAGTCAAAGATACACGGAAGATTGTTTATTTGAATTCTGGCGCTCCCTCGCGACGGCGCGTGACGCACGCTGTGACGCACCTGTCATCTGATGGGGGCGTAACTTAGCGATCTTTTTAGCACAAATAACTTTCTTTTTTTTTCTTCTTCAACAGTTTTCATATATGTTTGTGGGTAATGTGCCTGTATCTGTATGATTAACATCCGTATGGCTGATAATCAGCATGTAATTACTGACTGTTCACAGATATCAGTGTGAATGCAGTCTATATAAAAGGCCATTATAATGTGATTATTGACTATATTGGGCGGCCATCTATATGATTAGCATATGTATGAATGATCGTCAGCAAGTGATTACTAATGTATGAGCAGGAGCATCTATCTGTATGTCAGGAAATCAGTATGTACTTAAGTTATTTTTTATTATTATTATTGTTTTTTTTCATCACTCAAAAATTATTATTGTATTTTTCTAGTTCTAATTTATTTTCTCAAATAAATCACTGATACGATGTCTAAGATTCTGTATACTGTTTTATAATTGAAAAACTGCAGTGGCATGTATAAAGACTAAATAGTTTGTAGTAGAACCCTTCAATAATTTGGTAAATATTTTTCCTCAAACAGAGGGGGGGGGGGGACTAGAAAAATGGCTGCATCTCATTTTTCATGGTATCTTCTTCAGATTTGAAATATAAACTCATGAGACATGTGACTTTCAACCCATTACTTTTCTGGATTGCTTCAGGGCTGATTTCATGTATTTTTATATGAAATTTAAAAAAATTTCAGTGTGGTACAATTTTTATCAAGGCACTTCAGTGTCTATAACTTTTTATATTTTTGAGCATTATCAACTCTGGATGATGGATAGTAAAGGCCAAAGGGTCTTCTTTCCAAAGACACCAAAATTGTGTGTGTGGCACACTGAAGTCAGGAGCTGTTACCATTTTAAGTTAGTTAGTCATTTTCAGCTGTGATTCCCAATATGGGGGGTGCTGGTTAACAGGATAAATTATACGAAGTTCGTAAGAATGTTCTTAAGTGCAATTCTTGAAAAATTCTTAACAAGTTCTCAAATATATTCTTAAGAACATCTTAATTTTTTTCTTAAGAAGAAAATGACAGTCTTTATCCGAGTGAAGCACTGATAAACTCGCACTTTATTGTCTTTTTGCGCTTCCTGCAGATTACCCTAATAATCATAGTAAGCACGCACACTCTTTTTTGTCGCGACTTTGACTGGGGCTCAGCTTCAGCTTCCACTTTTTAATGCGGCGTGTTTTTGAACAGCCTGTCAAGCTGCAGCGATCTGTTTCATTCATTTTTCTGCAGTGATATTGCGCTCTCATCCGAGAGAACGCTTCCGGTATGTATGTCCGCACTGCTACAGCAAACACGTCCTGTGTGTCGCACATTCATATGCGCTGCATACTGCCAAAGATTATGTTGTATTTAAAAGCTAAAATAAAAGCGTCCAATTAAAACTCTCTATCTGACTAATTTTTGTAGAGTTGCTACTGAGTTTTGAAGTCAGCAAAAAGTAGCGTCACACATAGGCTAATCATAGCCGATCATTGTTTACATTATCAGTCATCGCTGTCACTTCAGGAAACTCGCGCACATCCCTATTAATAGTCCTACTACTATGTATTAGGCTAAATGTAGCTAATGTTGTAATGCTTAAATATAACAATTAATTTGAAATAACCCAATAAATTCATTAAATAATTCTTACTGTTTTGGATTTAAGACAAGTCTGGGGCTGTCCTAAATTTAAGAAGTTATTTACGATGATTTTTAAGAAGATTCTTTTCAAGAATTTGAATTCTTCTTAATTTTTGTCTTAAGAACAATCTTAAGAAAAAAGATAAGAATATTCTTAAGAAGAATGTTTGGGAATACAAAATATTCGTAGCTTTTTTCTTAAAGGGGACCTAACGCACACCGTTTCACCCAATCTCATGTTAATCTTGAGTACCTATAGAGTAGCACTGCATCCTTCATATCTCCAAAAAGTCTTTAGTTTTATCATATTTATAAAAGAAAGATACAGATTTACGATCCTCTCCGAAAAAAGCCGAGCTCCTGGAGGCGTGCCGTGTGGGCGGAGCTAAAGAGTGACGAGCACTTGCTCCGATTGCCAACAAAACAGTCATTTGATGCCGTTTCACTTACCATCTGCAGTTCTGAATCATGACCGGGATCTTTTATAGCTGGGATCGCTCCATCTTTCAGTATTAAACGATGTGCAAATCCAGCGTCGAATTGGGCCTTGTTTATAAAACGTTCGTCAACAAAACACTTGAGAAACTCCATTGCTGCCCCGGAAAAACAAACTATATCCACTGTTCACGTAACGGTGGGTTGTTTTGGGAAGCTGAACAAGGTTATCTTTCCCTCACAACCAAAAACACACTTCTTTAGAGACATTCTTCCCGAGCGAGGCCCGTGCTGCCAGCCTGCCGATTGAAGCGCGTTGATGGGCGCGCTCTCGTTCTCACTCTGGTCGATGCGTGCACGGACGAGAAATGCCCATATAAAGAGTTCCACCGTCGTTTACGTCATAAAGTACAACGATCGAAAAAAAACTCTCCGAAACTTGTACGAATCCGGAAGTGAGATTTTTGGCACAGAAATACTGTGTTATACGTCCAAATTTTTTTTTGAAACTTTGTCCATGCTTAGCATGAGAATCAAACTCTTTACCAGTGTAAACAACTCTGAATGCATGAAACAGCATTGTACCCCCCCTTTAAGTTAAAAAATAAGAAGAAAATGGCAGTTAAGAAGAAATTTATTCTTAAGAATGTTTCGTGAATCCGGCCCCAGATTTCTACCATTCAAAAATTAAAATTAATGAAACCTGAACTTGTCCAAAACCTTTAAAATATTGCATCAAGGTACAGCTAATCATCCTGTTTCATAAAACAACTACATTTGATTGATTTCTCATAATATTTCTAGTTTGTTTAAAAATATATATAAAAATGTATAATATAACAATACAATTTTATAATATAATTATATCTGTATATATATTCTATATTTATATAATTATTATTATTTTTATTCATTTTTTATATTGTATATTAATATATTTGATATACATAAATAATCTGGTATGAATTAATATTATTTTATGTTTATAATATTATATATTTTTCAAATTTGTATTTTTTAATTTGCAATTTATGTACGTATATGTACATATGCATATACTTACACACAATTTCAGAAGATAAATTATAAATATTTGATAAATATATATTTTAAATCATTTACAATTTATGTATTATAATTTATAATTATAATAATATAAATAAAATAATAATAATATAAATATTTAATATAATTATATAAATTATATAAATATTTAATATAAATAAAATAACACACATACACATACATATACATATATATATATATATATATATATATATATATATATATATATATAGCGATAGAGAGAGAGAGATATCATTAACCACATTTTAATGTATATGTTATCTTTATAAAATGTATATTGAAATGTACAAACCACTAGTGATTCATCACATGAACGGATTCATATAATTGCATTCATAGTGTAATAAATCCAGCACTTTGCAGCAGTCTTTCTCCACTTTCACCCATCCTTCACTGTTGTTTCTTTACCTCTCACACTGGCTTGTACATATTGATTATGAGTCCAATCATCAGGTAAATTTGAAAAATAATACCTACAAATTAAGCCAGGTGAAGCCCTCTGCATAATCTTTTTCTTTTCCTTGCGTGCGACTGCCTGTCTTACAGTGGCCTTGTAAACCCATTTGAAGGCTTTCTGGAAGGCCACATTCACAGTGAATGCCCCCACTCGTCTTTCACAATAACACAGAGTGGCACACACTCTCATAACGCTCAGAATGCAATTTACTGAACACTTTCATAAAGACCGGTCTCTCTTAGCTAAAAGCAATTTAGTGTCTCTTTTTGTTTAGCTTTAGACAGAAGGGAAAGTAGCGGAAGCGAGAGGGCGACAGAAATAAACGCACAATGTTTGCATAAACTCCAGAGTCGCAACAGCAGATAACAGGCATCAATTTAGTAAAAATGCACATTTTAGCTAATAATAAAACCTAAATTGTGTTATTCCACATTGAAATGGTCAGTTCAGACAAGAGGTTCCATTCCTAAACTCACTAAAATTACCCACAATGCTTGAAACAGGAAGTACTCATTTTAATGCTGCAGCTCTTCAAAAACAAGCTCAGAAAAGCCCCCAGTGTTTGATAACCCCACAGTGCTTTGGTTTTATCTCTCAACAGACATGACATCTCAATGGCCAGCGATTGCCCAGCAGATGTGTGCCATGTCAGAGGGGCTGTAGGTGTGTGATTGGCTGTTTAAAGCACACGGGTGACCTGACTGGCTGGACAAAGAGAGGTTGTCAGAGGAAAAGGTCACAGTGTTGCTTGTACAAAGTGAAACTCGTGTCAGAGCCACAGAGGAGTCGTCGTGCTGTATTATACCTGCTAAATCACAAGCTCAAGGCAGAAATATACCCATAAACTCAACAGCACACATGTACAGTTACAGAAATATTAAACAATGTATGGAATATAATAATTAATAATTATACATGAATGTTATATACAGTAAATACTGTGTAAAATAATATTTTTTTCTATTTTTTTAATATACAATATAATATACTGTATATATTTATTTATATACAGTATTTATACATTTATTCATATATTATTAAAGATGATATATTATAATATATACAGCAATATAATATTATAATAATAAAAATTAATTAGAAAAAGCAATATAATATAAAAATATGAATATATTATTATTAATTATATGTTATTGGTATAGAGTAATTTAAAAAAAAATTGTCTATATATAACATAGAATTTCATATAGTTTAGTAATTCGTATAGTTATTGTTTTTACAAAATAAATTTAAAAAAGTTACTTATTTATTTATTAACAATACTGACTAGGGCTGTGCGATATGACGATATATATCGAATGGACGAAATAAAAAGTCTATCGTTTCATATTATGCTCTATCGTTTATTTCGTGGTGTTGCAAAATACATTGTTTACGCTCATACTTTTTCATCATTTGGATGACTGCGATCTTTACACGCCACCACGGGACGTGAAGGGGAGACAGAAGCAGGTGGCTCCGAGCAGGAGCACGATCAGCCAGGACAAAACGAGGAGCTCGTTCCTAAACGAGGGACTACATCTGTAGCATGGACACGTGTTTTAAGCACTGCAGTTTTAAAACAACCGATTTTAAGCCGTTGAAACACAAACAATTGAGCTAAGTTATATGCGTGCGCCTTCTCCGTTTCTGTGGGAGAGGAGCGCACAATGCGTTACAATATACTGTAACGCATATGTAACAGTATATTGTATCCGGACTTCGGTCTTAAAGGGGAAGCTGTCCAATATTCGTCCTGTCTGCCATTAATCAAACAACAGTGAGAGAAAATATCTCACTGCTCTTGACTATATCACTTTTGTAACTTTAATAAGAATAAATTAAATAATAACAATAATGATATATATATATATATATATATAGCCTATGTATAGATTCTATACATAATGCACGTGTTAATTTTATCTAATTAACACAATAAAGTCTTAATTAATTTACACAATGTATGTAGCGTTTCTTATTTATGTAGTTTTTTGCCCTATTGCTTGCAATTAGTTTCTTATCCTTATTTAATCACTGACTGTTTATCTTCAGTGAACTTGAGTTTGTTTTTTTCTCTCTCTTTTTAGGCTTGTATTCAATTCAATTTAATTTCACTTTATTGTTGGGATTTCTTCCAATTTTTTTTTGCATCCAATAGCGTTTACTGTCTAACATTAATTCACATCAATACACATTACACAATACAATACACACACACACACACACACACAAAAGGCATGTTCTTACACGCCTTTTTTGTTTTATATTGTATTATATTTCTATAAGTTTGATATTGACATTGGTGACAAGGATTATGAAAATTCTATGGTATCAAAGATTTAATAAAAAAATAATAATAATAACTATATCGTGATATATATCATTATTGTGATATAGAATTAGTCATATCGTGAATTGGTCATATCGCCCACCCCTAATACTGACTATATGAAATTCTATGATTATATGTTTTATATTTATTTATTTATTTTTAGCAGAGACTTGGTACACTTTATTTGAAAATAAAGTAGTAAGTTTTAGAGCATGGGGGGGGGGAAGAAAAAAGAAAAGATACTCATCAAGATAATAGAACATAATATCAAGACAATAACATGAGGGTAAGCAAATAATGACAGATTTTTAATTTTGAGTGAATTATTGCTGAGTATTGCATAGTGAATTAATCCTATGTGCTGTCCTATATCTTTATTATTTCATATATAGTACAACACATTCGCAAAGAAAGCCATAAACCAGCAGTGCACTACTCATTACTCACAAACCAGCCCATACAGTGATCAGGGGTCTGTGGTAAGCTGGGTTTAAATTGTGTGTGGAGCCGGTCTGTGTAGGGGCCCACAGGGGCCCCTCTCTTGCGATCAGAGGGTGGGCTTGTCAGCGCTGATCTGCTGTCAGTGTGTAATTAAGAGGCTGTGGAAAGCCACGAGAGCGGTGCTGCTCGCCGGATCTCTGCTCCGCAGCAAATCCCGTTAGCTGTGAACAAACCCATTGGGGGCGGCACAGGTAAGCCCGACGCAATGCGATTACATGGCAAAAGCGGTGCCTGAAAAGCCAAATCGCCAACACAAAACACCCAGCCTTCGCTTCTACACATTCTCTCCTGCGTGAGCCAAAAAACCACATTGTGAGACATAAATCTTCTTTGTTACCTAGAGCAAACCAGGACTGAATCTAACACACGTAGAGTAAGAGCCGCGAGAGACATTTAGTGATATTGCTTCAGCTCTGCGGTATCAATAATAAAATGGAAAGATCTGATCATGGATGATGATTGTTTGATACAGCATTCCAGCTATGCTAAAATACACAAAACAGCAGTCACAGAGTATTATACATCAGCAATTCTATTCTAGTGCAAGAAATTCATTTATCAAATAATTTAGGCTTTTTAATGAAAAATCTAATTACAATATTTACTCAACACCTAAATAAAAATGTTATATATATATATATATATATATATATATATATATATATATATATATATATATATATATATTAGGGCTGTCAGTCGATTAAAAGTCGATTAAAAATCTAATTAATTACATGATGCGTCGATTAATTAATCTAATTAATCGCAAACTACATTTGGTTGTGAAAATACCCCCAAAAGATTATTTAAAGCTATTTTTGTGTTATATAGTATATAGTGTTAAATAGTAGTACATTACAAATAGTAGCTTTAGAAAGAAATTGTTTATTTGATTCAAAATAAAATTTATTACACGTTTAGGCAACAATGGGCTAACAAACTATGGAACATAAAAGATGATAATTTGAGAAACATCTCAGGTTTTCTTTTTTTTTTGGTCAAGTCATTGGTAACCAAAACAGCTTTGTAACCAACAGTCTTCAAAATACCTTCTTTTATGTTACACAAAAGAAAGTAAGGCATTCAGGTTTGAGTAAATGATGACAATTTATTTTTGGGGGGTAAACTATCACTTTAATGAAATAATCCTCTAAATAAGAAAGTAAAACTGCCAGCAGGTGGCGGAACATGTCTTTATGAGTCATTCATTCATTCATTCGATTCGTTCAAACAGCTGATTCATTCAAGAATGAAGTAAATGGCTGTGTTCGAAATGGCATACTTGCTTACTGCTTACTGCCCAGTACACACTGTAAAAAATCCAATTAACAATTTTGGAAGGGCAAAAATATTTAAGTTGAACTAATTTTATTGCTTGGGCTTAGTTGAGAAGACATATTATATTAAGTCTGCACAAATATATTTTAAAAACATTAAACGAACGGTTATTTTCAAATAACTAATAAAAACAAATTCAGCCAACACTGGGATCATTCCGCACGTGCAGGCGTCTGAGTGACTTCACGGGAGAAACAGCGCCGCCATCTTGTCAAGTTCACGCGTCAGGTAAGTTGCACTACATTTTTTTTTTTTTGACTAAATTTAACGAGAAAATCATCTCTCGTACACTTAAAATGTACTTTTCTTTCTCCATCAGGGTGTGGCCAAAGGTTTCATTGGTGCTTTGTCATCATTGCAAGATTTCAGATGTAATCCAGTTAGTTCTTCCAAGGGACCAAACACTGGCACGTGACCAGACCGCTCCACTGCAACTACATACTGTGTGTACTTTCAAGACTAGGAGTTTATTGTTTTCATTCCAGGTAATATGTGTAAATGTTTAGAGTTTTTACTACAATTATAATGTGCTTTACTGTTCCCAGTGGCATCTGTGCTAGTATTAGTCTGTTTCATTCTTATTATGTAGCCACCCGGATCCAGTCCGGATCCAGATCAGATAGTGGATCAGCACCTAGAGATGACCTCTAGAGCCCTGAATGTCAGCGGAGACCATGTCAGCTAGATGAGCTCCTGAGACAGATCCCCTCCGAAGACCTCGTTGGCCATCGGGACAAGACCACGAGAACTAGACAAGTCCTCTGCTCAATCTGACCTGTGTTGCAGGCTAGAATTAAACCACGCCATGCTGGTTTCGTCTGGTCAGAGGAGAACTGTCCCCCGACAGAGACTGGTTGCCCCCAAGGTTTTCTACTCAGTTTCTGTCACCGATGGAGTTTTGGGTCCTTGCCGCTGTCGCTTTTGGCTTGCTTATTTGGGGACGCTTGGCTGATTGCACAGACATTATTGGAAGAGAGCTGAACTGGATGATGTCAACACTGAATCACCAATGAACTGACTTTAACTGGAAAAATGACTTGTTAATGTCCTCTTGCATTATTGACAAACTATTTTCCTGTTTGACTCTGTAAAGCTGCTTTGACACAATCAGTATTGTATAAAGCGCTATATAAACAAAGGTGACGATTTGATTTTATATACTGTAACCTTATATACCTGGTTCTTTTTTTTTTACTTCTGCCTCATTTTAAAGTAATATTTGTGAAAAGTAATAATATTTGTAATTGTTTGTTTGTAAACATTTTGTTTAGCTTGTTTAGTTTTTTCTTAGTTCATTAAACAAAGTTCAAACTGAATTTTGCAGCTGTATTACAGATGTAGGTGACTTTTTTCTTCATTCATTTATGTTTAGTTTGTATGAAAAAAATTATAAATGGAGATTGTTATTAAATAAAGGCTATTATGTGTTGTAAAGTGTGTGTTTTTAGTGACTGATAAACACCATTTAATCATTTTTAATAATTTAAATTTTAATAAAACATATAATAATGTTTATGTAGTTCCCCAGCAATTTCTTATGATGCCCAAATAATAAATCTTAGTTGAGGTAACATAAAACACATGGAGTAAACGGTTAAATTTTAATTGACATAACTTGCTGTAGTCTTCTAATGTTTGACTAATTAAAACGTTTTAGTTGAATGGAGTATAAAACTAGTTTACTAAAGGTTGAGCCAACTAAAAAATAACAATTCAGATAACACTTTGAAGTCAGAAATTGACTGAATGTAAAATTTCTGTGGAACTAGTTACTAAATAATAATTAGTTGAAACCGCTTGACATTTTTTACAGTGCATGCTGCCTACTATTTTTTTAAATAATAGTGTGTGAAACAGTATACAATAAGCAACAAATGTTTCAGAGTAGTATGCTTAAGTGTTGTCACAAGACAAACACTGAACATTAATTCAGCACAGCTGTCAAGGTTGTTACCTTACAAACAAATGTGCTAACCGTTCTTTTTACAAAGGCGTGTTAATAAGGCTTCATACTAGTAAACAATGCTATATTGCCCAGTTGAACTCATTTCATAATTGATGAACTTTATTGGACAGAACTGAATCAACACTGAGCTGTCTTTAACGTAACAATGATATTTTTGGCAGTTACACTAAGTGGAAAAAGCGATATATTCTAGTTACACTAAATGCAAATAATTATAAATTCTGTTTACACTAAAATAGCAACATTTTCTTTAGCAACAGGCATGTAAATAGTAGTTAGGTGGCAGATATTTATACTTCAGTACTGTAGTACATTATAAAACAGTATGCAATAACTTATTGAGTGTAAATTATCATATATATATATATATATATATATATATATATATATATATATATATATATATATATATATATATATATATATATATATATATTAGATGAATGCCACTTTATTGGGACAAAAACCTACCTACAGCTACAGTAAGCATACATAACACTGTATTATTAATGAGGCGTTTTATTTCTACTTTTCAAATATTTACTTAATTTTTATTGAAAATAAATGCCTTTCTGATCTGATATGTGATGGGAAAAGAAGGAAGCAAGCACGACTGACAAAAGCCGGAATTGAACTCGGCTCGATCGCGTCAAAAGCAAACTGCTCACGTTTTACTCGCTGCACCACTGATACTACAGATACACACGTGTCTTTATCGCTGCCAAGCATTGGTGGGCGGAGTTAATGTAAATAGACTCTGCTAACAAATTATTCTATTTGTCCTTAGAGTAAATATGCTCCGTTTCTTTTTAGAGCTGACAGAAGAATTGAATTCTGTTTGCATAATTGAAATATTATTTTTATTTATATATTTTGTTTATATATTATATTGCGGCAATACTATTATTATTTAACATCTTTGAAACAATCTGTACTGTATAAAGCGCTATAGAGATAAAAGTGACGTCATTTGACTTGATCGGAAACGTGCTGTAGAGATTAAAGTACAATTTATGTCCTACTAAATATATTGTTTTTAAATACACAGCAAAAGTTTGTACTTTACATGTATATATACAGTACGTACATATAAAAGTGTAACATTTATAATTACTATTCCCCGCCTCCAGTTCACTCACGCGTTTGAAGATGAAACGTCACATGGAGTGCGTTGCGTTCTGGGAAACAGTATCCCATGCAGTGTCTTCAGATGCATACATCAAAATTCAGCAAATGTAGCAGTTAATCCGGGCATTCCATGCATACAGAAAATTCACATACTATTCACAGTATATACACACAGCATACTTCAATATAGTAGGAGTTGTGTGGTAGTATGTCATTCCGAACACAGCTTCTGTACTGATTTCAGTGGACCTGAGTTATGTTTAGCAGATTCTGGCAAATATAGTAGGTCATCCGGGTATTCCATGCATGCAGAAAATTTGCATACTATGCACAGAATAGATACTGGATACTGCTGAAATAGTAAGAGTAGTATGATAGTATGGCCTTTTGAACACAGCCAATGTCTCTCTTTATGAATGGGCTTTGAATCATTGATTCACTCGATTCGTTCAAAACGCAGATTCATTCACAAACTAAACACCGCTGTGTTGCTTGGAGACGCACAACAATTCTGCTGTGGCTTTATAGGTAATATTTTTGTTGGCAAAACAAAAACAGACAGTATTGCGTTTAAAATATAACAATATCAACTTCTTATTTACTGAATTGTTGTATAAAATCGCATTCGGGACAAACAGCACTCGTGTGATTGCTCTCGCTGCTCGTGTGATATAAATATGACAAAAACTCATACAGGGGCATTTTTTGCCCTAATATCTTTAATTTTTGGGCAAAACTGCATTTATAGAGTTGTTGCCCTGCATCATTTTAAAGTCCCTTTCTATAGTCTTTGATCATATTTGTCAACAGTCAATTTTTTTCATAACTAGTTAAGTTAACATGTTAAACTGACAGCCCTAATATACTGTATATATATATATATATATATATAAATAATTATTTTACACAATATTTACTATATATACAGTGCCCTCCACTAATATTGGCACCCTTGATAAATATGAGCAAAGGCAGCTGTGAAAATAAATCTGCATTGTTTATCCTTTTGATCTTTCACTCAATAAATTCACAAAATTCTAACCTATCATTGAAGTAAAACAATTGAGAGTGTGGAGAAAATCTCATGATGAAATAAATGTTTTTCGCCAATGAATGTTGGCCACAATTATTGGCACCCCTAGAAATTCTTATGAGTAAAATATCTCTGAAGTATATTCCCATTCATATTTACATTTTTTAGCACACCAGGGGGACTAGGAGCATGAAATTGTCCAGCCATGACTTTCTGTTCCACAGGATTATAAATATGAGGAACACAAAGGCCAAATTCCCTTAATCATCCATCACAATGAGAAAAAACAAAAAATATATTTCTGATGTGAAGAACAAGATTGTTGAGCATCACAAAATAGAAAGTGGCTGTAAGAAAAGAGTTAAAACATTGAAAATCCCCATTTCCACCATCAGGGTAATAATTAAGAGGTTCCAATCAACTAAAGATGTTAAAAATCTGCCTGAAAGAGGACGTGTGTCTATATCGTCCTAATGCACGCTGAGGAGGAGAGTTTGAGTAGCCAAAGACTCTCCAAGGATCACAGCTGGAGAATTGTAGAGATTAGTTGAGTCTTGGGGTCAGAAACCTAAAAGAAATATATCAAACATCCCCTAAATCACCACATGTTGTTCGGGAGGGTTTCAAGAAAAATTCTCCTCACTCATCCAAAAACAAACTCCAGCAAATTCAGTTGTCAGACACGACTGGAACTTCAAATGGCACTGGCTTCTATGGTCAGATGAAACTGAAAAAAAAGCTTTTTGGCAGCAAACCCACCAGATGAGTTTAGTACAAACAGGGATAAAAAAGTACCCCATGTCCACGGTTAAATATACTGCTGGATCTTTAATGTTGTGGGCCTGTTTTTCTGCCAGAGGTCCTGGACATCTTGTTCAGATGCATGGCATCATGGATTCTATCAAATACCAACAGATAAAAAATCAAAACCTGACTGCCTCTGTTAGAAATCTTATAATGGGCCGTGTTTGGATCTTCCACCAGGACAACAATCCAAAACTAACATCAAAATAAACACAAAAATGGGTCACTGAGCACAAAATGAATATTTTACCATTGCAGTCTCTGTCCTCTGACCTGAACCCTACATAAAATGAGTGAGGTGAACTGAAGAGAAGAAGTACTAACATGGAGCTGTGAATCTGAAGGATCTGGAGAGATTCTGTATGAAGAAATGGTCTCTGATCTCTTATCAGGTGTTCTCCAAACTCTTCAGGCATTATAGGAGAAAACTCAGAGCTGTTGTTCTGGGAAAAGGACATTGCAATAATTGGGTGCCAATAATTGTGGCCAACATGAAATAGTGAAAGCATTTATTTCACAATGAGATTTTCTCCCCACTTTCAATTGTTTTACTTCAATGATAGGTTGGAATTTTGTGAATTTTTTGAATGAAAGATAAAAAGGATAAACAATGCAGATTTATTTTCACAGCCGCCTTTGGTCATATTTACCAAGGGTGCCAATATTAGTGGAGGACACTGTATATATATATATATATATATATATATATATATATAGTAAATATTGTGTAAAATAATTATTCAGTATTTATTTGTGTTGTTGTTGTTATTATTATTAATAATAATAATAATAATAATAATAAAATCACTGTAATTTTTATTATTAATATAATATAAACAATAGTACTATATTATTAATTATATATTGTTAGTATATGCTGTAAACACTGTATAAATATTGTAAATATTTAAAATTATTTTATTATTAATAATAATAATCTCATATTAAATTATATTGCTATTATTATAATATAATAAATTATTATTATTTCCTTTTTAATTATTATCATCATGTCAAATCTAATTCCTGAATATTTTAAACAATATTTACTGTACACAAATAATTTAGAATTATTAATACTTTATTAATATTATTTAGAGTATAAATGATATTATATTATATTAAAATTGATTATTATATTATATTATATTACCCAAACACTTGTTTGATTAAAAAAAACTAATATATATACTGCTGATGATATCAAGATTTTTCACCAATATATCAGTATAACGCTACAGCACTTTGCTGTTTTTAACCAAATAGTCGCAGCAGAAATTTGTAATGTGAACAACAACAATGTCCATAACAATCCCAACCGTAAAGTTGTCATTTCCTCCGGTTCAACCAGCTTCATGACTGAAACCACAAGCTTCAATCAAACAGAAGCAAAAAAAACACCTGACCAACTGAAGCACAATGGTCATTTTCTCTCCATCTCTCTCCCTCTCTCTCTGTCTGTTCCGCCTTCCCTCCCGGCCGTTTCCCAGCTGCACCTGCTGCGGGCGGCCCGTTGAGGTGGAACGGCTCAGTATTAGCTGTGAAATTAGCAGCGCTGTCTTGTTAAAGAGCTGGCTCGCTCTGAGGAGGGAGAGACACTGTTAATGGCATAAAAGCCCTCATCACCTGGGAGCCACACAATTACTTGAGCCAAGGCTCAACGCCATCTTCTCCTGTCCCACAATCCCCCGCACTCACTCGCTCACCCCCCTCCGCCAGCCGTCTCTCAAACAGCTCACTTCTCTCCGCCTGGCCTCCCGCCAAAACCCAGACAGAATGAGATCTCTCTCTCTCTCTCCCCGTCCTAAATCATATCTCAAGTCAATGCCCCACTCTACTAAAACACACTAAATTCAAATCCTGATGTTTGCTAGTGATGAAGCTGATGCTCTCAGGCTCTCAGGCAGACATTAAAGACAGAGAGAGAAACACAAGGGCATGTTTGAAAAGGACAAAACAGCATTTGGATCAGTGTTGCTGTACAGACAAAGGGCTCAGTAGTATTACAACATCAGAAAATAAACAAGCCGTTCGGCTCGTCAACCTTCAGATCGCAGCTACGTTCTGACCTGCCAGAAAGCTGGATTAAATTTTACAAAATCAAACACCTGAGTTACTTTACATTTAGCTTTAAATCTGAAAGAACTAACAGTATATCAGTCACAGCAACAGAACCTGCTGTTTAAACGGACATTCACCCTAAATTATGTTTTATTTACTTATCCTCATGTCATTTCAAACCTGACTTTTTTCTTCCAAAAAAAGGGACATTTTGAAGACGGCGCTTTTCCATGCATTTACTATGAATTGTTAATAAATGTTCATCATTATGTGTGTAAACTGATTCTTCAGTGAGTCATTAACCACAGCAATTGAATCAATGAGCCACTGAGTTGAACTGGAAAAACAGCTCAATTTGTGAATGAATCATTCAGAGTGGTTTTGTGAACTGAATCAACTGAATCAATAGAGATTCAATCAGAGTGAACTATTTTTTTAAACTAGGGTGGATGACAAGATTATTAGTGAATAATGAAGCTTGAACGCTTCAGTCTTCAGATGTGCAGGTGAATAATGTGCACAATTGCAAATAAAAATAATAATGAATTAATAAAAAATAAATATATATAATAAATAATAATGTAAATTCATGAAAGTAAAAAAAAAAAAAAAACAGTAGCATGAACAAAATGAACATTTTGCCATCATTTACTCGCCTTCGTGTCATTCCAAGCCCATAAGACTTTAGTTAACCTTCGAAATTTTTAATTAAACCTGTAAGCAGGTAACCAAAATGTAAAAGATCTACAAAGGTCATAAAGGGGTCGTAAAACAAATCCAAGTGAATTAATCCAAGTATTGTGAAGAGATGCACGATGAACATGATGAATTTAGGCTTTATTTGCATCTGAATAATGATCAACACACATACATAGAGCACATCAAACATGGTAAACACGGAAGCTCAAACGAACGCGTGTGATGCAAGCTTCCCAGTTTACTCTGTTTATATGTAAACAAAAGCCTAAATTGTTGCTTATTATTTATGACTCCTTATGATAGAGTTATAGAGATTATAATGTTTTTGAACATCGAATTTGGTGCAAATATTCCTTTACTCACAACTGCAAGCTAAAGCGAATAGGAAAGCCACAGGCGTTCGTCCAAAGCTCAGCTTCACACATGTAGGTTTCTCAGATCATACGCATGTATTCACACACACCTCCTGCCGTTTAGCAGCCGTGCCAAGCAAACAGACAGAGAGGGAGGCCATCGGTGCTGGAAAGGGCATGTTACGGGGAGTATATATACCCACACAGCCTCTCCGCTCTAATTACCCACCACGGAGCCGTGGAGAAACGGCAGCAGCGGTGCCCTTCTCCCGCTCACATCAGGAGCACAGAGCCCGGGCCCCGTCCGCACCAGTCAGCTGGGGCCTGATCAAAGCACCACACGCTAGACTCCACACTGGGTCAGACGCACAACAACCTGTACAAGATTTACGGCCTCAATAATGAATGAGAGAAACATTTTGAAGTAATTGGCTGTGCACAGGTACCATCTCTCCACCAGGGGAGCTTGTTTGTACAAAGCAACATAAGCTAAATAATTGATGCACAATGCAGCGGCGTGCTGGATTGCCTTGATTTGGAACATGTTCAGAGTTGCAGCGTTATGCCGCTGATGACAATCATTGTTTAGGAAAACAAAAAACATTTTGAGAGAGAGAGAGAGAGAGAGCGAGAGAGAGAGAGAGAGCGCTAGCTTCTTTCATCAGCGACGTTCTAAGCCAAATCTGCAACGACCTGACTACTGATTCATGAAGGTCTCTGCTCTACAACAACAATAATCATGAAAAATGCACCCGGTGCTACTTGCTACTGAATTTGGGCTTGTTTGATGGCTTTCTTTTTACAGATTAGGCCTGCCTCTGATGTTCCACATGCCTGTAAAATTGCACCCGCTTGCGTTTTTTGCTCTGTTTAGGCTCTGGTCATGGTGTGTTAATAGAAAGGCAGCGCGTCAGAATTAAGTGGAGGTGAAACAGGTGAAAACAGACTCCTTTAATCAAAAGAAAACTTCATCTAAAAAAAATAAAGGTTCCAAAAGGTTTTTTTTTTTCCCACAGCGAAGCCACAGAAGAACCATTTTTGGTTTCCCAAAAAAAACTTTCACTGAACACTTCTTAAAAGTGTTAATCTAAAGAACCTTTTTCCACTATAAAGAACCTTTTGGAAAAATGAATGGAATGGAAAGATTCCGTGGATGTTGAAGGTTCTTCATGGAACCATAGATACCAACCTTTATTTTTAAGAGGCTATAAAAATACACACAGACAATGTTTATTTTATACTGTGACTTTATGTATTTAAATTTGTGCATATGCTAAATTAGCATTTGAAATAATTTTGCATATCGTATCTAACTTTTACATTATTACTATTATTATTATTATTACTATTATTATTATATTTAATTTATTTATTTTTTGTTGGTAATTGCACAACCAGTTTTGTTTGTTCACACAATAAAAAAAATTATAATAAAAATAATTTAAAAAATAAAATAAAATAAAAATAGATGATAACCATGTCATTGGTGAAGGTGGTATAAAGTTTTTCTATTATTATTATAACTTCACAATACAATTTAATGCATTTAATATGTCTGTATTTAATATGTATAATATAGCATGTATTTTTTTGGTTAATAATTGTCAAACCAATTTAGTTTATTTCACAAATACAATAAAAGAAAAAGAAAAAGAAAAAAATATCACTTCATTAAAAAATTATACAGAAATAAAACAAAAACTAAATTTTCTTTATTTCACAAATAAAATAAAGAAAAAGGAAAAGAAAATATTTATTTATTAAAATCCATTAACCAAGGTTAATGTAAATGGTAAAGCTGGTATAAAGTTTTTCAAATGGTATAAAGTTTATTTCACAAATTAAAAAATAAAGATATAAAAAATATAACTTTACAAAAACAGATGCTATCTAAGGTGATATAGAGTCAAACTGTTCAATCCTTTCAGACTCTCCATGTACAGTACACCTGTAGCACCTCTTCTTCCTAAAGTTACAGTAGGTATTTGGGTGGAAGAACCATTTGATGCTAGAACGTTCTGCTGACAGAGTGAATTTTGCACGGGTAAATACCTTTCAATTTATTGTCTTCATGCATTGTTCTTTATTTATCTGGCTAACGTGCACACCTCCGCAGTGTGTTTGTTTACCTGTGTTCGCTGTTATTTATGGTGTTTGTTGCATGTGCAATTTGTATAATGTGCTAATAAAACACTCGGTGAGACAGTGCACAATCTGCTTTGCGAATGATAAAGGAGCCGGAATGGGGACGGCCGTTATCTGAGCTCTAATCAGAATTCATATTGTTAACACACTGCCAGCACTTCCAGTGCCTCTACAATATCAGCCATATTATTATCATAGAGCCACTATAAAGGATATTGCCGGCTATGGCGAGCTCTTATCCACGGGAATGTGGCGTTATTGCTTTTCACATCAGGTCCATATCAGGGTGACAGGACGTCACAGGACACTTCAAGGTAAAGGAGAGCAATAAGATCTACTGTAATGGCTGTTTCAGACCGAAAATGAATGTTTCAGAATATAGACATATAATATTTATCCATTTTTCCACAGCGCTGAAAAAATGACACCAGCATTACGGATGGAAATACAGATGACAAAAGCCAAATTCAGATTGATTTACTGGGACAGGAAAACCCAGAGGACATTTGTATTGCTCCGAGGTTGATCTTTCATAGCTCAGGACACTTAATGGAGTTCTCAGTCATGTGTCATGTAAGTAAATGCTATCTCAGATGTGTTTCTGAGGAGAAATAAAAAGAGAAGCAAATGAAACATACATTAGTAGATCTAAAAATGAACGTGAACAGCAGCTCACATTATGTTTGATAAGAAACGTTTGAGATCACATCAAGATCAGTGTTGTTGTCCAACTAAAATTAAAAAAAAAAAATTTATAATCACTGAAATACAGCTGAAATAAAATACAATGAAATAAAAATAAATTTAAAACTATATAAAAATAAAAAAATAAAAATGACAAAAGCAATTCACAAAATGAAAATGAAAATATAAAAAATAAAAGCTCATTCAAAATATTAATAAAAACTATAACAGTATTTAAATAGTAATAGAGTAATATGAACTTCAGAATTTCAGACTCGGGTATCTTGGTAAACCGGTTTAAAAAGCTAATCTAAAACATTTTTTTAGCAACTATTATTATTATTAAGAAGAAGAAAAAATAACCAATAATATATCTAATAATAAAAACTGAAAAAAGAACACTGAAAATACAAAAACAAATGTTAATTGCCAATGTATAATATAAAATATATTTAGTATTTACTTTAGCATAATATAACATTTTATTAATTATTAACTATTACAATTTTCAGCTACTATTATTATTAATAATAACACTAATAATAGTAGTAGTTTAGTTTTAAAATAAAAATTATGAAAATATAAAAGTTCAAAATATTAATATAAACTATAATAGTATATAAATAATCCTTATATAACACTGCACTTTAATTGCAGACTTTGGTATCTTGGTAAACCTGTTTAAAAAGTAATTTATGTAAACACATACCTTAAATTTAGGTGCAAATTGTGGTAATATATATATATATATAATCTAAAGGAGACACATCTGATAGTATGGTCATCAGTTTTTCTAAAACAGCTAAAAAGTCTTCATTTGTTCTCTATTTAATATGTTCTTATTGCAAAATACTGAGGGTAAACTATATAAGAACGTTAGCTAAATATAATATTAGCATGGCTGTAATAATTCAGAGCATGAAATGCGACACGTAGCACTAATTCAGGTGCAGTGTGTGTGCATACACATGAAGCCTATGTGCTGAAGTGGAGTTAGCTTGCATTTTCCACGATGATTTCCCATCTGTCACCCAATCTGAGGCCTCACAGACCCCAACACTTGGTGAGGCTCTTCGTCGACTTCTTTCTATCTCTTTCTCATGGTGCTCATTAGTCTCTGGGCCTTCATTGGAAGGAAGTGACTTTATGAGCCCCTAACGACAAATTCTAATCTGATACGCAGCAGAGTAATTAAGCAATTTGATTTTAAAGAGCAGCATGAGTGATTAAGAAAACAGAAGATCACAAGACGACGGACAGATGCTCTGTTGGCAGCTCGTTCTCATTTTCGGGGGGTATTATAAGCTAAATACGGTTGTTTATTAACAAAACACAGTGCCTCTATCAACAGCAGTTGACTACTTGTAATAAATTGTTAATATTTCCTTCATCAGAATTTGCATCAGTTATGGTTTGACTGACATGGATTTTTGATGGCGGGTGCCAATATCTTAGATGTCCGATAGTATAAAGACACTTAGCTGACATTCTCAACACTGTCAAAATAAAAGTCCTGCTTACAGCCAAACAGAAAAACATATCTGCCAATGCCGATATTTACAAATTGCCAAATATCAGCTTTGGTGAAATAACAGTTGACCACTAATCAAAACACTCAATTTTTTTTTCTTTACACCTATAAGATGTCAAAACTCCTCTACATTTATCGGTATGCCAACCGTCACAATTTAAAAAGTAGTGTTTAAAACCACTATAACCAATATAAAACCACTCAGGCATTGGCATTCTCAACGCTGTCAAAATAAAAGTCCCACTTTCGACACATCAGACAAACAAAAAACCGTAACGGCCAATGTCGATATTAAAAAAATGTCATATACCTGCCGATATATCTGCTTTGATGAAATAACGCTTGACCACAAATCAAAACACTTTTTTTTTTTTTTGTACACCCATTAGATGTCAAAAACTCTTCTATGTTTATCGGTATGTCAAACGTTACAATTTCAAATATATCTTTGACCGATATGGATTTTTGATAGCTGATATCTGTATCTTAGACGGCCAAAAAAGCCACTCAGGCATTGGCATTCTCAACACTGTCAAAATAAAAGTCCCTCTTCCGACACATCAGCCAAACAGAAAAACGAATCATCCAATGCCGATATTAAAAAAAAATACCAAATACCAGCCAATATATCGGCTTTGATGAAATAATGGTCAACCACTAATCAAAACACTTAAAAAGCACTTTTTTGTTTACACCCACAAGATTCCAAAACTACTCTACATTTGTCAGTGGCCACGTTCACACTGCAGCAGAATATGGTTGTCAGACCTGTATTTGATTCCTTAATACGGTTACGTTCACACACAGTTCGGTTATTTACGGGCTTGACAACCGCATTCTGTAACCGAACTCACACCTGTAAATTTTCAGGACTCACAACCGCATTCTCGGAACACACGTGCTGTGTGAACGGAACAAGACTGGACAACTAGTTGTCTGTCACGTCATACAGTGCGAGAGAGAGCTGCTCTGCTGCACAAACACGCGTCTACCGTGTGTTACGTGTTTTCATGTGTGTTTTCAGTAAGTTACAGTGACGGAGAAATGAGCTGTGTGTCATCTGAAAGTTTTAGATCCCATCAGTTTTCCACCGGAGTCGCTCCCGTCAATTTTTTGTTTTGCACACGATTCAAATGCTCCGCTCTCCACCCAAATATAAAAGCTGCTGTCGGTTTGGGAAGAAGATTTGAAGAAAGTACTCGTGGCTCGATTGGACTCTTGTCATGTCAGAAGTGATAAAACTTTCAATATTATGGACGTCGCCATCTTTGATTTTACTTTGGTCACTGTCGCTATGGTTACTGGTAAGGAACGAGTTTGACTCCCGTTGCACGTTCATACAGATAGTATTCTAAATGCAACTGTAAGCTGCTGTGTGAACAGGACATTTCAAGACTCACACCTGTAAGTAAATGCGGTTGTCAATCCCAAAAACTGACAGTGTGAACGTAGCCAGTATGTCAACCGTTACAATTTCAGGAGTGACCAAATGATAAATTAGGAGATTCACTCTTGCATTTAAACGCAGATGTCACTCCCAAAACCTGGACGTGGACAAAATGTTGTCTTAGTTTCACATAAACAGACATTTTCACCTGGACATCTTTACAGCTGGAGCTAGTTTGAGGAATCTGGGAGAGCAGCAGCGTTCTGGCAGGCCTGAGACGGCCCACACCGCTTGATGGAATATTTAAGACAAGGACAGACTTCCTCTCTCCATCTGCCCTGAAAAAAAAAACACCCTTCTAATGTGTTAGACAGGTGGCCTGCTGAAACGCCAAATCCACTGGGTCTGAACACGATTAAGAACTCAAATTAGCCCCTGCTGAGAATATGATTTCTATATTTAGACCTGTCTGGAAAAGCAACAGCAACAAACAATCCAAATGGTGCACCACAGACAGAAATGAACTCCCTGGATCAACTGAGCAGACAGATGTCAGTCTTTAAGCTCAAGGCCAAGCTTTATTTTGAGAGTGCAGATGAGTGAAACACCAGTATCTAGTAAAAATAAATGATGAATATTATGATCTAGTATTATTATTGTTATGTTTGTAGTGGCATTTCTTATGTTGATTCATTTGAACAGCTTTCTTTCCATACCTGACATGACTGCATTTGCAAGCCATCAGCTATGATAAATGAAAAAGTGATGATATGGTCTTCCTTTACATGACCCCACATAACTTTTCCCTGAAATCTCCCTGTAAAGTTTCCAACCCTGAACGAAATACTACTGTTTCATTGAAATAAGATAAAAGATAGGCATAATGGACAGAGAGATGTGAAAGGTAGAGACCACAATGTAAAGAAAATTGCCTGAAATTTTCAAAGATGGTGAGAAAGTGCTAGACAGAGAATGTGGCAGAGGACGAAGGGCCAATATAAACAGCCCGTATCTGAGACTATTCTACAATCACAGGGTTCAGTCAGGACACAAAGCAATTTGAAAAATGCTCTCAGAGTCATCTTTCCTATAGATTCTGCTCCTGCCTTTCTCTTTCACCACAGACGTTCAATCTGAGATCCATAAAACATATACGTTTTAGTAATTTTGCTGTGTCATTTTTATTATACACATTTATTTTGTTTAAATATGTTGTAAATAGTTTTTCCTAATTTTTATTTTTAGTTATTTTAGTATAATATATATATATAGTATAATATAGGATAGTATAGTGTAGTATAGTATAGTATATATTTTATTTCAGTTAAATTTCATCCCTGATTTCTTTGTGCTCAATTATGCAGCCACCATGTTTTAATAAAAAAAAAAAAGTTACGGTTTACATAATTTATCAAAATTTGAATTTTACATTTTCAAAAACAAAATATACACCGTACGTGATTCTTGTGCAGAACTTGCCACTATTAAACTTTTAATCATTGCCACTATTTACTATAAAGACCTTTCATCATCTGCCAGGTTTAAACCATAAATTAAATAATTAGAGCAGTAATAATGCAATTTCTAAAATATAATTTTTTCTCTCGGAAATACGCAACATTATGCAAGTTAAGTATGTTAACAGATAATATGTCTATGAGACCTTTCACCAATTTTTTAATTTGCCAGGTTTAAACTGTGAATCAAATCATTAGAGAAGTAATAGTGCGATTCTTTCACATTTTTCCTCTCAGAAACATGTAATTATGCAAGTTACTTCGGGAAGGCCATTTCATGTTTTCGTTAATAGATGACCAAGTAAAAATCGTTAAAAGAATGTCAAAACTCGGCTAAGAAAATGTCCCAGCATTACTGGCAGTGTTCCTCGAAGCCACCCACGTGGCTGAACACCATGTGACTGATATCGCCCGAACGCTGGCTGATTAATCTCCATTTTTTCTGAAGTCCACCTTTTCTTCAGTCCATATGATGTTCCATCCCAAATGAAAGCATGATTAATCCACGTATCTGCGCTGATAGGCCGCACTAATGGATACGGCCATTAGGGAGTCTGTGAACAGCCTGACAAGGTAACTCATTTGCTGGGGAAAAATAAGTGGTTTGATTTCGACCCACCTCACAACGATGACACATTTGGACTTCTCCAAAGTTGCTTCTGCACTTTCATCATCATAATGAGACGATTTCTAACTTTTAATTAGAGCTCAGAGCACCTCTACTGTAGGCCTCTGAGAATGCTGGGTAATGTCCTCACTCAGAATCGAGAGCGTTAGATTGGTTTGCGTAGCCTCGGGACAGAATCGGGCGGATGATTATTTAAAAAATACTTTAGCTTGTCGGATAAACTTTGTGGATGGTGCTTAACTCTTTTTAATTCAAGAATATTGCTCCTGAGACACTTAAAAAGACATAAACAGGAGACTTCTGCTTTTATTTAGAAGCAAGTGCAGTGGTGCTTATGCAATATTTAGTAGCTTTTCATTTAGAGAATAAAAAACGACTGACCTACTGCGTCCACCTCATTCCAAAGCTGATTTACCAAACCTCTGTCTCATTCCGGCCCCCACTTCTCCTGTTTACATAGTGATTTACTGACTGAGATTGACAGATAATTACATCACCCCAAACAGTCACGCGAACGCAAAAGCAAAAGCAAACAGCCAGTGAATGAAAAATAATATTTTGACATAGCTGACTGCATTCAACATCTCATATACATCAATTCATGCTGTCAGGGTGGGGATAATTTACTTTTTCTATTCTACGGCAGAAATTGCAGCAACAATATTTTGCATATTCTTAAAGCTTCTCCTGTATATGACTTTTTACTCTTTGGTAAAAGAACGTTAATGCAGTTTCTGGCACTTTTGCATCCAAAACCCACCCACAGAGAGACCCCATGAGAAAAAACATCCTTAAAATATGTGTTTAAAATCTAATATTCTTGAAATGAGTAGAGCTACGTAAACTACAAATGAATAAAAACCTAAATAATAATAATAAACAAAAATAATATATTCTGCAATGTTATAGTAAACCATCTCAAGAAATCAACAGTAATGTGTGCTGTAACATCAGAGTAGACTGCAACTTCATTGCAATAATACATTCTGTTCAAATGTCAATATACTGTTGTTCACATGTCTGTTCAGCCAACAAAACACCTTTCCACAAATTTATTGTTAGAAAAAGCAGAAAGCAGACTGAAAATTACACATAAACTTGGACCTTAAAGTTGGCACGCAGTGTTAATTACGTCGATTTTCATCAACGACATTTTTACAGATGAAAACTAGATAAGTAAATGAAAACCAGTTCTGAATGACAATAACTGACAAAAATCTAGGCTATTTTTCTTTTCGTCAACAAATAAAAACAAGACAAAATGTCAGGGAGGGATGATTTGTGGAGAGATCCAATCAGAACTACTGGTGCGTTCATTTCCTACTGGGAAGTTCGTATTTACGAGTTAGGAAGTCATAATTATGACGTCAAGTGCGTTCAAATCACTTTGGTCAGAGCAAAATGGCGATGCACCATTTCTACATAAAATTTAGCAAGAATTTTTAACTCTACTTCAAAAACAAATAAAAATGCACTTAAAACATGTTTTGTTTTTTTATGTTTTTATATAATTTCTAAAGGTTCTATATGTTAAATCGTAATATATTTTCTATTGTAATTGTACAATACAATGCTAGTTTTGTAATGTGACAGTTTTATTTTAAATGGAAAAATATATTAAATTTCATTCCTTTTTAACAAACTTACCATCAATACAGATGCTGATTCGTTGCATCTGACATGTTTACTCTCTGACACGCCACAAACTCTGAGAAAACCTACTGTAGATTTAGCTAGTTGAATAAAATTTTATGATATTAAGTCAACTAAAACTAGACTGAAAACTAAAACAATTCAGATTACTAAAATATGACAAACCAAATGGCATTTTAGTCAAAAGACTGACTAAAATTAAATACAAATGTGCTGTCATAATGAACATTATTTATTTTGTAAATGCATGTAATTGATCTTATTGTGAACTCCATGACTGGAGAACATCTACTGTATGCCCGTTTTTTGACCTTGTAATTTTATTATTAATCAAAATAGCATAACTTGATATTCTGGTAAAATAGCGTCCTATCATTTCGTCTGCATAAACCCTGCCCCTTTCTTACAATCAACCTCAAAGGTCGTAGCGCCAAAAAAACTCGTCCAGTATAGGCCAATAATATAAGGTGTGTAGATCCAAAAAATACAAAAGGTATAAATACGAAGGAGATCCGCACTCATCCAAATTTAGCCTATATTAGCCAAAGCTTATATCATTTATTATTCAGAGGTCACAAAATTGTGCAAAAAAGTGCAAAGGTGCAAAAGTGCAAAATGTTTTCGGGTATTAACCCTTCCTCAGTGCCATGTACTCAATTATCTTCTTTTTCAATTATCCATTTGACTTGAAAGTACACTATAATACAGAAGAAAAGTTCTCTCTCAATTTCTGTTTCATTGTGACTTGAAAGGTGGAATGTGTAATTTCTGCACCACTATAGTCACCAAACAGAATTGCTAAAATAATGACTATAATAAAAACAGATAAACCCGTCCAAAACTCAATGTAGTCAATGTCAATTTGCAAAACTCAAATCAATGTAGCTACGTTGGGCTGTTCAAATAAACAGATCCATGTTTTGAAAGCACCACAGAACTATAAATGCCGAATCTACATATTAACCTAAGATTAGAGTATTTTTACATTGAAAAAAAATGACACTCTTCCCCTTTCAGACAGTACAGCTTATAGAACTGACTATACATTTATCCGTCGTTTCCGTTTGCGTCAAATTAAATGCGTCATCTACTCTGCCTAAACTCTATACGTCCAGTGTTCCTCTAGTGCATGTATATGCTAATCTAATAACAGCTCTAGAACCGCTGTTTGCTCTTTCATGCACGGTAAAGAGAGCACAACAGTTTGACGACAGCCAGAAAATACAGAGCCTCCACCTCAGGCCGCAGTCGATGTGTTTGTTTGTGTATTTGCGTGTGTCTGCGCGCTCGCTGGCTTTAATAAACATCGCCGGCGTGGATGTTTCTAAGTCGGGGCTCTTTGGCACGGCCCGTAATAGCAGTGGAGCGGCGGCTCTCGCTCTCGCGGCTTGAGAGGCCATTACCTGAGCCAGCGTGCTTTTCCAAGCAGTACGCCACTAGCAGCCATGTTTATTCATGACACAAGCAGCGAGCCCTGCAAGGTGACTACCTGTCAGGAGCTGCCAGCTTCACACAGCTCTCTCACCCTGATTCCATCTGATAGATGGGAGGAACTGGCTGCCGAGAGAGCGAGCGTGCGTTTGTGTGTGTGTAAAGAGAGTGTGATCTGGGGCTAATTCACAGACATTTGGAGAACACGCTGTAATAAGCAATACCTATATGGATTTAATGTGTGACGTCGACCAATAGAAAAACCAGAAAGAGAAGAGATGATCCTGCTACTGTGAATGGTTTCCATACTCATCAAACTCCATTACTCGATCTATAAAATCTGACCTATAATTCGCTGTTACATGAAGTCACCATTAAGTTAATAAAAATAAAATATACGGTTAATATACTGTATATCTACAGAAATTATTTTGTTATTTTCTATTGATGAAACAAAAAGTCAAGTAAGCGCAGGGAAAAAAATAAAACAAAAAAGTATATATATATATATATATATATATATATATACACATACACATTTTTATGTTATGAAAACAACATTTTTGAAATTTTGAATCTGAAATTATTTTCTCTTGAGTATAAGCAGGGGAATAAAATAAAATAATCACCGTGTCATAATCAAGCCCTGCCCTATATTATTTGTCAATGAATGTTCAGTTTCATATTAAAATCAGTGTGAGATGGCATTTTATTTCAGAAATGGGACAGAATTCTGTCTGATCACGGGGAAAAAAAGAAAAACAAGAAATAGACGGGATCATGAAAAGTCCCTATATAACAGGTGGTTTGAACATTACTGATTACATTATGAACAGAATTACTCTTAATAATAGCATGAATTTATGAATCATGCACAGTAAGACCCTGCACATGTTTTGGGAAAGTACCGTAAATAGTCGTCAAACAGCAGACTCTAATGCAATATGGCAATCTGCACAATTATTTTACTGCTAATTACATTAAAGAAGTCACTCTATAGCAATGATAATAAATGCATGTATCTGATAGATGCCAAGCAAAGGTGCACTTGCAAAGATGCAATAGATACATGCCTAAAACTTAGCTTTTTGCACCTAAAACACATCTCATTTTTACATGCAGGTAAGTACCCATGCAGCAGCAGGAGTTACTTTATCTCACAAAACAACAGGCAGAGCAGACAAACTGAGCGTTCCTCCAGGTAATAGACTCACAGCCAACACCACGGTCAGAACCGCCCCGCTCTGACGACTCCATGCCTTTTTAATCTTATCTTGTTAATATTTTAGAAAAAGCTTACAGGCATATGAATCAATTAATTATCGCTGGTATGCGGCTCATGAATAGTGCACATGGTCTGTGCCAAATACATGTGTCAATCATAGCTCAGCAACAGCTGGGTAATTACCGCCGTCCACATCTAAAGACGGCTGCAACACCACATTCAAAGAGTGTTGTTGCTCCAGGCTCCCAAATTACAGATTACACGGACCTGGATGAACTTAATTTGACTTTGATCTTAATTTTTCTAACGAATTAAAAATAAATATTAAATTAAAAGTTCTCCGGGCCTCCTTTGTGTTGGACGGGGAGAAATTAATTTTGTGTGTTTCTCGAGACGGCTCGAGACGGCAGGAGGGGAAAATCAGTCTAGTGGAACATATAGCCAATAAACAGGCGATTACGACAATATATGGTGTGTGTATATTCTTCAAGCAGAAAGATTATAGTGTTTGTCATGGAAAATGCTAAGCTAAAATGCTTAGCATGCCATACGATGCTAAAGACACATCTATCAACAATATATCTTCTCCTGCATTAGAAAAAACTCCACACAAGCTTACACAAATAAACATTACACACTGATGTTTTGAACTGAATCAGTGAGAAACAGTGTAACTTCATGTAAGCTAAGCTAAAATTCTAAGATATACAATGCTAAAGGCTAACCCTAACAATAATAGTTCCTTCCTTATATGAAAAGAAAACGCATAAGATAACAAAAAAGTTTTTTACACTCAATGATTTGAACTAAATGTATGATAAAATGGTGTATCGATACAAGTGTGCTAAGCTAAAATGTTAGGTGTGTTATCCAATGCTAAATGTTATCCATATATTTCCTTCCTCATGAAATGATAACAAAAGATAACCACATAAGATTACCAAAAAAAGTTTTATATCAAATGGTGTATCTTGTCGTGTACGCTAAGCCAAAATGGTAAACGTGCTATAAAATGCTAAATGCTACCCCTATCAAAAATATTTATTTCCTCATATGAAAAGATAACAAAAGATAACACATAAGATAACAAAAAAGTTTTATACACTCACTGTTTTGAACCACATTTATGACCAAACGGTGAAGTACTCTAAGCTAAAATGCTAAACGTGTTATACAATGCTAAATGCTACTCCTAACAATATTATTTCATTCTTCATATGAAAAGAAAACCACATAAGATAACAAAAAGTTTTACACATTCAATGTTTGGCCCAAACTTAAGATAACCCAGCTGTGTCATGTATGCTATGCTAAATATAGCTGCTACATGCTCCCGTCACAATTACATTTAAGTATTTAAGTATGAGCACCCTGCTTAAAACATCTCAAACCAGTCTAAGCTGGTTTAGCTAGTCGACACTCCTAGTCTGACCAACTAACAAGTGGCTAAAACCCATATAAAATCATCAAAACAAACGGGCCTGACCAACTGGGAGTCTAACTAACCACCTTAGGCTAGTTTAAGCTGTTTGTTTCAGCACAGCAAAACAATGCAATTCACCTAAACCACAGTAAAGTGAATTCCCAGCTTTGACAAGTCCAAAGGCCACAAAATCAGTTCAGGTACAATCACATACCGAGCACAAAAAAGCAGCTCCTGTCAGGCTAAACATGCTTTGTGTTTACAGCCCCTGCTAAGTTCACTAAGCAAGAATAAAAAAGCAAGAGATGAAATCCTTGTTGAGTATTTTGCCGTGTTTGTTTGTCCGCAGAAACCTGGCTCAGGAGGGAGGTTTGAGCACAGCGGGTCCTGAGACTCTGCTCGTCCTGATAAGTGTTTCTGTCTCAGATGAGGCGCGTTTCTACCTAACCACACACTCTCTGTTCCAACTCCCAAATATGCACGGTGGAACCAATTGATTTCTGCTTCACAGAAATCTGAAGACAAACCAAAAAAAAATAGAATTTATGTTGCAGCAACACAGTGTATTCTGACCAAATTTGCAGAGCGTAACAAAAAGAGAGGGCAATTTCAAACACACACTTCTATTTTAATGAATGCATCGCTTTATGCAATGCTGTGCTTTGATATGCAGAATTTAAGAAATAGAAAAAAAGTGAAAACGGCTTATAAATCTAACATAACAACAAGCAAAGAGTGTGTATTAAAATTCAGAAATCTCACACTGGGCCTCCCTTCTTCAAGACTTGAAAGATCCCGTCATCTTTAATGCCTGTGTCACTGGACCGTGATATAGAGACCGTGAGGGTTGCGTACGAAGGGCATGGGTGGGATCAAACCCCTTTTCCATTTTCCATGCAACATCTGCATTAGTGGCCAACCTGCACTTCAAAAACCTGTCACCTGGATCCCAAGGAGATAGCGGAGAGCCAGGTAGACAGAGTGCAGACAAGGTCAAGGTTCTTCAGCAAAGTCCTGCTGTTCAAATACACCGAGCGAAAACAAGCAACGCTCCGTCCACCTCCTGCACCTCCCCTGTACCTCCCCTGTACTCCTCTACCACCTTCCTCTCCTCTCTGGGAAATCTATAACATTCATTATTTACACATGCGCAGAGACAAAGAAACAGGTAGATGAAAAAATGAAAAGAAAGCAGTTAAATAATTGAATGCTAGGCACCTTTAAAAAAGGAGAATCTGGGTAAAAAAAAAGAAAAGTAGGTCAGAAAAAGAGAAAAAAATAACATCAAACAGAAAAACTTGCAACAAAGTAATATATACTGCAAGTACGCTCATGCAATGTTCAAAACGTATCGCTCCGAACAAGTGCACATCATTTCAACACCACCTGCCCTCAACATCTTCACTTAAAACAAGGTTAATAAAAGAAAAACAACAAATACACTTATCACTAAGCCACATCTCCGAAAATCTGAATCCAATCCACGTGATTTCCTGATATCATTTCCAGGTTATTCCTACTATGCACTACATTTTAATGCCTTCATCATTCTGTACATGTCCTCATATATTATAGTTTATTTAACACAATTCCATGATTAAGTGAATGTGGGTGATTAAAATTAAAGAAAATATGTTGCCAATTTTGTCATGATCCTTGGTGCTATGATATAGCTTACTTCTTACATGAAAAAAAAAGTAATTTAATAATAAATATTCCAGATCGAAACACTGATTTTAAATGATAATCAAAACACACAAAATCTTTAATCTTCTAGAACCACAATATCAATTGTTTAATTGTATAAATATAAATATTAAATATGAATAAAAATATTACTGTTTCTGCTAACAAAAGTTTGAAAACAAGCAGCATTGTGTTGGACACTGTAGGTCTTTGAGTCAAAAATGACAAAAACCACAGCTCTAAAACATTTTAGCAAACATCCTCTTTTATAAAAACCACAGAAAACCGTATAATAACAAACTAATAATCAAAAAGGTTAAAAACATTGACTTACTCTACTGTACCTCTATCTTTAGATCTTAATTCCCATCCTGTTTGTTTTCTGTGTGCTATTTTTTTAAACAGTCAAGTTATATTTGATACATTTAAGTGTCTGAGTATATTTCTGAATGTTTATATACACTTTTACAGAAATACTTTCTTAAATTCTAACACAAGCATAGTTATTTTTTACATTTTAGAAAGTACTGCATAACAAGACTGAGCCTTCCCGTACTTACACCCATAGTTTCTCATCACCTCGCTCATATACCTATGAATAAAAGCCTCAAATAAAAATGTTCTCCCAAACTTCACTGGAGGAGTGACCTGAACTCTATCGTGGCTGGCTAATGTAATAAATACAGCCATCACAAATCAATATAAATGTACTTAACAACCTGTCTTAAAGTTGCTGACATTTCCAGCTAATGTGATCCATATTCAAGCCCATTAGCACGTTAGGCCAGCACAAGAGTGCACTGTTAGCACCACGCTGTTATTGTGCCGTGTCCATTTGGCTAATGCTAACGCTGCCTCCTCAGACAGGGGTTAAGTGACTGAGTCCGGAACACAGCTGGGAGGCTTATAAAGCAGCCTGTGAAATACTCACACGGCCTTCAGCGTGGTTAACAGCACAGCGGCAACATTAATGCACAGCAAAATCAAGCCTAAACAGCATGATCTGTCCAAATGAAGAGCGAGCTTGAATTCTAGACTCCAAACACATGCACACCTGGCACTGTTTCTACACATTATTCCTCAAAATGTCAACATGAAATGGAATATGCATTTATCTTTCATAATGTGATGTAGTTATGAGTGAAACAGAACATTTAGTGGGAAATAATACTGGGCAGCACATCATTTTAGCAATCAATTTATTGGGCTCTGATATTATTAATCACTGTTACTGAATATTAAACTTAATTTTCTAAGTGATCATTCATTCATTCATTCTTTCAACCTTTTTATTGTCCAACAGTCAAGTTTATGGTGAACAATAAAAAAAAGCTAATTTATTTATTTAAATTTTTTGTCCTTTGTTTGCTTTATTTATGTCATTTCTATTGTCCAGACAGGTTTTTGACTGGTAAAAAATAAAAATTCCAAATAATTAAAAAGGGCAAATAAATACATAAATAAATATCAAGATGTGAACTGAAATCATATTTATTATTTTTCCTCAATAACTATTATTTTTAATTGAAAAACAAACAATTTATTTAGTGACGCTACAAGATTCTGCATGCTTTTCAATTAAAAATAGTTAATTTATAGTTATAAATTAAAATATCTATTTATTTGCCCTTTTTAATTATTTGCAATTTTTATTGTTCGCCAGTCAAAAACATGTCTGTTGGACAATAGAAATGACACACAAATTAAGCAAATAAAGTGTTACTATATCTAATTAATTAATTTATTTAGTGATTCTATACGATTCAAGATTCTGTATAATTAATTAGATATAGTAACACTATATTTGTTTATTGGTTTGCCCTTTTTATTGTCCAACAGTCTGGTTTTGGTGAACAATAAAAATGGCAAAAAATTAAAAAGAGGGGGAAAAAATGAAAAAGTAACATAAAAGCAAATAAATAAATAAATAAGATATTAGCAACCACATACATGTGAACAAGCACCATTCACAGTTTCTTCAATACTGATAAATAGTGCTCAATAAAACTGAGGATATTTTTAAAAGAAAAGTACGCAGGGTTCCTTTTAATTCAACTCTAGTTTTCAACTCTCCTTCTCTGGTCCTTTAAATCCCTCAATCTTTAGTGTGTTTGCACTATAAAACACCTCACAAATCACTCTGGACAGCATCATCACACAAATACTTCAACTGACCGTGTTATATCCACTTCTAGACACAATAAGCGGGTACTTTTACTTCCCCTCGGTTACAACAGACAGGTCCTCAGACCTCGGCGGCAGGTACAGACGTCCCTCTGTCATGTATTTAAGCATGAAATGCAGCCGGAGCTGCGGTGGCGGGGACGACAGAAAGGCAGCAGCTGAAATGTTTGCATCTCACCTGAAGTATGGAAGTTTCCAGCTGCATAAATAAAATCCCCATGGCAACTAAATGTGGCTGGAGATAAGAGAGAGGAGGAGGATTTATGCCTTTTCTGAGCTGTCATGGCCTACAGATCTTCCTCAGGCAAAGCAGGCCACCTGCCACACATTATATTAACCAGCGCTCCACAGGACTCTCTCTCTCTAATGGATAGCTTCATTTATGCCCCGTTCAACAGGAACTTTCTGCCGCTGGTCAGGATTGAAACCAAGCTCTAAAAAGACAGAGAATTTACTTGGTTTTTTATATAGAAATTAGAGTTTAACTTTAAAAGGCACAGGATGATCTACTGCTTAAGACTTGTACTGGTACAAATTATTACAAATTATAATGGTATTAATAGGGCTTATTCAGACTTAACATTTTTAGTTAACAATCAATAAAAAGGAAAAAAAACTGTACACATCTTAAAAGTGGAAACTGAGTCATATCTAGGAATGAATATTAAAAACAAATGTGCTAAAACTACTCAAAACACCTGGCAACCACTAACACGCTAGTTTTATGACTGCGAGTTTTTCACTAAAACTACTTACTTAGACAATTTCTAAAGTAGTTTCCTTGTTTTTTTATATGTTGATGACCCGAATAAGAACACTATCCTGTAGGATCTACCGCTCAAGACCAGTACCGGTAAAAATGAGTGATATTTGAATGATACTTCAAATAGAGCTTATTGAGACTTCAAATTTTCATTTCACAATCAATTAAATGTGAAAAAAACTGTATACATATTAAGGTGAACATGAGCAATATCTAGAGAATTATCTAGGAATACAGAAAAAATGTGCTAAAACTACTCAGAACATCTGGCAACCACTAACAGTAATTTTGTTACTGCGAGTTTTGCACTGCTCAATTTTTGTTTAATTGTTTTCCCAGAAAATGCACAAATCTCTTTAGTTATGCAATTCTAAGTGAATTTTCATTTGGTTCTATTTGTTTTTATATATGTTGATGACCCAAATATGACACAACAAACCAATTTCCTATAGAATCGCCTGCTTAATAGTAGTGCTGGTACAATTCTAATTTACAATAATAATATACAATAAAAGTGCTAAATTAGAAAAGTGTTAAAACCATTTAGAACACCTGGCAACCACTAACACACTCCACTAACAGGCTCAAAATCTTTTCAGAAAATGCAAAATCTATTTAGCTATACAATTTCTAAATGAATTTCCGTATTTGTTTTTATACGTTGATGACCCAAACATGACACCACAAACTAATTTCCTGCATACAAACAAAGGCTGATGTGCACAGGTCGTCAGTCTGACCTACTTCATCCATCAAATGTCACTCTGTAAACATCTACAGCTTTATCAGACCATGTTATTTTTTTGTTGACTTCAGCAATCAAAACTTGAGTGTCATATTTGATGCAACTTTTTTTTCTTTGATAAACAACCTCATTTAGCTCACTTATTAGCAAATTCTGTATCACAGCCAGCAAGCCATTAAAAAGCTGTGCATGGGGACTGTTAATGGAGGCTCATTCAGGTGCACTAGCTTTAATTGTGTCCTAAAATACAGCTGAAAATGTATTTATACCTGACCATTTTAAGCGTTATGTTGAATCGCTTCAGGTAGGTACTTTCTATTAGTAACTTCATCCCGACTTGGTCAAACTTACAGACAAATGCAAAATAATGTTAGTATTTCAACGTCAGCACAAAGCTAATATGTGGCATATGCCACATTACAAAAAAAATCCACATTATGGGACGGAGAGAGAATGATTATTTGGGAATGTTAAAAAGCATTACTTGAAGAAAAAACTGAGCAATTAATTTAATGTCAGATGCGTTAGAACAGCCATCTGTTTATGAATCGCTCAGCTCTCACAATTCACAAAAAGCAGTATACTAGCATACAGATGACCGCAAAACTAACAGACATAGACGGAAAGTCATGAATTTCTGCTTTCAATGGGGTTTTAAAGTCAGCATGAAATCAAAAAATTATCCTATACTTTAAAAAAAATAAAGCCTCTTCATTGGCATTTATAGTTCCACGTAGAACCTTTAACATCTATGAAACTGTTCTATTGCACAAAAGGTTATTTATATTGGAAAACGTTTTTTTTAATTATTAAAATGTTCTCAGACTAAGAAAAAGGATTTAGAAAGTTCAATGAAAGGTTCTTTGAGGAACCAAATTGGTTCTTTATCGCATCACTGTGAAAACCTATTTCTGGAACCTTTATTTTCTGTTACTTTCTTTAACAGATTTGTCATTATAATTTTAATCAAAATTTAATAATTTTCAAAATGTGAACCAAGAGACTGCACAGGTGGAGAAAATTATGATAGCCAATAGGTAATAGCCATTTATTAATGCAGCCTTTCTAAAATCTTGTCAGTAGTTAAAACAGTAATTAAACATTTAATGGCTGCAGCAGTCATAGCAAATAATACATCTGAAAAAGCAACATTACCATTGGGACATGCTGAGAGGCTCTTGAGAGTGATCTTGACCTTCAGCCTGCACATACCATTCAACATCTCTGAAAACCTGCAGATAAAGGCTCAAAAAAATGTTTCCTGGTATCATCTACGGCAAAAATCGACTCTTTTCTAGTATAACCATGGCCACTTTTCACAGTCTGATCAATTAAAGATCAAATAGCAGTTACGTTTAACTAGTTTTACTCTAAAATCCATCACATTATGCAAGTAAAATGGGTTGCGAGTCTGTTTCATGTTGACTTTAAGAACACAAACATTTATCAATCTCCAAAAGTAGGGAATCCCTTCTGGCAATGAAAGAGTTTCTTCAGATGATTAGAGGACATCGCAACCGAGTCAATGTATCTAAATCTTTGGCATTCACACCCTTTAACTCTATCTGATGTTTTACCAGAGCTATTCCAATGCTCTGTTTCAACTGTTCAGTCGAATCCAATCCGAGTTTGGTCCAATCAGGTGTTGGAGGAGAAACAGGGCTGGATGGAATATATAATGTGCGTGTGTATGTACATGTAATGGATGTGCACGACTCAATCGCTGTGCATGTCTTGCTGTTTATGGGCCAAAGGTCCCAATAAGCCTTGATAGAGGAGAGCTGGTATCTCTGTGAGCGCTGGACTCCGTAACGAGGAGAGACAGGTGTGCGGCAGACCCTTGGCCCCGCTGCGGCCCCTCAAAAGCCCCATGCTGGGAAGAGAGGTGGCCATCCCTCTCCACACAGCCATTTATCTCAATTTCAGTCTGCCTGGCGTTCCCGGATCAAACAGCACTTAAACTAAATAACCCTGCTGGAATTCACCAGCAGACTCATCACCCTGAGATACATAAGCACACCTCACAGTGACCAAACCAGACAGCCACTGCTTCAGTTATACAGTACACCATCACTTAAGACTAAAATGTCTCATTAAAAAAAATGTTTGATTATATATGCATATTAGAATGAAAGGATCAGGTGACACTGAAAATTCAGCATTCTATCACAGAAATAAATTACATTTAAAATTATGTTCTAATAGAAAACAGTTATTTTAAATTCTAGTAATATTTTACAATATTACTGTTTTACTGCAATTTTGATAAAATAAATGCAGCCTTGGTGAGCATAATTTATTTTTACCAAGCCTAAACTTTTGAACAGTAGTGTATGTATCAACATCTATTCAGTATTCAGCAACTTGACGCATTCAGATGAACAACAGATTTAAATATGCCACAGGAGTTAGGAAATCATAACTGAGGTCATTTACATATAAAACAAGTCTGAAGTGGCAAGCTTGAAAAAGAGAAAAAAGTAGTCCAGATGCCTCTTGCTCTATTCCAAGCCTCATAAGCCAAACAATAGCTTTGAGTGAGGAACAAACCTGTATTTTAGCTAAATGTATTTGTTAAGATGCAGCTCTGATGTTTGATGTCAAGCCCCATTGGTTCCTGAACCAAAAAAGGGTGTGCCAGTTTGCAGGAAAATTACATTTGACAGCTGCAGCAGAGAAGACTAAATAACTAAATTTGTACATTTTTCTGTCTGTCTTCACACAAAGCTATCACATGACTTCAGAAGACTTGCAATATAGCCAAACATAATATGGACTACTTTTATGTCTATATGGCCTTGAAAAAAAAATCTACTTTTGCGTTCCATTTAAAAAAAAAAATTAACAGTACATGATTTTGGAACATCTTCAAAATTTTAATTTCTTATCTCTTTAGTTCTAAAGGTCAACAAGAGGGTGGAAAATAGTCAGGAAAACTACATTAGGACTGTTTCGGGTGCAAGAAACCTTGACTAATATTATAAGTGGCCTTCTAAGGGAAAAAATAAACTGCAACAAAAGTAGAATATGGTCCATTTAAATAATTTCCTGGCTTTTGAAACATGCGCCTCTTTAATGGACAGCCAGGGCATCTAATGCCAGTATGTTGGCGTGGTGATGGTGTTGGCATTGTGCTTTTGTTCGCTGGAACGCTTTCAGAGAGGAATAAAAAGGTGAAAATCTATTTAGTGGCTTTACGCCATACCTAAAGTGTCAAAGCGTGAACAGAATGCCGGTGTGCGAGAAAAGAGACATAAAAATAGAGGAAGCACTGATGACAGAGGAGGCAGATCTGCTGTTATGCGCACTGGCAGGTAGTGTATCAGAAGCCAAGGGTGGTTGTACTAATAGTTCTAAATACACCCCATGATGAGCTATTAGAAGAGGCTTTTTGTGAATGTGATAAATAAATCCTCTTTAGTCAGTGTGACAGTAATCCCAGAGCCCCTGTGCCTCCGTTCCTTACCAATCCATCAAGCGGTGCCTGCATATAATCAGCGCCACATATTTCTCAAATGTGTTTCCGAGCGCTACAAAGACTTCCCCAAACACACATCTCTGGAAACTTCCAGCATGCCTGGTCTCGGAGGAATACGTGAAACTTCACTTCCCAAGATGCCTTGTTTCATCTTCAGAGGTTGGAAATCAGCGAGGGGCACAATGAAGGGCACTTCTGGAAAGGGGCATCGTTTATCAGAGCTATAAGCAATACGGCTCGTCTTACTAAGCCTATTACGTATTGGATTTCTGTTGCTGTGGTATAATTTATTTGAGCTGCTGCGGCTCAGAAGCAATAATACTTGTTTTTGATCAATTAAGAATGTCTTTGTGAAGGCAAAATACTCACTTGGGGTTGCTCACTGAATTAAAAAAACGCCAAAGATGTAATTCTACCTCCGATGATCAAAAAAGAAAACATACATGCATGAGAAAAAATCTAAAAGTGTTCATTGTTCATTTCTAGAATGATAGTTGGGGGAAAAGACAAAGAAAAGGACTCTGACTATGTTGACACAGTTTCTGCCAAAACAGTTACTGTAGCCACCGTAAAATAATACATTTTTGTCATTTTCAAAGCCTTGAAAGACATAGTCAAAGACGGAATTCTACCTCGAATGAACAAAAACAAAACATACATCAATGAGGAAAAAAATCTCAAAGAATAATATACATTTCTAGGCTTAGTTGGGGAAAGAAGTGAGAGCACACCTTACAAAAACTGACTATGGTAACCACGGTTTCTGCCAAAACAGTTACTGTAGCTTCTGTAAAATAATCATAAATAAATCTGGTGTCTCCTTTAGGCAGTGTAAGAAGATCCAGAATCTTTCACTCATAAAAATAAAGGTTCCAAAAGGTTGTTTTTTTCCGCAGCAATGCCATAGAAGGACCTTTTTGGTTCCCCAAAGAACCTTTCAAGTGAACAGTTCTTAAAAGAACCATTTTTTAATAATCTGATTAACCTTTTTTCACTATAAAGGACCTTTAGTGGAATGGAAAGGTTTCATAGATGTTAAAGCTTCTTAATGGAACCATAAATGCCAATAAAGAACCTTTATTTTTAAGAGTATTCTGATAGTTAATGTCTTTTTGGTGACAGTGCTGGCTGATATCAATACAGCGTTCATGTTGTGTCTGAATTACAGTATGTAGGGTAGAGTGGGGGAAACGCCCCCTTAAAGATTGTCATTTATTTTCAGTGAAACAAAAATTAAATGTGTTCAGAAAAGTTATCATAGTTTTAGTGACAATGGCATAAATTATAAACCAAGTATGAAAAATGTCCAGAGTTTTCATGTAATTAGATTTTTAACAAAAATAAAATTTGTGCCAAGGGGGCATGTTACCCCACCTATGGGGCAAAACACCCCCATGGGTGGGGTAAAATGCCCCCCCCCCCTTTATGACAAAGCAATTCGCTTTAAACATTTACAGCAAAATCAGAGTACAGGCAGTTTTAGCTTAAAATTAAAAAAGAATATATTCAATAATTATGAATTACAAAATTATAATAGTCTATTTGAAAAATAGAAATATTTAAATAATTTTTTATTTATTTTTTTAAATATAAAGTCCAAATATTTTTATTCAACCAACTAGTTAGATACATTTGATGGAAAATCAAAGGATTTGATGTTCAGAACAGAATAACTACAGTAACTGCCCCCATTGCCCCCTGGGGGCGTTATACCACACACACTATGTTTGAAAAAAAAATCATGTCATTCTGAAAATATAATTATATTTTTATTAAATAACATGTACTCCCTATCTACAGGTCCTACTGTTCTCATATTATATATAACTGTGATGTTCTGCTAAACAACAAGCTTTAAAACACTTTTTTTCTTACTGCTGAAAATGATATAATTTACTGTGAAATCAGTTTTCTCTCCGATACATCACCAGTGTAAGCTTCATGCTGAAAACTTCTACATCACTCTCGTCAACGTTGTCCATAGTTACAATAAAAATGTATCTTGACTTTATCTTGTGGTTATGTTGGGAAAAACAGTGTGGGGTGTTTTCCCCCGCTCTACCCTAAATGTAAACGTTCTGCTCGGAGCTGTTCTTTTCTCACAAATGATTGGTTTCTAATGTGCATAAAGGCTGAAATGAATCCATATTCTGCTTTGTTGGTGATGACAGCAAATACTTAATTACTTCATCTATATATACATCTATATTCTCTTGCAAATCATTGAAGAATGTACAATGAAGACAAAGGTAACTCCAGGTAACAGTGACTATATTAAAACAAAATCAAATGGAAATACAACATTTTGGGGTCATTACATTTTTTAAAGAAATTTATAGTTTTATTTAGCAAGAACGAATTGGTCAAAAATGACAATGTAGACAATTACATTGCAAAATATTAATTAATTTTCAAATAAATGCTGTTCTTTTGAACTTTATATTCTTAAATAATCTTGAAAAAAATGTATCAGTTTACACTAAAATATTAAGCAGCAGAACTGAACAGAACTCAACATTGATATTAATAAGAAATGCTACATTTGAATGATTTCTGATTTCTTATCAAAATTCAGCTTTGCCAACACAGAAATAAAATACATTTTAAAATAAATTAAAATAGAAAAACATTTTAATATTGTAAAATATTAAAAAAACAATGTAATTTTGATCAAATAAATGTAGCCTTTCAAAAAATGCACTGACCCCAAAATATTTGAATGTTATTGTGTATTTACATTACTTTAAATTAATTCTGCATTTCCAAATTATGTGTTTAACAAATTTGAACTGTTTGTAAAACAGTCTGAAAATACTGTATTTTTGACATGACATGAACGCAGCACACCTTTTACATTAGTAACTATACCTATACCAGCATTCTGGAAGAAACTAGTGACCATGGTTAAAAAAAAAAAAAAACTTAAATAAAAAACTTTGGGAGAGAGCTATAAATCACTGAATCTGTATCATCTATACTGTACAATACAAATGTTATTTGTTTGTGACAGTGTGTGTGAGTGCTGTCGAAATGTCTGGTGTATGTATGTGCAGATGATCTGTGACTTCTATTGGCTCCGGCTGGCCTGAGAGATGTGGTAGAAGGGATGGATTACCATGGTGATGAGGTATGTTGTTGCCCTCCAAGGTGGAGTGTCTTGGGCCTAGAGGCGGAGCAGGAGCTTGCATTAGCAGACCTCTCCCAGTATGGCTCGCTGTGGAGAAACGTGGAAAAGCTCTTAACGGCCATAATGAGGGAAACATCAGCACCCAGAATGACCCAGAATTCACACAGATTTAGAGTACAACTTCAATGAGGCAAACATTTCAAAAACAATTACATATACTTGATAAACTGAAATATAAGACAGAACAATAGACAGAACAAAGAACGATAGAACGATAGATAGAGACTTTTTTATGAAAATGACAAATTTGTTGCAATGTAAAAAATAATGGTCTCGGATAATAATGAAAAATGGCACAATATGCAATGTGAAATGAAATTATTTAGAAATGTATTTTCTTTTGATGTTTTCTGCTGTTAGTAACCAGTATGAGAAATATTTACACCACAAAGCATATATTCTATTAATTTTGAGATCTGAAACACAAATAAAGCAGCGTATAAGCTCACAAGTTGATAATTGAGAAAGCAGTTTGAGTGCTGCATTACACGCTGTAGCTCCACCTTACTGAATCATTGCCAGACTCTAGAATGTTTACTGACTGATGTTAAACATGTATTTTTCAAAACAGTAGTTTAACATTAACAAATTTTCCGGGTTATTGATTCGGGGCAATGCGATTGGCTCGTCTGGGACGTGATGCGCTACAGATAACGGGTGGCGTTCTAATTGCTCGGCATAAACGGCCTCGTTCACGCATTTATCTGAGGCACTCAAACACTAAAGAGCGTTTATTTGTTAAGGGCTCTTCATGATCCCTGTTAAACACCGGAGGTTGCTGCAGGATGAATGGGGAGGAATTGAAAGGCGAGGTTTTAACGGTAAAGGATTGATATCAGACGGGGTGAACGCGGCCGCGCTCTTCTCTCTCTATATATCTCCTCTAGATTGATGCCTTGCAATTTACAAACTTCTACGGGCCACAATTCATTTAGCACAATAAATTCCCTGCAGGTATGGAGAGTGTCGCCATTCTACCGCCGACTGAATGAAAACACCTACACACGCAACGCTCCGACACACACACACACACACTCGCACACACTCACCTACACATAAAGCACAGTGTCTCCACGGCCCAATGTAGGCCCATTTTGATTTTGTTTCATGGCCGTAAAGGCACTGTATATTGCAGAGAGCGGCGGAAGATTTGGTCCATTTTTCAAAGCCGACTATATTACCTCTACACCACGCATTCGCTTTAAAAAGACCTTTTTCCCCACATGTTGGGAAAACTAATCCCCATCTGGTGCATTGTACTCTATAAAATGCTCCGACGTGGCCTTTCCGTGATTTCCAGGGAATCGGCGATATGATTGAAAATGTGTCAGTTTTGTAAGCAGGCCTGCTCCTGGTGCACGTACAAAACAGCACCGCTGACCCTGACGCCGCCTCAATCGCGTCAGACTTCCTGTGCACGCTAAATCCTGGTCCTGTGTGACTCCTTGACAATCCTACATGCTGGATACGTTCTCCTGCTGTTCTGGCACAGTGATTGAGAATTATATAATAATTAATTATTTGTTGATTTCAATGGCATTTTAGAAGGTACCATGTTATGAAAACCCATTTCCACAACGGAATAATAAAAAAAAAAACTGACTTTTTAATCTCATAATTTTGTTTATATCTTGCAATTCTAACTCTTTTTTTTAGAATTGCAAGATACAAACTGAAAATTCCAAAATATAAACACACAATTCTGAGAAAAAAAATCGGACTTGTACAACTAAAGTCTGAAAAAAGTCAGAATTGCACGATATAAACTCACAAATGTGAGCTTAAAAGTCAGAATTCTAAGATAAAAGTGCTGCACTTACCTTTTTTTTAATTCCATGGCAGAAACAAAAAACAAGTGCAAGATGCGGAATTCTGAGAAAATTCTGAATTTTGAGATATAAACAGAATTCTGAGGTAAACTTCAAATTGCAAGAAAAAATTCTGAACTCTGAGTTTATATCTCACAATTTTGCCGTTTTTTGGTCATAATTGTGAGTTTGTATCCCGCAATTCAGGGTTCAGGCCTCTAACTTTCAATTCTGAAAATAAAAAAAAGTCACAATAACCTGTTTTATTTATATTTTATTCTGTGGCAGAAATGAGTTTCCATACCATGTGGCCTGATTGGTAAGATTCTGGACATTGTAAATAAAATGCAGTGCTCATTGTGTGAAATTGAAAAACAGTGAGAAGCTATTCATCTGACACATATTTATTAGGCCCATAACTAAAAGAAGAAATTGCAATGCACTCAAATTTGGAACAAAACTGAACTAGCTAGCCTGGAACAGTCTGGTTAGCATGCTAGCTAACAGAAAAAGCAGAACAAGAAATGTTGAAGCTTCAGTTATTTAATATGATTGTACATATTATTTAAAAGTCATATTCAGATAAATAATATAATAAAGCGATTTTGTAAGATAAAGCAATTTGCGCAACACCGACCTAAAGGCTAATTCACACAGTCACAATAAACTGCAACAAACAACTAATTCTGAATCAATCACATACTGTACCAGCGCTGTTACTGTTAACTAAAATTACAACTAAAAAATCATTTTGTTATAAATAAAATATAAATATTTGATTGAAAATGTTAACACTTTATTGAAAAAATAAAAAATGTTGCCTTGGCAGCTAACTGAAATAAAGTAAGTTTAAGTACTAAAATGACTAAAACTGAATTTTTTTTTTTTTTTTTTTAAAACTAATTTACAGATCACAAAATAAAAATAAAATCAGTAAATCGTTCAAATTAAACTTAAAAAAGGAAAATATATATTTTTTAAATCTAATTCAAAATAGTATATACAGTACCGATATAACACCGCACTAACCCTAATGCCGTTTCTGATTGTTTGTGATTTCCATCAGATGCTAAATCCCTGACGCTCCTGCAGGCCGGAGAGAGAGGAGCGTTTGCAGGATATGTTCTCCTGCTGGTTTGGACCAGGCGTTCAGAAAGTCAACAGCACAAGCGATGTAATACAGGCCTCAGAGGGCTGAAGATCTGCTCTGTGGGTTTGCAGTAGCATCTGAGGATTATTATCCAACAGGATGGTACCATGTCAGAACAGAGCGGCCCGTGCCAAAGGGCTGGCAGACTGAGAGAGGGAGGTTGGAGAGACCACGACTAGAGAAGAGATGAGAAGCGCTGTTGAGGGAAAGGGTATTCTTGTGTCTCTGGTATTCCGGCAGTGTTCACAACATTGTTTCACACACACTCACAGAAGGCCAGGACGGAGATACTGCAGACCCGTGCTGCATCACAGAGACCTTCAATCCACACAAAACGAGGAGCGTGTCAATCAAACACAGAAACGCTCCACACACCTGTCATAACCCCACAAAATAACACCTTATTTTCCCTCAGCTGCGTAAACGGAAGAATCCAGAGAGACTAAGAAGAGACAGAAGGCAGAATATGATGAGAAATCAAACCCCAATCCTGGGAGAACAATATGAAATACAGAGAACTCTAGACACTGCCTATATGGAAAGAGCTGAAAATATACCACTGGATGAACAAAAGGTAAGAGTGTTTGTAGTAAAACCACAGCTGCAAAAAGAGTACATCACTGTCACTTCTTGCCAAATTCTCCTGCTGAGTAGTTTTCCTACGCTAACTTTTCCTACCCAACGCTGGTCTGGTTTACAGTTCATGTGCACTCAAGGTCAGTTTTCAACTGACATGAAAACAATTCAGTCAAAATTGAGGGTACTTTTTATTTTGTTTTGTTTTGTTTTACAGTTTTTGACAAAAATGTTGTTTAAATTTAGTCAAAAAATCATTTCTGGTAATTAAAATGTAACTTTACCTTGAAACAAGTTTAAGTAATACAATTTCTAAAACAAAAATAAATAAATAAATAAATAAAAGCTATATAGAAATACTAAAAACATGACAAGCACATAACAAAATTACTAAAATTAAATAAAATTAAACCAATTAAAACCATAAAACAAAACAAAATAATAATAAATAATAATAAAAAGACTGCTATATAAATATAAATAAATATATATTTTTTTAGAAATGTATTAAATAAAAATAAATTTAGGCAGTAATTTGGTATGGGAATTTTACTCTATTTTAATGAAACAGATACGGCACATCATTTGACAAAATTTACATTACAGAATTTACAAATTCTGACAATAATGGCCAATAAAACTATAATAGACTAAACAATAACCTCATATTCAAACACCACCACCAGTGCTGTTATTGTTAACTAAAACTATAACTACAACTAAAACTATTTTCAGTCATTAAAATAAAGTTGAAATAAAACAAAACAAAAACATATTAGATAAAAAAAACTTAACTTTAACAAACTTTTTTAGTTTTTACAACTAAATAAAATGAAATAATATGGGTAACACTTTACAATAAGGTTCATTAGTTAACATGAACTAAGAATGAACAATACTTCTACAGCATTTATTAATCTTAGTAATGCTAATTTCAGCATTTACTATTGCATTATTAAAATCACAAGTTGTGTTTGTTAACATTAGTTAATGCACTGTGCGCTAACATGAACTAACAATGAAAGATTGTATTTTTATTAACTAATGTTAATAAAGATGAATAAATACTGTAATAAATGCATTGTTCATCGTTTGTTCATGTTAGTTAACACATTAATTAATGTTAACAAATGACACCTTATTGTAAAGTGTTACCATAATATGTTTAAGTTAAGTACTACAATTACTAAAACTAAAACTGAAATCAAATTAAATTTAAGGTATGTAGAAAGTTTAAATAGAAGTTAAAAATTGAAATGCTAATAAAAATGCATATAACAAAATGATTAACATTTGAACTAAATTTAAAATGAAAACTGAAAAAAAAAAAACTAATTCAAAACATTAATAAACACTACAACACCATGTAAATAATACTAAAATATCACTAGTTGACTGTGGAAATATGTACGCTGGCTGTGATACACAGATCCTGAACTGTGTAAGTCTCATCAATGGCATCAGGATGGACAAGAATTGTCCTGCTTGTTTGAAAACACTCATCTCAGACTACTACGGCCCCCTGGCGTGTTTATTAGGCTGCGATATTGACTGCTGGATTGGGCGTAGGGGCCGCAGCGTGATTTACGGGGGCTTTTATCGATGTCATCTGCTGGAGTGGGGTGAGTGACATTTACAGGTAAATTCTCCCATGCAAGAGTCCATTACAATAACGCACAAGCCATCCGTGGTTCCCCCGTGCACATGCTGACCACAACCCAGCTACCATCACAGAGACAATAAATCTAGAGCGCAGGGGCCAATGGCTCTGACCGCAGAGTTAACCTGACGTTCATGGAGAAAAGGGCCAGATTAGTCAGTCTGGACAAGATGGACATAAAACTGACACAAGAATACACAGCAGAAACCATTGAAAAGACAAGCTGTTTGCAAGCTAGCAGACTTGAGAATACAGATATAGCTTAAAATTAAAAGAAATGCTATAAATAAAACTATAAGATTAAATATTAACCAAATATTCATACAAACTACTATTGTTGCTACTGTTAACTAAAATTAAAATTAAATATTTTTTGGTTATTAAAATAAAAAAGTCAGTAATTAAAATAAAGATGAAAAACAAAAAATAAATATTAGATGAAAAACTTTTGCAACTGAAATGATATGCTTATGTTAAAGTACTACAATTACTAAAACTAAACTAAATTAAATGTATATAGAAATGTAAGGTATATAGAGGTTTAAAAAACAAAATACTAATAAAATTGCACAACAAAATCACTAAAACCTAAACTTAAAAAATCAAAATGAAATCTAAAAATATAAAACAACATATACTACAATAGCATATAAATAATACTACAATAACACTGCAACTTGTTGATTTTGTTGAAATGTAAGCTGTACTGAAATATAAAAAAATGCTATGAATATATAATAATAAATAATAAAAATGTATATATTTTTAGAGGTTTCAAAAGACATGAGAGTGAATAAATGACCATTTTCATTTTTGGTTTGAGAATATGAATATATTCAAAATATATATTTATTTATCAGAAATGTATATTTTGAATGTATTCTGAGATATAGTACCGTACAGTAGGCTGCTTGATGTCTCGGGATGTAAAACAGAAACAAAAAGGACCAAACTGAAGTTTCTATAGATCCTGTTTGAGCTGTTGATACAAAGAAAACCATAACAAACCGACAGGCTACAAGACGACACTGTCATCTATTTTTACTAACATATATGATGAAGAAACTCGTGCGTGTGTTTGAGTTGAGGTGAAGAAGTGTGGGGATACACACCTGACCTGCGTGTCTGTGTGTGTGTGTGTGTGTGTGTGTGTGTGTGTGTGTGTGTGTGTGTGTGTGTGTGTGAGAGAGAGAGAGAGAGAAGAGAGAGAAAGACAGCATCACTGTTCAAGTGCTGCTACGCAAATAAATTATTAAGAGCCGTCTGCTGCACCACATCAAACCAGCAGAGAGACTGAGATATTCACTGCGGTACAGGGACAAGACTGCCATCATATCTGTTGAGCGCACACACAAACATTCATGCTCAGAAATACAGCGACAAACCGGCATTCTGCTCCTTCCAGCTCTTAAAGGAACAGGTCACCAAAAATAAAATCTGTTATTATTTAATGGTCATCATGTTGTTCTAAATTCAAATGGTTTTCATGATGTTTATCAGTTGCTCTCTTGAAAGTTAATGGTGACCAAGATCCATAAAGGACAAACAAAGCATGATAAAAACAGTCCATATGTCTGTGCATTATACCCCATCCTCTGAAGACATATGATAGCTTTGTGTGAGGAACAGACCAAAATTTAAGTCGCTACTTACTGAAAACTTTGCTAGACAGTCAGGTCACTTTCACTTTACAGAAAAAAAGTGCAGTTTAGACATTCTGCAACAAATAAGTCTGGCAGATTTAAAAAAGCATGATAGTGAATAAATAAATATATTATTTTAAGTAATAAGAGTTAACTAAAAAATAAGATAAATAAGATTAAATTAAAATGAAATTAACATTTTTGTTTTTGGAATTGGAATATATTTCAAATATATTTATTACGGAAATATATATATATATAAAACTTTACTAAATAATAAACAAAATATTAAATTAGTTTAAATGAGAATATACTGTATATTAAAAATGATAATATATTTTAAAACTTCAAAAAACAACTATTTTCAAGATGTACAGTAACAGTTCTTGCTTTAATACTCACACTGTAATAAAACAACAACGATAGCATTTGCTACTGAATCTACAGCACCACAGGAAATGAAATGATGCTGTAGCTGAATTGAGAGAGTCTTGAATTCTCTTTTGAATATGAGGAGAAAAAAAGAAATTGTATAATAGCGTCGTCCTTGCTGGGTGCACATTAATTTACAAACTAAATGACTCTTAGGAGAATAGTTAATGGAATCGTTAAGGAAACAGAACTGTTACAGGGAATCAGAACCTCAAATGACTATCTCATTTAATTCTCCAAACTGAGCAGGTAGAGGGAATCCGCAGACATTTTTCAATGCTAATTTTAGGTGGAAACCTTAGTGCTAAAACGTGTTAAACAGAGCTGAAAGTAGCAACAACAAGTACAAATATTTAGCAAGAAAAGGGTGTGAATGACGGGCGCTCCGATGAGGAAACCGGCGGGCGCAGATTCTGTGTGGGCCGGCTAATGAGTAACAACCTCGACAGTCTTTCTTCTCTAATTTTATTTCTTGGAAAAATATTTGTATAATAGTCCCATATTTTCCCAGCTAATGCCAAGGATAAGTCATTATGAGCCCATTGATAACTGCTGCTCTATAAGTCTGTGTTCCTCCGTAACCCCGGGCCTCAAAGCTGCAGTCGGCCCCGCGCCAACACTCCGCTAAAGAGAGCTTGAGCTTTCAGCACGCCGAATCAAATCCCAGCCAGTGTTTCAGTTCACATTAGGTGAATGACACTCACGCATATGCTTTGCTGAAAGTGCCAGAGGAGAAATCTGAATGATTCAGACCGAGCGTGTGTGTGTGTGTGTGTGTGTGTAAAGAGTCTCGCAGCTCCTCACAGTGTGGGTGGGTGTGCGCTGTGAACACCGTACCCTCGGCAGGCTTCTAGATTGACTCTCTCCTGTAGGCTATAACGGGTAACATCTCTGATGTCATGAACTTGAGTGAGACACTAATGATGCCAATTTATTCACAACTACAGCTCTTACTTTATCATTCCACACTTGTTCCTTAAGGCCAACTGCAGTTTCCAGCACAAGCCGAGCTGGGAGGATATAAACCGCGCTGCACAGGAAGTCCAACTCCATCCATTTGGTGGGACAGAGCAATTAAATAAACAAACTCATCTGTGATGAGAGTATTTACTTCTGGCAAAAATGAACTCACTTTTCAAAGTCAACATGAAATCTATTTTACATCCATATTATGACAATTTACAATTAAAAAATTCTAAAATATTCCTCCATCTGAAAATATAACTCATTATTTACTGATAATTTTCCCCTTCAGCAAGCTGTCAAACACTATTACTGAATCACTGAATCATTGAGTGCAGCCAGGGAAGTCCACTTGATCTGTAAAAGATTCAAAATCAAAATAATGCTTTAAGAATTGGACATTGCTATTTCTCTAATAAATACTATATATATATATATATATATATATATATATATAAAAAAAAAACAGAATTTAAAGAATTTAATCAGAATTTAAATTTTACAAAAGATTTCTATTTCAGATAAATGCTGATGTAATATAAAAATAAATTAATTTTTAATTCATTGTTAAAGAAACAAATGTTGTTCTTTTAAACTATTTCTGTTCGTGAAAGAATCCTGGAAACAGGCATCACAGTTTTCACAAAAATATGAAGCAACACAGCTGTTTTCAACATTGATATTAATAAGACATTTATAATAAGAAAAATAATTAATAAGAAGCAATAGAAAAGAAAATATTTTACTTGAGCAGCAAATCATCATATTAGAATGATTTCTGAAGGATCATGTGACACTGAAGACTGGAGGAATGATGCTGAAAATTCAGCTTTGCATCTCAGGAATAAACTACATTTAAAAATGCAATAAAATAGAAAAGAGTTTACATTTTTACATTTGTAATAATATTTCACAATTTTACTGCTTTTACTGTATTTTTAATCAAATAAATGCAACCTTGGTGAGCAAAAGAGAAAAAAATCTTACCAGCCCCAAACTTTTTAACACTACACAACTTTTGTTTTCACAAAGTAAACATGATTTCTCATGATTTCATGAGTCTGATTTCATGTTGACTTTAAAGATGAACTCTGCTTTGCAAATGAGTTCTGATGAAACACTTCGTAGGACGGCTGATACGATCACTTCACGAAAAAAAATAAACACACCGAGATTCATTTGTGTTCTTTTTAAGTTCCTTGGGGTAGGCGAGGGGAACGGGATGTTGTGAAGAGAGAAAGAGGATAAAAGGAAGGAACGAAATGATGGATAGAGCAGAGCGGGTGGCTGTGATTCACTGTTTTGTCACCTGCAGCGGGACTGACCTTCATCTCTCCCCAATCAGCCTATTTACTCAGCAACAACGCCTCTCTTTCACTGGAGTGCCTCAAATTATCAGAGCCATTATTCAAAAAAGACAGCGGCGTGGCGATGCGACCAGATAGCTCTCAAACCCAACTCCATCAGCCGCTGCTAACATAGCAAAAAATCACACCCCTCAGGAAGACGCCGTCTGATTCGCTGCTACTTCGTACGCAACGGAGCTTAGCATTTAATTAATTAAACTTAAAGCGCTGACTCTGCCCGTGATTGGTCACGGCTCTTCTTTTTTGTCTGTTTTATTGCTTTTTTTGCATGTTTCTCTTTTTAGCACATCTGACACTAAATAAAAGTGTGAAGTACGACTCATAGCACATCCTGCAGGCTTCTGGAAGAGTTCGGGTCACGGCCAGCGCTGTTCAATTAAGCCTGCGGCTATTTGTGTGTACAGTAGCGGTCTCTCCTAACATTCTCCATTATGTCTACAGTCCTCGCTGTCATATTTGATTTGCTGCACGATGAAACGGGAGGGAGTGCGTCAGAGAGACTGTCAGTCACCGCGGGAGAGAGAGAGAGAGATACGGGCAGAGAAAGAGAGCGCTTGAAAGGAAAAGCAAGAGAGCAATGAAGATCTGCACAGAGGGAGTCTGCATTCGCTTTCGTCTTTGAAATAACTTCCAAACGGCTGGCCATCGCAGTCACCGGCATTGTGTTACCCACCGCGGCATCTGCATCCTATTAATAAGAGCAAAAGAATCGCAATTACACTCTATTACTTCAGAAAAGCGGTGCGAGTAATTGATAGACTGGATCTCGGCCAAATGGCTGCTGTACCAATTAGAGGATCATCTTCTCCTGCTTTGTGTGAATATTTGAGGGCAAACATCTCACGCCATTTGCATGAGGTGTCATTTTGCTGCCAATGATTACAGAGTAGGGAAAGTCTTTGCCCACATAAAGTAAAACATCTGGGAATGTTTTTCCATATATTACATATGTATTTATGCATTACTGTGTTTATGCATGTCAATCCGGGAGAGATGGTTTCACCTGGAAATATCTGAGGCGAGCCAGTCAAAACCACTCCTTCATTCATATTTATGCATATACCGTGTGTTTTCCCTCCAAAAGCGACACCGTGTTATCGCGCTCAAAAATCATATTTCCCTGATAGGTAGGATGCTTATTAGGGGAGAGGACGCCTCGCAAGGTTTAAATGACAAGCTAACAAGCTTGAACAAGTCACGGTTGTTGTTGAAGCGTTCTGTGAGCTTACAAAAGAGAACAGCGAACCGTCACCTGTACACAACACCCACAACTAAACACTTTCAACAAACGGACACAGATGAACGCAACATAAAACCTTAGAAAAAAATCCTTATTATTACATTTAGCTACTAATAAAAGGACAATTAGGCTACTCCGCAAACACAGAAAGAAAAATTAAGGCTCAAACAACAATTAAAAATAGATATGCTTGGTGCTTGGTAATATATATATATATATATATATATATATATATATATATATATATATATATATATATATATATATATTAAGGCCCAATCCCATTTCTACCCCTTAGCCCTTCTTCAACCCCTCCGTTTTGCGCGTTCACGTGAAGGGGTAGGGGTGTCTCGACTCTCTTTTGGTTGGAGGGGTAGGGGGAAGGGGAAGGGCCAAATAGCCCTTCAAACGAAGATTTTTCGGGACCACCGTACAAACGAAGGGGTATGAATCATCTCAACGTAAACCAGCTGCAGCGGCGAGTTCATATTTACGGTCATGTTATTCAAAGAAATGTTTGCAAAAAATCGCTAAAGTTTCCTAACATCATATATCATTACTGACTGCACGATAGTGCCAAATATATTTTCATGTCTGATCAGGGCGATAACCACCATAGACATTGAGGGGCTAGTTCCCCCAATAATTAGAAATCACTAAACATTTTTCTCAAATATTGAGAGAGTGAGAGAGAGAGAGAGAGAGAGAGAGAGAGAGAGAGAGAGAGAGAGAGAGTGTATGTGCGTCTGTGTGTCTCTCTTTACAATGAGCGAGTATAACGTTACTTCAAAAACAGCGATTTTATCTTCTCGTTGCTGGAAAATACAATGTAGCGATTCAGTATTTAAACTGTTATTAATAAAAAGTCGTGGGGCAGCGTTGACAAGTTTCTTTGCTCCTGGATATGAGCTGCGTGATCTCCGATATATGTATATGTGTGTGTGTGTGTGTGTGTGCGCGCATGTCAGTAAGCAGCGCATTAATATAGAACGGTAATTAAAGTCTCTAATGGACACCAGTAGGTGTGTTTATTGTAGGAGCTAGACGTATAGTAGTGGTGTCCCAATTCTTAGGGGAATATTTTCACCCCTACCCCTTGGCACTCTGTTTCAAGGGACAAGGGGAAGGGGTAGGCGGATGGGTAGGGGTAGGTGAGGGGGTATAAAATAGAATTGGGATTGAGCCCAAGTAAAGCTAAATTTTAAATATATATATATTTTTATTTAATAGATTTTTATATTTATTTTGCTAGTTTTAAATATGCTCAAATTAAATAGAACTTTACATGATTTCAGGCTAATTTGCTAATATTAGCTAAAAACAAAAGTATTGTCCCGTCATGCAGCTCAATAAAAATTGAATGAATCTCTATAGCATTACCAACCATTTCAAGCTAGTGATATTTATTTTTAATTGTGATTTGAGCCATATATTTTTTCTGTTTAAAGGCTAATTGCATATTGTATATTCTGAAGCATGATTTTTTTAAATTAAATTAGCTATTATTAAATGAACTATTTCAAACTGTCTATTGTTAACTCTGATTTGAACCATAATGGTTTTCATCTCGTCTAAAGCAAGGACTAGAAAAATGAGCTTTAGTCTGCCAAACAACGTGATTTCAAAGTCTTTTTGGCTTATTTTGACTTTGTGTAGGCAGTCGATTTCATTAATACCTTTCATTTGGCCATCTTGATGAAGCGCCATCAGAAAAATTAAGAATTCTGAAGCTTTGAGACATTAGGCATCTCATACAAATCACTGCATAACAAATGTAAAATGAAGTGCTGACGCTAAATAGTTGGGGTTTTACATGCATTTTGTTCTACATTCATTTCAGATAACGCCAGGTCTGGCTCAGCAGAAAACAACCAGCCTGAAGCTCTACAGCAGGTCTAGCTGTTCATTCTGTTGACAACACTTTCAAGAAACCTGCCACCACTAATTCATCCAAGGTCGACCGTTTCCACCCGCTTCTTCTGCAGAGCTAGTAGCTTCGTTCTTCAAAATATGCTAAGCAGAGTAGAGTTAGCCACAAAGTCTGAAATTCCACCTTAATTGTGGATTACGGTGTGGGAAAACGAAGCAGAGAGGATTTAGACGGAAAGAGAGAGAGAAGACAGTGTGAAGCCCTGGGCAGGAACGTATGCAAACATGGTGGATCCGCGAAGCTGACAGCTGCTTTGATAATAGACGATATTTTGTAGGCTCGCTGCAAAACAAGATGCCGGATCATGCGAAAACAAAACTCACCTGACATCCGTACTTACTCTGCTAATGCCTGATAGACTTTCCTCACACACACACTCTCTGAAACCTCATTTCCTCACAATTATGTAACTCCCTCACAGTTATGCACAAACACACACCCTTTGGGCTATTAACAAAACCTCTGCATGTTTGATCTTTGGCACCTCAAATCATGTTTTAACCACTAAACGGCACAGCTGCAATCAATTAGCGGCTGCGCGCTACCTCCAGCTGATAGCGAGGAAAAGCTCCTGTGCTTGGCAGGCGCTGCTCTCCCTCTGGTGCGGGGTGGAGCGGGGCTCTAATGGGACCCAGCCGCCACGCTCGTGCTTTCCCACAGGACTTCTGTGTTTGCAGCAGAGCTGGGCCCAAGACACGAGGAGAGCGATCCGGCCCCGGCGTCTCACGGCGCTGACATTGTGACGGGGTAGGCCGGTGCGATTCTGACAGCCGGCCCGGAGAGACTGTGGCAAAGGGAGGGACGGATGATTAAACGTCTTAACTCTGACAACAGGGCACGATTGCTCACGGCTTCTCAGATATTATCTCCGATGGACAACTGACAAGAGGCCTGGTTTGTTAGACAGATGCTCTACGTGAGAACGCAAATACAGGGGCCAATGTTTGACTTGCTCATGCAGTACTGCTGAACAACCTCTAGGGGTGACCTTCAAATGTATATTGCTTTTGTCAAGACAAACTTTGAATGTTGACTTCACAAAGCTTTGACTTTTCTTTTTTTTTTTTCTTTTTTTTAAGTTGTGAAAAAAGTTTAAAAGATTATTAGAATGTTTGAATGGTAGATTGATAGATATAACGATAATAGGTAGATATAACGAAAGACTGATAGAATGATTGCTAGAATGGTAGAAAGAACGACAGAACACTAGATAGAATGATAAAATGGTACAAAAAAGCAATAGACAGAATAATGATAAAATGAACAGATAGATAGATAGATAGATAGATAGACAGACAGATAGATAGACAGATGGATAGATATAGAACATTAGACAGAATGATAGAAAAAACAATAGAATGATAAACATTAGCGAATAAAAGAATGAAAGACAGATAGATAAAAGTGACAAAACAAACGAAAGAAAGAAAGAACGAATTAATAGACAGATAGATAGATAGACAGACAGACAGACAGATGGATGGATGGATGGACGGACAGATGGATGGATAAACAGATGGATAGAATGACAGAAGAAATGACAGAATGAATGATAGATCGATGTTGTATTAGAGTGATAGGAAGAAGTTGCAATTGAAATAAATCACTCTATCAATCGATCACCAGTTCTTCTGTTTGAGCTCCAGGAACACTATGCTATGACAGCAGTAGACCTGAAAGAGCTGAAAGACAAAACTGTAGAAGAAGAAAGCAGCAGAAGATGCTGTACACTCACAGTTCAACACACTGAACTCTACAACTCAAGGCAACACAAGCTGTTCATACAAGTATTACAAGAAACCGCAGGACGGCCTCCGCTCACACATGAAAGCTGTACAGCAGGGTTTAACTCCTCTAACTACACGCTGCAGTCAGTAAGAACTCCACATGCCTGTGCTGTTTTATTATGAGAGTTAATGAGCAGTGGCGTAAAGCCTGAAGAGAGATCTGGAGGGCGGAGACACAGCGAGAATCCAGCGCTATCCTACCATCTCACAGGGGAGCCTCCTGATCCTCAACCCGGCCTGCACCACAGGATCCATCTCACAACACAAATACTGCTGCGTTCATCCACACATTCACCCCAGAGTCACGGCAGGACCCGATCGGACATTGTTCAACCCTCTGTAGATGCAGTAATCATGGACAGCTGGTGTACCTAAGAACTGGACTGTTGGAAACCAAAAAGGTTGTATGCTCAATTGCACATAAAAGGTATAAACTGAGCATAAATCACTTTGCATAAAACCTTCTGCTAAATGATTTAATTAAAAGTGCATGCATTCCATATCTGTACAGGACCACATGACCTGATGAGACCAGCTACATGCCATGAAGAGAGACCGAAACGGTCTACAGGCCAAACACTCATCTATATCATGTACTATTCCGTCAGATTATTTCCTCCACGGATACGCTATTCCAACTAGTGTCACAAAACATTAGCTGCAATGTCTCATTTGAGGCACACAAGTAATGTTCTTCACTACATGTCCAAACCAGCAGCTAACCAATCTTTGAGTTGTCATGATGCTTTCAACAGGACTAGAGCCAATAGATATAAATGTCACTGCAGTGGAAATGTCTTGAACTCTGCTCAAAAAGAAAAGAATTGTCCCATCAAAGAACTAACACTCTCAAAGGGCTCATATAAAACATGCTATGTTTCAGTAAACAGAAACAGACTGCACGATTAACCAGGGAAAAAATGCAATATGGCTTAGCACTATTATTATTAAATCTCAAAGACTGCAGTTTAATAATAAAAAAATATATATGCAATGCATGATACACAGTGAAGCATGGCACTGTGTTCATTTACTCATTATCTGCCTGTGTTCGCAGCAACTGTTCTGCCCGTGTGAGAAGCTTTAAGGGCGCCCTGCGGTTTTCTGTCAAAATAAAATATGACTTAATGTTTGAAAATGAAGAAATGAATATAGTCTTAAACAGCTTTAAATATTACTATTGTAATTTTACAGTTATAAATTATATAATTTTTTATAAATTCTTTTATCTTTTATCATAGTTTATAGTTATATGGTAACGAAAGTGTTCAACATTCAACCCTTTTTCATTAGTATTATTTGTGATTTAAATTTTGTGACAGGAATTCCTCTTTTCGTGTGCTTTCACTTTCAAATTCACGATCTTGGTGTCACGCTTTACAAGAAAAGATAATTGTCTGTTTTGCTTATATCTATACGCCTTTCACTTTTTAAGACTAAAACAAAAGATTAATTCATTTTTATTCTTAATTAAAAAGCACAACAACAATAAAACAGTAGGTTACAATGACAAACTAGCTTACATAACATTTATTAACAAAAACGAATAAGACGAGGCATGGCATAGGACACATCACATGCTGTTTTATACCGACTAATACATAACAGAATGTTTAGCAAACACTGTGGAATCAAATAAATAATAATATTAAAAAAATAAGGAAAGCCTCCATAGCGTAAAGTGTGAGGTAAACAGCAAAGATAACAAGCTTTTCAAAACGAAAACAAAAAGAAAAGAAAAGTAAAACTAAACTGGCTGTCGCTGACAGGACTTGCATGTTTTCTCTACAAGAATACCAACATGTTCACGTTCTCTGGTTTAACAAAGCAGTCTTTTACTTTAGTTTGAAAACCAAATCCTCCATTGCGCTCCGTCCGCTGCGCGCACCTTCGCGCTCCTGCTGACGCGGCGAGTGAAAGCACAATGGGCGCGCGCATGGGCGTATATATATATATATATATATATATATATATACACATACACATACATGCATATATCGCTATGTATTTCATAATAATAACAAGGCTATATATGATATATATAATAATAATAATAATAATTTATTATTATTATTATTATTATTATTTTATAGCTATATATATAATCCCAAAATTTCATTTATTTATTTATTTTATTATTTTTGCATTTGAAATCACAATGTGCACAATTTGCAGCCCTATTTAGAAGGATAAACAAACTGTTTATTTTATATCACAATGACACTCTACAAGCAGTCTCAACACTATAACTCAAGTGAAATGCATGCCTTTTGACGGATGTTAGTGAGATATCTCATCGTACTGGAAGTAACAACCCTGTGCTTTCTTGTATGAAGACGTACACTCTATTAATTCATATTTATAGCATGAAAAGAGAAGTCCCTGTCATCCTACAGTCAGACAACTCAAGGATCGTCTGCCATGCCAAAACAAAGAGCAGACGACTCGGCCTCGAAATGACGGCAAGGCCATGCGGGCACCTACCAGACGATTCTACATTTTTATTGCTTTGCTGCTGACTTCACCGAGAGTTTGTCTCTTTCACTGGGTCTGCAAGTTAGCTTCTCTCCTCCGCCTATGCAAAATGAACTATTTAACCTATTCACAAAGAAGTCTCTGCTTTTCTTTACCTTTCTTTAAAGGTTTTCGCCCTCTTTCTTTCTTTAATTTAGTGAATATTTTTAATGCGTTTTTTAAATAAAGTCAAACTTAATATTCATCCAGTGCTTATCACTGTTTCTTTGCAAAGCAGGCCATAAATATTAATGAGGAGTTTCGCGTGGACCTGAAAGAGCCGGCTACGCATCGTCTTTCTCTGTTAAGAAAGGGGGGTTTATCACAAATAAAAACCCCTGGGTAATTTTTCACAGAAATAATTGCCCTGCATGTGGTAAATGGTGTTATTTTCTGGTATTTAAAACTTTGGCAGGGCTCCCCATGTAATGATTTGCTGGCTGCGGAAAGCACTGGCATGTAGACAGAGCGAGCCGGGCCGGGCCGAGCCGAGCGCGCGTCAGAGTGGGAACCGCTAAACTAACTGTGGCCGCTCGGCTGGAAGGGTTCAGGAAAAGAAAGGAAAAAATTTCAGGGAAGCTGGACTCCAGCAGTGCTGCTCTATTTTGGCTAGATCCATTTCGGGCGACATGGAAAAGAGGTCACAGACAACAGGACATGTCCGAAACTCTGAATTACAGCATACTCTCCTTTACTTGTTTGAAAAAATGAAACGTAGAAGAAAAAGATAAGACTCTATGCAAGAGGTTAAGGAAATCAAACAAATATTCAGATTGATCCTATGAACAATCAATGCAAGTTATTCCAAAGAAAACAAACTCTTCATAATCTTGAAATATTCCAAGCTGAAATTTGAATTGAATTGGCCACACTCCCAAGGAAAGTGAATTCGAATTTGAATTGGAATAACAGTAAGGGGAATTTACTGAATTATAATTACAGAGGTAATGCACTATGGGAAATTAACCCTGAAACAATTTTTTTTAAAGGGGTCATATGATGCGATTTCCAGTTTTCCTTTCTCTTTGGAGTGTTACAAGCTGTTTGTGCATAGATAAAATCCCTGAAGTTGCTAAGACATGGTAATGTTTACGCAGCGCAATGCAATGCAACACGCAAAAAGACAGTATAAGTCATTATAATCAGTAATTATGTCCCACTGGATGCAACAAATGCCTCGTTTATAATGGGTTTTATTGTTTTTGTGTCGTCACGCTGGGACACGGCATCACAATACGGTGAGGGGGCATAACATTTCCGTCTCACGCTTGAGGTATTCGGCCAATCACAACGCACTGGATAGCTGGCCAATCAGAGCACGCCTCGCTTCTCAGAACGATGAGCTTTGTAAAAATCGACGCGTTTCAGAAAGGCGGATCATAGAGGAGCAACAATAATGTACAGTATGTGGAAAATAATGTGGTTTTTTAACCTTAAACCGCATAAACTAGGGATGTAACAATTACCGGTTTGACGATAAATCATGATAAAATTCCCCACGGTTAGTATTACCATTTCATATTTTAATTATCATTAAAACCGTATTCAATTACCGTGATTTGAACAACTCACGATAAATAAATACTGCCCAGCATAAAGCACAGTTTTAAGTAACAGTCTCACGTGCGCACAGCAGCAGAGTAGCTTCGTTTTGAGTGAAAATAGGGCGGAAAAGCTGGGAGGATTTAAAAGAGTGCTAAGAGGGCTATACAAATGAATATATGAATGAATTAATTATATGAATGTACCTCTGAAGGTTCTGACTGTCTTCGGAAACGATTCGATGGCATTTTGTTTTCATCTACGCTCCATGTAATACCTAATAAAGTAGTGTTTTAATCGCAATACGGAGTTCACGGGAAACAGCTGTAATTCAGGTTTTTCCATATAAAGCGCCACCTGCTGCCAGAGAGTGGATTTACAGAGACTTATATTTACATGTGCAGCAGTTTCTGTCTGGCCAAAAACGGACCAAATTTGCATGACCTGCTGTAAATTTTGACCGGTTGATGGAAAAACAAGCTTATGTGGATTCTACACATTTAAACAATTCAGATAAGTTATCTAGAATTATTTATGGAGCAAATAAAATACATATAATCATTTATTAATCAATTATCACTTTGACAACCCTTTTCTTTATTTAAAGACTGAAATGTGAGGTTTATCGTTATATGAATCTTTTTCAAAGCTTTATTTGAACATTTACATTAGATATTTGAACATGCTATTAAACTGTTGTCAGACTAATTGTCATTTAAAATCCGAACATCATTGGTAATATTATTGTTTTAGTGATTATGCAAACAAAAAATCATTTTATTTGCTGTTTATTGACTTTTAAATATAAAACTTGGTGAAGTGATTTATGTGTCGGTACTTTTTGAACATCTCCAGCACATTCTAACAATACCGTGATAATACTGATAACCGTGATAATTTTGGTCATTATAATCGTGATAAGAAATGTTCATACTGTTACATCCCTAGCATAAACACTTTGCATTACACCAAATACACAAAATAATGTTCTTTTTAGCAACGTCATATGACCCCTTTAAATTAAATATAACAAAATATGTGAACTATCTATCCATCCATCTACCCATCTATCTATCCATCCACCCATCCATTCGTTCATCTACCAACAGTCCATACATCCATCCAACTACCGACCCATCCAGCTACCCATCCATCCATCCATGCATCCATCCATCTATCTACCAACCCATCCATCCACCAACCCTTCCATCTATCCGTCCATCCATTAATGTACGCATTCATTCATTCATCCATCTACCAACCTATCCATCCCATCCACCCATCCATCCATCTATCCGTCCATCCATTAATCTACGCATCCATCCATCCAGCCACCCACCCATTTATCCATCCATCCATCCATCCATCCATCCATCCATCCATCCACCCATCCACCCATCTGTCCATCTACCAACCCATCCATACATCCACTGACCCATCCATCTATTCATTCGTTCATTCATCCATCTACGCATCTATCCATTCATCTATCTACCAATCCATCATCTACCAACTCATCCATCCATCCATATCAACCTTTGAACTTTTTTTAACCATGCTTTTTTGGACCAACATTCAAAGTTTGTCTTACATATATTTGAGCTTCTTTTAAACCATTTTAAGTTCCAGTTCCTTGCTTTCAAATTTGAACAGCGAATCTGCATCCTGTTCACTACCTCAATTCAAGAATTGGAATTTAAAAGACATTCTAACTCAATTCAATGAATGGCGCACAACCTTAGATCACGCTACCCCATTTTTAACAATCAAATCAATTCCAGATGAACAAAATATATTTTTTCTTGTTGCAAATCCTGTGTCACTCAGAAATACATCTCATCAAATTGGTTGCAAATGCCATTTTGTGTTCATTAAGATGTTTGCAGCAAAAATACAAGCTATTTTTCTTAGTGAACCAGCATTAGTGCAACAGGAAGAGGGAGGTACGAGACCAGATGAGTGCAGCGCCTTTCACTCAGGTGGCCAGACTGATGCCAGGACGAGACTCATTACAACATTTGTCAGCAGTGCCGTTCTTGCTTGGATGGCGTACAAAACATGCGGCCTGAATCACGCATAGGAGCTCGGCTTGGCTGAAGGCCCTGATGAACATCAGGCACTCTGAGAGAGAGAGAGAGAGAGAGAGAGATGACGGATGACCTTCAGTGAATGTCACTGTAAAACGCAGAGGAAATTAACACAGGAGAACGCAGCGACACAAAAGCTGGTGGAAAGACTGTGGACCGGGCCGCACGGCTAATGATGGCCATGCTGAGGTCCTGAGCTTCTCTTTCATCACGCGCCGCTCGAATTAAAGCAAATGTGATTCTAATCGCAATTAGTCAGCAAGTATTAAAATTTCGCCCAGTCCGTCCTCCAATCTACACGTTCGGTCAAACCGCCAATTTGCTCTTGATTGAAGATCGCGATCTCGAGTCACGGCGAAGCACTTATGTTGGGCAAACACTGATTCAGCCACAAACCACCCCAAACTCTGGAAATCAGATGATTAGAGTGTGTTGGCGCCGAGGGGTCTCTTGGTGGAGCTTTATCTCGCTGACCCTGCTGATTTTCATTAAAGATATCAGTAAAATTGTTGTTTTGAAATGAAAAGTCCAAGTGCTTGGCACACAGTGCTAGTTTAATTTCCTGTTGTTTTGGAAGCTTCCAGGGAAAACAAGAATGTTGACGGGTGAGACAGACTCCTGTTATCAGGTGACACAGGACGCTGGGAGGAAAGTGGAGAACGCACTTCTGAAAGTGACTGAAACCACAACATTTCCAGTAAACTACAGTATCGCCACCAAACCATTGTTTATGTCGTATATATGCTAGTTGATGGAAGCTGGCTATGTGACAAAATTCTGATTTATGCAAATGAGCGGCGATGACTAGCAATGATACTGCAGTCAAGTAGGAACACCTGCGACTAACCAACAGTCTAGCAACTTGGCCACATTTAATTAATTAATCACTGCCACTGTGAACATCCCTACATTTCTATCGCATGTTAATTAATTTTGGTGCACAATTTCGAGTTTAACAGAGAAATATTAAATGCAAATTTGTAAATATCATTCCACAACTCATAACACAATGTAAAAGCACACTGCATAGACACATCTAAAATAAAAAAAAATAAATAAAAAAAATAAATAAAGATATTTTAATTTAAACAAATGTTTTGTCCATGCAATGAAAGTCAGTGAATTTCAAAACATCATTTGACCTATAAAATAAAATAAAATATACTGTGTGTGTGTGTGTGTAAAATACAGTGTAGACTCTAGACACAAAGCCAAGTGCTGTGCTAAACTTCCAAATCACAAAGAAACCTACAGATATTCAACAATACACCTTTGCAATTTCTTAAACCATACAGTCACCTCTGAGACGTCTCATCTCTCCTGTTCTTACATCCTCGTATGAGACTTAAGTAAATTAAACCTGAAGGAATCCTAAGGCATCCACTGATAGTGACTATACTTTGACCAGGAAACGGACACATGCATTCAACATTCAGCCACGGATACGAGCAGCAAATTTCAACGCGCAGTAATGTACATACTAATTAGCGGAGAGGCAGAGGAATACTGGCTAGCATGTTAAATCTGCTACATGACAGAATAATTTGACTCCTTAAAAGGATTATGCAAATTAGTGCTCATCACAGCATAGGAAGACTGAAAAAAGGTGACAGATAATTTATACATAATACACCTTCCCTGGATATCTGCAGGCAATGCACCTGGGCAATAGACGCTTCCATCGACAGCAAACCTTAAAAGCATGTTTACCTGTCATCTAGTTATAAAGCGCACACAAGCTGTCATTATTTCATTTGTAAATCACAGTTTGCCTTTTTTTTACAACTAGATGACATTTGGCTCAAAGATACGTAGCCTACTTTTTACTATGCAAATTAGTTGAATCAAAATCTGGTGCTTCAAACTTTCAGTTAACATTTTACATATAAAATAAAATAAAATAAACGTGAAGTAGATGTAGATAAAATGTATTAAAAATGTAAAAATATATCAAGTGTAAATAATATATAAAATAAAATATTATTTTTGTTATAGTTTTACTCATATAATATATCAATGATATATCACTTTTAAATAAACTTTATCTCAGATTTTTCTCCAAGAAAATCTGTAGGAGATATTAAAAAAATATGAGAAAATACTTAACATTCAGTAAGATTACAGGGCTATAAAAATAATGGGGATATTAAAGCTCATATCATTTGCTCTTTGAAGGTTTTGATAGGATTGATATGAGAAACGTTTGAGTTCATAACTGAAATCTCTGAAATGACAAGGGATATTTTCTCAGGAGAAAAATCGGAAAAGCAGGAGAAAGTCAAAGTCTCTGTATTAAATCCCACTGAGGCCTCTGAGAAACATTTGAGCAAGTAAAGAGATGTCAATTGTGATTTGTCTGGCAAAGAAAATATGGAGTAAAATGAGGTATTCTGTTGTTCTTTGCAAGATCACAGGACATTGTGCAGATCTGAGCCATTTCTTGAAGAATCCGCACGCCGTCTGATGTTCCCGGCTCTACAGAACCACGTCAGCTCCCATTAAAGTGCTCTGTTCTTCCTTCTGACATACATTACCTCAAATTTTAACATACTCATCAAGATTTATATAATTTGTTACAAGTAAGTCAAATCTATACAAAGAAAACTGCAAGTTATGGTTAGAGGCAGGGTAGTAAATTGTTCCATTTTTGCAGGTAATCTAAATGCAAACTAGAAGCAACTTATCATGAGAATGGATTTCCCACCATCTGGTCAAATAACAGGGGATTTGTCTAGTGGCAAGCAAAGAATAGAATGATGGGAGAAAGATTAGCAAGCAAGTCCTACAGTTGGCTAAAATGTATTTTGTGCAAACAAGAACAGATGACGCCTTAACAATTACACCTGTCAAAAACTCCAGAAAGCAATCCATCTCTCGGCAGCTCGGCTGAAAGCGGGTACTTCATAGCAAAATGATTTTTTTAAACAATTGTCGGCAAACATTTTGATACATGACAAGCTGGGAAGTCGCATTTTACTTTCATGCGTAACCGAACGCAACCTGGGCTCTGCCACTCAGTGATAAGTACGACAAATGCAAAGCATCCGTATGTTTTTTTCTAACAAAGCGTGCAGTTTACGCGCCTTGGATGTATTTTTGGGATCAAAGCCAAAGAGCTTTGCTGTCGCCTCTGTTACCAATGGCCTTTTAGCCTGTGAAAGGCTTCCTTTATGTGAGGTTTCAACCGCTACCGGCCACAATCAAAGAGCGACTGTTAACTATTTATCTTGTCCATCTCTGCTGGGAAAGGGATCTCCTTTTCACAAAGTGATGTTGGCAAGTAAAACTGTAAAGTATTGCATGAAGTGACTTTGATTTGTGGTACTCGCTCCATGCAGGCTCACGCTGCAGAGGATTTTGAGCCATATTGAGACATTTTGTTTAATCAGAATCAGTAAGAACCAGAAACCACACTAAGATTCAGTCACCAACTCAAAGACTTTTGCACCAGATGGATTTAGATACAATTCATTTTTTAACTTACAAATGTTAAATTCCATTGCACAAAATAATAATAATTATTAATATTATTTTTCATAGTCATTTAAATTTATTTACAGTATTATTTAGAATATTATAAAAAGCAGATGTTAAATTAGGTTGCACAATTATTTAAATTAAAAACAACTAATATATATATATATATATAGTACCACTATATTACACAATATAAAGCCGGACTGCAACTGGTGCTGCAAAAAAAAAATAATAAAATAAAAAGCCCATACCAGCTCTGCCAGAAACCTTTAAACATGTAAACATAATTACTTTCCACTCCATGCTTTGGGTTTCAGCCACATTTGCACGTTGTCTCCGCTGTGTTAGAAGGCTAGAGGACAGGGGAAATTGATTTGCTGTATGAAGGTGAATAAAGACAGAATGTCATGTTAGCTGATGGATATATATCTTGAGGCTCAGTGTATATATCTGCGAAATAAATGAGCAGGTTTTTTTGTTGGGTGTGAAGTTCTGGAGAAATGCCAGTGGTGGGCTGGAAAAACGCAGCATTGCATCTGGAAGGGAAACATTGATGTGTTCATATTTCTGAGCCAAAAGCAGCGTGAAAATGTTTTATAAAACCTCTGTCTTGAATAATCCATCATTAATTTGGAGCTGGAAGACTCAGGCGTTCTAATGACGCCTAATGAGCAGATCACGCTTTAACCTGCAGGATAATGACCTCTGACCTTTGCATTTGGCTTCCAGATCCTCACACTTTCAAATCATTATATATGTGTGAACAAAAAATAAAAACTGTAGCTACACAAGAAAGAGCTCCCATTGATTCACTCAAGGAAGTATCTGGTAATTATCTCTATTTAACTCTAATGTTGTCGAGCCTAAAGCACTTCTTTGGGGATGTCATTTACTACGGTGCCCTGACATCAGTTGCATATGGTTGAATCAGTGATGAGAACTGAAGATGCTTTATCTTAATTTAGTTCATATCCAAAGTAATTTACTTTATTTGTCTATGTTTTCAAATCATTTCCATCTATTTCTTTCAGAAGGATGAGCAGGGTTTAAAATTAAAGCTCAACAAGCCTCAAATGTGAACAACAATACACACTTATTTAAAAACTATATCCCAGATTTATTTATTTGTAAGGTGAATGCGCTTTCAGAAGAATATTTAGTTTTATACATAAACCCCCGGTTTCACAGACAAGGCTTAAGACTAGTCCCAGACTAAAATGTAATTCTGAGCTGTTTCAACTTAAATAAACTTGCACTGACTGATCTTAAAACATATCAGTGCCTTTGTTTTGTCTCAAGATGCACACCAGTAATGTTTTTTCTAAGGCATGTTAATAAAAATTACTTAAATTTCCTAATTGAACTATGGCCTGACTCTGGTTTAGTCTAAGCCCTGTCTGTGAAACCGGGCCTAAGTGTCCTACACTGAAAAAAAAAGATTTTTTTTTGTAAATTAAGTTGTAAATTAAACAAGGATTATTGGAGAACATTTTACAAGAAAATGCTATTTCAGTCTTTCAACTTCAAAATCTAGCATTTATTTCAATGTTGTGCTGTTTCTTTGTTACTGTTTGTGAAATTCACAATTTCTCAGTGCATAGAACCATATATCAGTGTATTGTCTTGTTGAAAATTTGTTGTACAAAAAAAATCTATAGTTGCCTTGATAAATTAATTAGATGAATGAAGCATTTTGCATTTACTGAACAAACTAATTCAAATTAACAAACAAAGTACAGTTACTTAGGACAATGAAATAAAAGATAATTAGTTAATAGTTAAAGATTAACTAATTATTGTGTATTGTTGTTAAGAAAATCTAAAAATCTGAATGCAACATTTCGCAATTTGTTAATTTCCCAAACATTAACAAAGACAAAAGTAACACATTAAAACATGAGATTTTGAAGAAGAAAGTCTGAAATAGATTATTGGAGTATGTTTTACATGAAAATACCATTTTATTTACAATTTTTACTGTTTTCTACCATTTTTACTGTGTAGCTTAACACTGTTATTTTAGTATCACTGATATACTATTATAGTATTTGTTAATATTTTGAATTAGATTTTTTTTTACTTTCGGTTTCCATTTTAATTTGAGTTTAACAACGTTTTTTATTTTTGCAGTGTTTTGTCATTTATATTCATTTTTATTTTTTAAATATGTCTATATAGTTATTCATTTCTTTTTCAGTTTCAGTTTTAGTTATTTTGGTACATCAAGTGAGAAATGTTTCCTTGGCAACTAGCTGAAATAAAGTAAGCTTAAGATTTATTTAATTAATTTTATTTCAGTTCAAATTAATTTTGTTCAAGTGAAAAAAATAATAGTTAAAAATAATAACCCTAGTTTATTTGGAATCATAAAGCGAGATTGATTCAAATCAAAGACATTCAGATTGTCTGCTATAGAAAAACATTGTGACTTTTGTTTAGATTTTGCTTTAGCTTAATCTGTCAAATCAAAGATGCTGGAAGACATTTATCTCCATAACCTTACATTATGACATCCAGCTAATGCACATGCAGTCAATGAAAAGTCAGGACTTACATTCCAACAATTTCTCCTATTCCTCCTCCTCATACTGTCTCTGATACGTCATCTTCTCTGGCTAACATCCGTGCCGAACTGACCGAATGAACGCCCTGGTTAATATAGTGGAAAATAGGGACATTAGCCCTTTAAGAAGAGCCGCTATCATGCAGTCGTGCCCTTCAGAGTTTTACAGCTGGCATCTCAGGGCCTGCTCCATTTCATCTACAAGCTGTATATATAACAACCCATTTGGCGATGTGCATTGCTAGCGGATGGAGCATTGGGCCGGAGCCAGCCAGGCCTGTCAGAAGTGCTTATTTACAGGGGCAAGAGCTCAAGAGCGGAGCTCACACAATGATCAATAATGAAAGGAATTCGTCCTTTCATGTAATGCATGATTATAACCAAAGCCAAGGTGAACAGCTCACTCAAAGTAAGAGCCGAGGCACCTTTTCCACGTCAGTGCAGGCTTGTTTTATTCGCAGGCCCCGCTGTTCAAACCAATTGCGCTCTGACGGGAGAGCGGCAATCAGGGTCAGAGCACAGGTCAGGGGGAAAGATATAGTGTATCGATTTCTCCGCGGGAGCGGAACCGGGCCGCGCCGGAGCTCCACGCGGCGGGAGGCGGGGTGGACGAGTCGGCGGCTTGGCCTTCATTTCAATCAAAAACGGAGGGGTCAGGGGTCAAGCCTGTTCCACTCCCCATCATGATGAATTGGGGTGCGGCGGGTTCAAGCGGGTGACCTGCGGCTGCAGAGCTCTGAGTACTGGACGTAAGAACATAGATTACACCAGAGGTAAACATGTCACCCGCTACCATTAAATCAAGACAAAATAATCACATAAAACGCCGCTTTACGCTGTTTCCTTCCAAGAACAAACAGTAAAATTAAACCCTGAGAAATAAAAGGGTCTTGAACACAATGTCACAATGCAGCCGTGGAAGCTTTAACTAGACAGAAATGCTCTTTTGATTTAATACATTTTCCCTGCAGAATCACAAAATCAGCACAATAACTGTGGTAAATGAGATGTCACGTTTATATGGATCCTGTTTCTACTTCCAAATTTTCTCTTGTATTAAACACTAACTTGCCATGTTGTTATTGCAATACATCCTCACGCCCGTCTCCAAGCAAATGTAGCAAAAACACTGACTCGTGGAGTTTTGTTCTTTGTGCTTGCACTGTCAAGAGCGTCAACAGCGTAATCAGACTAAAAATTTTAATATTCCACAGCTTATTAGTAAACAAAAAAATGCTGAATGTGTTAAAAAGAAAAAAAAAAGAAAAAATCAAGTGTTTTCCATATTTCATATTGAACATTATAATGCCAATTGTAACTATCATTTGTAATTGTAATTTATTAAAGAATAAATTAAAAATTACTAAATTTAATTTTGTGATATATTTATAGTTTTTCATGTATTTTAGACATATTTTAATATTGGCCATAGTGCGAATATAATATCAGCCAATGTTAATATATGCAACAAAAAAAAAAATCTTTACATTAAAAACTACTCAACTTTATCAACTACTTGTCTCATATTAAATCAATAATTATTCATATTAAATATTATAATGTTGCCTAAATAAGCATTAATTTAACATTAATACAAATATTGATTTTAATTTTTTGTTTTATTTATATTTTTAGACAAACTGTGTGCATATTTTAATACTGGCCGATAGCTTGAAAATAACATACTACATTTTTTATATTGTCATACTGAATGCTGTTTACATTGAATGCATTAACAGATTCAAAAATCAGCTAAAAAACTTTATCAACTATTCATCTCAAAATCAGTAGTTATCCATATTTTACATTGAACATTACAGTATAATGCTACAATGCCTAAATCCATTAAATCATTAATTTAACTTTATTAAAATGATTGATTTTAGCTTTTTGTTTATTTTATTTATATTTTAAACAAATTGTATACATATTTTAATACTGCCAATAGTGAAAATAATATCAGCCTGAATTTTAATACTGGTGCATCCCTAACACGGCATGTAATGATTTATTTTGCACATATTAAATAAGTGTACAGAATGTTAGTAAAAGGATTTACATGCAAAGTGAAATGGGTTTTAAAAACGTTAGGTGTGTCTATCAGGCTGAAAAACACAGTTTAAAGCTAGAAGCACACTTTACCCAAGCACTCGAATGCTTAGACACGAATGCTTAGTTAGCACATTGCAACCATGCAGTCTTGTTTAAACGGCACAGACACATTTCACAGCGCAACAGAATGTGAAATTGAACTTCTGCAGCTAGAAGCATCTGTGCTGGCACAGTGTATGATTCAGGTCGGAGACCTTACATGTTGCTGGCTTATTAAGCATAATCAGTGTGACATTGTGCATGTAAACACACACTCACTGCTATTTCACATTGAAAGATTGTCAATAGTCGCATAAATACCTGTAAACATGGTCGATATCTTCAGCTAATGGCGTATCACAAGATCTCATCAAGAAGGGAGGGCGGTCTTATCATATTGCCATTGTTTTCTGTCCACGCTAGCTATTAAAAGATTTCATTATTGAGAACGACATCAGCTGTTTTACAGTATTATGAAATGTTTGTGTAAAATTAAACAGTGGACTGAACTCATGATTCAGATGACAAATGCCAGCAGTCTGAGGGTCTTCCCCATCAGCCGCTTGAGAGAGATGTTTGCATTGCCTGGCCGCAATTACCCAGCATGCAATATTCATTCAGGACGCCCGCAGACCCTGACAGATTATGCAGCGGTGTGTGGGATCCAGCGTCTCACTGAGTGGGTGAATGAGGTCTGACTTCACATTTTTATTTGTTCTCTGTGCTTTAACCTCATTTACAGTAAGAGAAGGAGGTCAGGGGCCGTATTACACCATATCAACATATGCTTGATAGCATGTGCGGCACCGCTAGTCTATTTCTGCAAGACTGCTGCGCTGCTTGACACCGACTGTACAGAACGATGATTTCCGCTGCTCTACTTCCTTCACAATTCAACTGGGCAGTAAAAATCTGAAAATTAACAGGTTGCAGATTATTGTATTAAAGACAACGATATCAAAATTCACTCAATTTACTTTGACAAACGTCATTTACACATTATTCTGGTTCTGTTTTTTAAATGAAAGCCAAATTACAAATGAACTTACATGATAGACATTTGTGAGGGATTTTAAAATCATTTTTATGACATTTTCCTTCACAAAGAGCTTATTTTATCCCCTACACAAATTTTCATGACCTTTTAGATTTTTATTAATTTCCATGACTTTAAAATTTCCTGATATTTCCACGTCCATGACCAAAGTATTTGCTTACATAACCTTCTGAAAATATAAAAACCTTCTTTTCTTTTCTGCCGACTTAACTAAGGTGGCATAAAAATATTATTAACTAATAATATCATAGGCTACAAAGGCAATATTCCTGAATTATAAAGGAGGAGTGTGGCATACATACACATAAAATAATGCAATCTAACATTAGAATAGAATAGAATAGAACAGAATAAATATATATTTATAAATTATATATAATATAATAATACATATATTCTTTTTTTCAGCTATTTTTTCACAAATGAGTGTTACATTTTCATTAATTAATTTATATATATATATATATATATATATATATATATATATATATATATATAAATAAATAAAAAAAACTTTTCTGCTGACTTAACTAAAAATATAGAAAAATAGAAAAATTAGAAACTACTGTATATATATAAATATATATGGATGGAATCAAATCAAGTCAAATGGCTCAAATTAAGTCTCACCTGTACTGACTAAATATTCTGTTTCAAACCAAAATACTTAACACTACCACAGTTGTGAATGCATTTTCATGTTGTCTTTAAGCACTATATAGTGAACTGCTAAAGCGCTGCTCTGTTATTTCCTGTAAAACATTTCAAAAATTCACCATTTGATGTTAGGGAATAAATCGCATTTGTGTTGCTTGCTAAACTAAACGGCTTCCTCCATGAGCGCACACACTGGGGGCAGATGTTGCGGATGAGAGATAAATGAGTTTGATGGTGTTTAGAGCAAAAGGAGGAGGAGGAATAGATTGGGAAAGAGGGGGAGGAAAGAGAGGCAGCAAACAAGTGCGCTCGGCAAGGACGGGTCGGCAGCGGCCCAACATCAAGCTAGAGAACAGTCTTCCAGTAACAACAGAGAAAACAAGAACCGACCCAGCTAGCGGAACCAGCGTCACCTACTTGAAAAGAAGAGAAACTCATTCAGTACTGGCACCGTTCTCACAACACACAATTGGCAGTGACGGTAAAGATGGCTTAGAGAGAAGCACACAGGCTATGAACCACCACACAGAAGGTTTAAACGCTCTACTTTAGGCAAACACTAATTAAAAGGGCCATATTCAACACTTTTCCTTAAGTACTCTTGTTTGGTCAAGATTTCTTGCACCAAAAAGAGTCCTAATTTAGATTTACATGAGAATTTTCCATCCTCTTTCTAACTTGCTGAATTACCACTTTAGGATTTCTATTGTATATGTAAATAACTTCTATTATAATTGGTATAACTGGCTAATTATACTTGCTATACATCAATATATGCAAGTATAAAGTACACAAGATGTGAATGCTACAATGCAACTTTGAGTTACACAACAGTTAATATTGCAAATTATTATTAAATACAGGGGTTTCATGTATAAATATAGACATAAATAAACAGGCCTACATCCAAAACTACATACTATATAAATGTTGTTAATGTACAATAAAAAAAATATTATAAAAATAATATACATTAATGATTCATTTATATCAATATATCAGTATATTAAAATGTTATTATATAAAAAATATTTTTAATAATATAATGTGCACATTATAAAAACTCTTCACCAAACACCAATGACTTGTATATACACTATATAGACAAAAGTATTGGGACACCCCCTTCTTTAGAACAGAAAAATGCACTTCCAAATCTGTGGAAACAACGATGGGAACATAATTCATGCATTTAAAAATTGTATTTCCATCTCTGTTGCAACAGTTTTGGAAGTGTCTAAAATGACTGAACCCATATGTACAAGTCATTGGTGTTTGGTGATGAGTTTTGGGCTCAAGGTCATTTACAGTCACACCAGAGGTGTTAAACTGGGATTAGGACTTGGTTTTATGCAGACCAGTCAAGTTCTTCCACACTGACTGAATCAATCATTTTCTTTTTGAACCTGGTCTTATACACAGAGGTATTGTCATGTTAGAATAGAAAAGAGTCCTGTCCAAACTGTTGCTATAATATTAGAAGCACACAATTTCCTAGAATATCATTATATGCTTTAACATTAAGATTTGTACTAATAGAAATTACTAAAATAGTCAAACCTGTTCATTAGAAGGGGGGACCCAATACTTTTGCCAATATAGTATATATATATACACATACACACATTATACAAGCTCACAAAATGTATTTAAAATAACAAATTATATATATATATATAAACTAGATTTATATATACATAATAAATTGTTTATAAATAATATAATACGATTAATACAACATAATATAATATATACACTTATTATATGCATTATGTATAAAGGCAAATTCTATTTAGAATTACTTAAAATTAAAATACGATTATATATTATATATATATATATATATATATATATATATATATATATATATATACACACATATATTACTTTTTTAAAATATATATAATATAATATAATATAATATAATATAATATAATATAATATAATATAATATAATATAATATATGTATGATAACATTGAAGGATGTTCCAAATGAATGAAATTCAACTGAACTTTGCAAAAATCCCTTGAGCAAGTCGGGAAAATTGTATTGCTAAGGTTAAAGAGTCTATGTATTTGATTTCAACTCTTTGATTTCAAAAGCGCAACAAAAATAGTACTTTCTATTATACATCTTTTCTTAGTTTCATCATCTGATCAGGTCATGAATGCACTAATGGAGAGGCTGTTGTGCAGGAAGCAGAATTGTCTCTCCTCTCAAACACAGGAAGCTTCTCTCTCTGAAGTCTCACTGGTGGAACGAGAGATGCTTCGACCTGTCAGCCAATCAGCTGACGGCCTCACACAAGTGTTTTCCTGTTGCTAGTCTCAGCGCCTGAGGGCTTTTGAACACTCTTCACCATGAAGAAACCCACAAAGTAGAATCCAATAAAAACCTGACAACTGACTGAGAGCTATATGCAAAGGGCCACATTAGCTTTATGAAACCTACAGTAGAGATGAAAAACACTCTCCCTAACCTACTACACCACCTTCTTTATTTCTTTCCTCAGCTATGAGCCCGGAGTGCACATGTACTGTACTAAATTCCCAACTCTGCCCGGCAGATTCACTTTACTCAAAGGCAATCATGGGGTCGGCCTCTTTGAGTGAACAAACCGCTCGCAGGTACTTTGCAGTCTGTCAGGGAAGCTCCACCACGGGACCCCGGTGAGAGCCCAGACCCGGGGCCTCGGTTCAGCATTAGCTGAGGCCGCACAGGGGATTCGGGGGGAGGGGGAACGGGGTTTGGGAGCCAGACGGAGAGGTCGGACACGCTCCATCTCGCTGCCACTCAAACAGGCTGGACATCTGCGCGAGCTGGCCTGTACTTCAGGAGGCACGGCTCTTCTGGTAGCACGTCTACTGCTGATTGCAGGGCGGGTGTGTACATGTACAAGTGTGTGTGAATGTCTGAGGACCTCTCTGTGGAAATGAAATCAGTTACAGCTAACAGACAACATGACACAGCATTTGCAATGCACCTGACTTGCACAACGTGAAACATTTCTGAGTGAAAAATGGTGGACAGGACTTGATTTTATGCATTTAATTGGATGAAAAACACTCTTAAAATTAAAAGTGCCAAATGTTTTCACAGTTTTTTTTTCCATAGAGGAACCATTTTGGTATAGGGGTGTGTGACATATATAGTATCATCTACGATAACATCATAATTGTTGTTTTAATGATATGCAAGCTGACATGTACATATGCAAAAAAGAAGGCCCCTACAATTCAAGTTATGAAAGCAAAAAATATCCCTGTATGGATTTTTGTTTTTTATATTTGTAAGATATAATTTATTTAGCCAATATAATTTTTGACAGTTTTCCAGAATATCGGCACGATCAAAAATGTCATATTGACTTTGATACAACAGTTCAAAAACAAGAAGATAATGAGTATTACAATTTAGACACAATATTGTCTGTTTTCTTTTTGTTTCACCAATGAAAATAGTTCCAAACAAAGCTGGATCAGAACATTTGTGCATCTCAGAGCAATACTGCGGTGTTTCATTCCTGAATGAATCTGTTTCTGAATGAATCAATTGAATCAATGATTCAATGATCCATTCATAAAGACAGTCGCTTGCTTCATTTCTAAACAAATCAGCCATTTTGAACAATGCTCAAAATGCACTCCCCCCCCCCACTCCCCCAAAAAAGAAAAGTAAAAAAATAAAGTTTAATATTATTTTTCACACCTCAGCAGCTTTGGTTATGTCAGCAGAAAAGAAAAGAGGTTTCAGAGAAGGAGTAATTACTTTTTGATTAAAGATTATGAAAACAAACAATAAATGCGTCAATTTCATGTTTTCTTTAAAAACAGCCAAAAATGTTTTACCAGTGACCAAGAATCAGTCTCCGAAAAGTTAGCGCACATTAAAACGTTGCAGTCAATTTAGAAAGCTGCCGTTTGATACGCAGGGAGCGTTTCTTCAGCAAACACATGCCGCAGAAGCCCAAAACACTTTTAAGAAAACTTTAATTTTGCTCTTTACTTTGTTATTCATCTCTTTTTAACATTTTATTTGACTCCCCAGAAACAAACTCTGTACGTTCTCATGGAGCACTTCAGTAAAGCGGCGCGCAAGCGCTCCCGTGCCTCCATATATGAATACATTAAAGCGGGTGATTGTCAGGCGGTGCTGCTGGATTCCTCCCTGTGGTCCCGCACGGCTCCAAGAGAAGAGAAGGAAAGCTCGCACTATTGTTAACCTCTTATCAGGCAGTTGCTAACACTCTAAATTGTTTCCCCCTCAGCAGAGGTTTGGCAAGAACGCCTTTCTCTTCCCCTCCATCACTCCCTCCATCTGTCTGCTTGCCGATTTCCCTCCGAGTTAAACAGGTTGCGGGAACGCGTCCCTGAACGGTGCCTTATATAATTAATCAAACTCTCCGAGAGGATATCGATGCGATTCACATCTAAAATTCTCCAGGCAGAGTTTCGCCTGAAAGCAGAACACAACAGAGTGAGAGAGAGATGAGAGATGATGCAGGTGCTGCAGCGTTTCCAGAAACCTGACATCATGTCTACACTGGACGGGTACAGTGAGACTAGAGTTAGGAAACCACAACTGGTTGTTACTCAGAACCATTTTTTTAGTATAGCAACTGGAATATTTTCATTTTATGTTCTTAAACATCTGTTCTGGCCTGCTGTTGAACTACCTGCAGATAAAACACCACAAAAAAAAATTAATAAAAAAAAAAAATACTAAAAGAAAAAAAATAAACTATTTTTTTAGTATATTTCTTTACTTTTACTTATTTTTTTTTATAATAATATATTTTATAATTTTTATATACAAGTTATTTTTAATTATTTTATTTTTTATAAATGTTTGATTCATATTTTTTATTTCATTCTATCCATATAAATAGATTCATATGACTTTTGACCTGTGAACGGATGACTCTTCTGTGGTTCTGTATAACAAATCAGTCAAAAAGATTCAAAAATCAGTTTTAGCTCATGAGTTATCAGTCTAAATCAAACGACTCACTCACTGACTGAATCAGATGGAGTGGTTCTTGATTTACTGACTCACTGAACTGAAAGGCTCCTTAATTGAATCATTAAGGCACCAGAATCATTAAACAGAATCAGAATCAGAAAGTTAAATTACTTATTACCATACCAAGACAAAACTATTCAAAGGCACCTTCTTCACTACTGTTACACTAAAGCAGTTTGTTTCTGGTCTCTGGCCTACTGAATTATAGTTTTCAACAATCTTTAGCTATAACTAGCGCAGGGCCAAAAAGTAAACTGATATTTGGCCATTTACTATGCCACTTGGCAAATGAACAGAAGCAACAAAATCTACCAACAGCCAAATTTTCAATGGATAGTGCACAATTGGTTTCCAAATATTTTAGTGAATTTTAAGTAAATATTGCACAAAAATGTTCAATGGATGTTGCAAATGTGCTAGAATTTTATTAAAGCACCATACCTTTGTCATTTCATCAGTCATCATCCATTCCGATCCTCTTTCTATTGGTTTTTCCATTGAAGAACCCATCTCAGGTTGACTAGTAACTCTTCTAACACAGTAACCCAGTTAGTGAACAATCTGTGGTGACGTGCAGTTTACACGCTTTCAGAGTAGACAGCCTCGAGCCGGTCGCTTGCCGTGTAGACACAGCGTGAGCCGTCTCACATCACCGTGTTCCCGATACTCTGATTGGCACGCTCACCGTTGGTTTCCTGCTCATAAACTATGAACTTCCTGTTTGCACAATATTTGGAGCCTGTATTTGTTCTATTATTCTCCCTCACTCGGTCTCTCTCTAGTTCTGCCAGTTGGTGCTGTTTTGATAAAACACGACTAATGAAACTGTAAGCATCCCTCTGGTACTGCTCCTCCTTTCTGGGATAGCAAATTAATTTTTCCTCTGTACTGATTAAAAATTTACCTACCACATAGAGCGGAGGAGCAACAGCGGAATATGTAAATCTCCTCAAATTTCTCCACTTATCTCCATATCAAATGTTCTAGAGATGTACATTTCACACGTGAAGCTGCCGTGCTGAGATGAGAAATGTTATAGTCGCAAATACCAGCATCTTTTAGGCTCCTGTGTATATCAAAGAGCAACATTTATATCTGACAGAGCACCGGATGGCCTTGTACTGCCAAATCAGACGGGGGGAGAAAAAAATATAAAAATCAAACAGAAGGAGTTTATCCCATCCACACACACATGTCCAGGACAGAGAGGGGGCTCTTGTTGTTTGGCAGCGCTGACATTTGTAGAATGAAGCACAGAGGACGTGTTTCTTTAACACGTGTGCTGTCGTTCCCGCAGAGCCGCTATCACCGACTGAGCTCACCGCAGAGCTGATACTGCAACAAAACACAACCGCTCAAGAACCCGCTTAGAAAGGAACAACAAACGCTTTAAAAAAAAAAAACTTTACCCTCTGAAGATGTGCTTGACTTCCGGAATGATCTGGGTTTAATATGAGTTTAGCTCATTTCACAGCATGTGATGCATACAAATTGCAACAGAATATCATTTCAACTCTTTGTTTCATTTTCAAAAAAACGCAAAAATCATGGTTAGAGTATGATGGAAGAACAATGCCAGTGTCCTGAGAAGTTACAAGACTAAACGTAAAGGTCATTTTTTGTTAAAGCATGTATTATTTGTGTTATAAAATTGACTAAAATAAAACATTTTTGTGGCGGGATTTCTCTAGACAACAGTCTAGCAAAACAGCAGCGTAGCTTGATAAACAGAAGTTAGTTTAACTACTTTTGTGACATCTTTGTCATCATAACAACAAAGTTGAAATTTTAGCATTGTTATATACCAGTATACATTTTATATACATTTTCATATAATAATATACATTTTTTAATAAAAATATATTAATAAAAATTAAATTATTAATTATTAAATTACTAAATTATTTCCAGTGGTAATCTATGCAACAAATGAGTTTAACTTGTATTAAACCAAGAACATTCCTGTAGAGAAAATACTCATCAAACAGCATTCACAGCATTATTATGAATATAGATAAAATACTCATACCAATGTGATTAGACTGTGAAAAGTGTGCTATGATATTACTAATTAATACTATTTTTCTCTGCCCATGAGGTATTACATTATAATAAATAAATAAATAAATAAACTGGCCAGTTTTAATTTCATGACTCTAAAATGCTCTGCAAAAGAATGAAGGTTTCTTCTCACAAACTTTTTTTTCCAGAAATCTCATAAACTACCACCGCAAATCTAGTTAGCAGTAATGACCATCCAAACCGTGATACTGGTCTCACATCTTTTATTGGATTGTAAAAATGGGCCTTTGTATATAAAAAGTTCCAATAAAAAAAAAAAAACGACATTTTACTTAAAATGAAAAACTTGTGACATTTATACCAGCACGCGGTGCAATTACGAGAACAATGCAAGTGCAAAACCTTTATAATGGTTTCAAAAATTATTCCGACAGCTTTTCGACACAGCTTAAAGATCCAAGATCTTATTAAAGTACTTCTGAAATTAAATTATGAAACAATGCTTTTTATAGAGGAGAGAAAAAACACACGACTTCAATCACCTTCCTTTTTAAATCTTGTGGCACTGCACTAATTAATTCTATTGAAATGAGTCTAATTAAATTGGCCTAATAAGAGGCAGCTGACTGCCATCTCTGAGCACAGACACAAAGCTTGTAATAGTCAGGTTATCTCCACCGTCCACAGCCGCTCCGACAACGCTAAGCCTTGTAAATACAGGCCCCTCTTACACGGGCACCAATATCTCCGGCACTAGGGGAGACGAGAAAATTCCCACAGCCTCTGTGTGAGTGTGTGCGCGTGTAAAAAGACCAGCTTTTTTTCAGGTGTACGAGAAGACGAGGAGATTTTCTTTCTGAGAACATATTGTTCATTTTGTTTAATTGATGGGGAAAAATAAATTTCAAGTCCCTCTTTAGCACCTTGGTTTTCAAAGAGGGGCCCAATTAAGGGTCCTCAGACAAAAGGAGATTTGGAGTGGAAGAGCTCTTCTCTTCCTCCGCGAACACTTTCCCATGACAGAGCGGGAATGCCTTCGCTCTGGAGTCACAGAGGAGCAGTGTGCAGGATGCTGTTAGTATGGAGAGAGAGAGAAACACAATCCTTTGTTCTGCTATAGCAGGATCCTGCTCCGCCGTCGCAGTTTAAACGCATATCTTTCACGGTTGCCTCAGTACTGAGAGCGAAGTCTAATGCAGATGGCTGAAAATTCAGACAGAGCTGTGTGTGATTGACTAAACTCGCACCTAAAACACTAAATGCATCGTATCTGAACAGAAGCCTGAGAATACAGTTGTTTCATTTAAAATTCCAAGCCAAATTCTTACATTTCTGTGACCGAAAACTGAATGCAAATGCTGAACTGACATGTTACTCGTTCTGGGACAAAAATCTACAAGAGTAACTTAAGACAGTTTCCATTCAAACATGTTAAAAGCCAATGACAATCTGCCTAAACTTGTACAATATACTACATGCAGCACATCTCAATATAATTTGAATATGTTCTCGATTTAAATCCTTTTAAACTTCCAAAAGCTGAAAAGTTCCAATTTTTCTTGAACATTATTACGATAATGTGACTTCAAAACTGGTAACCCAAGACAAACCATGAACATGCTGAAATGACATGATTCGTCTTGGGTAAAAATCTTAAGACACAGTTTTATACAAACAACAATTAAAATCTAAGAAACCAAGAACTGCTTTTTAGTCTCTGTCAAAGGGATCATTTACAGCATCTCGCATCATTTTATTTGCGTAGTTATGCAAATAGCTACAATACATAGTATATCCATTCATTAGACTGAAAATGTAGTCGATTCGTTTAAAAACTGCTTACAGGTTTTTCTATGTTGAATGCTGACAGCTAGGCTAAATATTTAGCTAGCATCATTACGCCAAGAAAACTTGGAAAACAAAACTAAACAATATGCTAATCTGAGATCTGATGAATTCAGACATTTACGTTCAAAATCTGAGACAATAGCATTAGCAAACCTTTCAGGCCTGTCAAAAGTGTACAGAATCGATGTGCTGGCACGTTTAAAATGCCACATGTTCCCGATACTTGCAAAATATTTTGCACGTCTCGTAAATCACTTGATTTCTATGAGATTGTTTGCTAGTAACGTAAATCAGAATAAACAAGCTCATTGTTTAGAAACGTTTTGACACCTGGTTAAAGCGCCCATCGCTGATCAAAAAACACACACACGTCGTCCAGTCTACATCCATCATGCCGTTCTTCTGAAACGCCGCAGAGCTTTGAAATGTGATTTACTGGATGTGGGATTAACTCCAGCAAAGCAAATATTTGAATGAAACAAATGGCTTAGACAACTGAAAGACATGTGCTTTGAATCATGTTTGAATTATGATAAATTAGATTTCAGCTCCAATCAAATCTTACGAGGGAGAGTGTGAGCGATGCGACTCGGGTGGAAAATCACATTTGGAAACGTGTCGCCATCGTGTGAGGTTTTCCTGCCACACGCGCGCTAGGTCACTTTAACTAAGTGGATCCTGAACAACCGCAGGACAGACACGATTCAACCTGCTGTGTTATTTTTAACATTTTCCTACAAACAAACACCGTGTCTTGTGTGCTTACAGTACAAGATGTCAAACTGAATGCTGAATGACCACAACCAAAGAAAGTTGGAAAAATGTTGCTACTCAATACATGACTCTAAAGCAAACGCTCAAACCGTTACGGAGCTGGACTTGTGCTTGGAGAGAAAATCTCATAACACTGTTCCACTGTATTTCAGGTTTGTAATACGGTCCATAAATACCTTCCTTTCCCCTGCGTTCCACAACAGACCGGAGAGGAGAGAAAGAGAGAGAGTGTCCTAAACAGAGCTACTGAATTCCTTTAGTCTGAATGAATTGTCAGCCAGCAACTTTAAGACATTACTACAAGCTCAAGTAGTCTAGAGGTATTTACCTAAAATAAACTAAGCTAAATGGAAATAATTGTGCTTAGAGATCAAATTCTGAGAGGAAAAAAAAAAAAGTGAAATCACAGAAACATATGGGAAGCATTTCGTTACGGGAACGTTTCCAGAGTGATTATGCAGACAAAAGCTGAAAAATACATTGGCGCTAAATATAAACCACAAAAATAGAGGCTGGCTAGTTGATAAACACTAAAAAAGGGTAACTTTTTCAAACTCTGGCAACGAGCTACAGCCTCCCAAGAGGTTTGAAATGTTTCACGAGAGATGAGAGGAGCGTCTGGGAGGAAATAAAAAATGGAAATGCGCGCTGCCTGCTTGGTGGAGAATGCGGACAGAAATCAGCCCCTTTTGTCTCTGAATTATCTGAAAAGAGACCAGCTAACTCGAGGCCTCCGAAAACCCGCTTTCCACCACCGCAACCCCCTCCCCTCGGAAAATCAGCTCTTTCTGTCGGAGCTGGTGACCCATTAAGTATATTGTGTACATATGCAAAAAGGAGGCAGGCAGGTGTCCGGAGAAACACTGGAGCTATGTCACAGTCGCCGCCGGGAGAGGAGATCAGCGTGATGGCGGAGGAGGAACGGATATCGGGAAGGAGGGGGAGGGTCGGTCAGAGCGATGTCCTCTAGCCGGCACCCTAATGCAGTTCCCCCTGAAACATCCGCCTGATGGACGAGTCTCCTCACTCCTGCTTTCTAATCAATTTATTTAGCGGCCAAGATAAATATCCTGCGCTGAGGTCGGGGATTAGAGAGCCCTTGTTTGTGCTGTCTGTAAATGCGCCGTTACGGCGAGAAAAATGGGGGGAGGGGGCTGTTACCGTAGAGCGGCACGTCTGTTTCTCTGTCCGTCCGAGCGGCCGGGAGTGAAGTCCCAGCTTATGTTTATTTATTCAGCTGATGTCAATACTTTACACAGTCACTCAGGAAGGAACACGCAGGCCCACACTTGGCAGAGACGCGCGGAGAGGAAATCTGCTTGTCATTGCTGCCGTTTCACGTCCCTAACAAATGCATCACCACACAAGTCAACCACAGGGGAGGACACACGTTACTCCCTCAGACACGCGTTACAGACAAACTGAGCGAGTGAGAGAGATGTGTGAATCGCTCGCCCGGTTCTGCCTCTTCGCTCATGATTGGTCTATAATAGTGTTTCCCAACCTTTTTTGTCATATGTGCCCCTGCAGCCCAATAAGGAAGGCTTTAGAACCTCTTCATCCAAACCTCAAATTTGCTTCTCACATTATACTAGATTTCCTAGAACCGAACCAAATGCGAAGACATTCTCAACAAAACACAGGCCTAATAGTATTTTATCTTAAGCTTCTTTTCTACAGGTTTAGCAAAGCAAAATCAAAATCTTTTCAAGTATCAACTGGAACCACGTACCCCTGGTTGGAAAACACTCATCTCCCACTTGATTAATGCATAATCTGAAGTCGCACAATGTTGAAAAACCATCTTAGACTAATCTAGTTAAACCTTGTTGGAAAATCCAACTACAACATATGAAGCAAACAGGGCACTAAAAAGTAAATTGCATCTCAATTAGCATACTTCTATGATTTCAAATTATACTCTTCGTTAATTCATAGTAAAATTCGGTAGAATAATCAAAAAATTGATATGGCTGGTGAAAAAAGCAGTTTTAACCAGCCTAAGGTGTTTTGGTTTATTTAAGCTGGTTAAGTTGGTCCACCAGTCTGATTAAGCTGGTGTTCTCCTGGTCACACAGCTGATTTTCTCCCCTGATCCGCCTAAAAATTGCCCTAAAACCATCTAAAACTAGCAACATAGGTAAAAATAACCAGTTTGGCCAGCCTGGGAGACTAACTAACTACTTCAGGCTGGTTTAAACTGACTTTTTTCTGTCACATTTACATGAAAGCATTAGGATCAATACAGTAACTTCAAAGGGTTAACTACTAAAGCATTTTTCTACTAAAGCAAAAAAAAGAATGACAATGTGACAAACATTTACATTTCTGTAACTGACAAGATTTTCAATACTTTGCAATATTAGAAGAAAAAACACATATGCAGCTTCCAGTCACCTCTGGCATACTATACTATGATTTGGTATGTACTAATCCTGCATACTACATACTACTGATAGCATGTGAACTGGGATGCTGTCATGGCCTTAATTCTAGCACGCAAGAATATATAAATGCTATCACTGGCAGAGTGCTTTAACAGTCGATAAAAACAATGTCACCGCGTCTTCCTCCCCCAGCTCTGAGTCATTTGCCATGCGGTTGAGATTCTCCCCAGCTGGGAACTGGAGAGTCTTCAACTGTCGGTTTGATTGCACTAGCCTCAGGCATTAGGTTCAATCCAGCATGTCGCACCTCAGTAGTCTCACACAGACAGCTGAAATCTGGCTCAATTTACCTCAGGGATTTGTTAACTTTCACATACATTTAGCTGTGCAGTTGGCCAGCTCAAATTGATAAACCTGCTGCTTTTACTGTGCTGATTTCTGAGATGCCAGGAACCTTCACCAAACCCAGCGTACCAGCTGACACACACTTGTGCTGCTCTCCTGCAGTGAACTGCAGAGATGTTTCCATTATCATCAAACCTTTTTCATGAAGTGAGATAATAGCACAGCTTAGTTTCCCCTTCAGATGATGCACCTAAAAACCATTAACCGACCATTTGATGGATATAGTACCGAAAATTGAAAAGAGCTTTCTGGAAAAACAGCAAGCTCCAATCTGATTGGCTGTCTTTGCACAATGATGCACAGGTTATGTACAATAAATGCTCCTGATGAGAAACTCATCACTGGATTTGCTAAAATTTCTAAAGTTCATGCCAATGAATCTTACATATTTGAAAGCGCATGTTTAAGACAGTTAGCAGTGTGTGAATTTTTTTTACAATATAGGCCTAGATATATTTACTCTAAATTAGTGCTGTCAAACAATTAATCATGATTAATCGCAGCCAAAATAAAAGTTTTTGTTTACATAATATATGTATGTGTACTGTGTTTGTTTATTATGTATATATAAATACATACACATTCAGTACATATTTTGAAAATATTTACATGTATATACATTTATATTATTATATTTTATTATATATAAATATATTTAATATATAAACATAACATTTTTCTTATATATATATATATATATATATATATATATATATATATATATATATATACACATACACACAAAACTTTTATTTTGGATGCGATTAATCGCGATTAATCGTTTTACAGCACTACTCTAAATTCAACTTTTTATAGTTTTAACATTTTTGTAATCATTTTTATAATAAATTAATTTTAGATTTTTTTAAATATCATGTTTTATGTTAATTATTACAATAATCAATCTATCTATCTATCCACACACACATACACACACACATATATAAAGGTAGTTGTGAAATTTAGTTAAAAAACCTATGGCAGACATGATATTAGGCTATATTTTATTAAATAATAAATTCATATGGTTATCATATTAACATAATTCAATATAATGTAATAATATAATATAATATAATATAATCAGAAAGATTTATTTATTGTTATTTATATTTTTTCATAATTATTTATTGTTTTTTTAAACAGGTGTCAAAAGATAAGATTATTCAATATAAATGAATGAAAAGTCACTGGCTTCAGTGGAAAAAACAGTCTTATATAACATTATATAACAGATTAAAAAAAAACAGATACAAAAATGTAAAGTAAAGTTTTATGAACGTGATTGAATATGACATTCCAGGCAAAAAACTAAGCAATATACATGCATGTGGGAATCTTCAACAATCTACAGTTACAAAACTAAAGCACTGCCAGTATGATCAATGCTGTCTACACTGAAATCACCCATCTGAGACAGTTTGCAGAGCAGAATACAGTTTTCTGCTTGGTTTGAGAGTATTAAAGTCTCACCATACAGTATAGCAGAATCACTTCCCACTGACATATTTTTACCGTCAAACTGTATGTACAGTCATTCCACCCAGGCGTACTGCGGCTAGACTCTGTGCATGTCGGTCAGACGGCTGCCTCCTGTCTAAGTGGAGGTTCTTGGCCAGAATTACCTGCAAGGAATTACCTGCAGCTTACCGCCAGCTTCACCAGAACACTGTCATTCCTTACTAAGCGTCATGTATTCTTGAAAATAAATACAACAAGTGAGGGGGAAAAAAAGAAGAAAAACGCACAGAATAAACTCTAAAGCCCAAGAGAGGAGCTGAAAAAAACAGTTATTTAAATGTAAATAAACAGGAATTTTATCTGCTCTCTCCTCTTAAAGTTTGCTGCTTTATCTTCTAACTCCACTGGCTTTCCTCTGCAGTCGCTCGGTCTATTACAGAACCTCCAGCGCAGGTCACACCGAACAGATCACCAGCCGCATCCTGGACCTGCCTGCTGGAATTAATGTGGCCGGGAAGCAGGCGTCGCTATCGGCTTAAGACCATTACCACATGTCATTTGTCATTTTCTATGATACCACAATACGCTAACATTTAATTTTCTGCCGCACTTTATCAGTGGCCGAGTTCTCTCTCTCTACGCTCCATTGTCTTTGACCTATATACATACAGCAGGCCAGATGGATGAGAGGAGAGCATCCATCGCTCGGCCTCTGTCTCTGACAGGCATCAGACATGCTGACAGCTTCCCCTCCGCTCCGGATCACATGGGTCTGCGGACAGCAGGAAGAAATTGCACCAGATCCTTCATAAGAAGGAGAGAAAGAAAAGAAGTGGATGCGACATACTTTGTGTCTACATTCTGTCTCTTACAGTAGTTGCTTATTAGGGATGCATCATTATCAGTATCAATCAATACTGAAGTTCTTTCAGACTATTATTGGAATCATATCTAGGCCAATATCGGAAGCAGATAATTTCAGGATTTAATGTTTCCTGATCATACAGTATACTCTACTTCTATGGAAGAATTCAAACAAAAGTAGTTTTTTTCTTTTTATTTGTTTTTTTTTTTATTTTGTTTTGTTTTGCTTTTTGTTTTTTTTTCAAAATGATTTGGCCAAAATCTCACATCAAAATATGAGTTATTTTATATAATGTTAATGGTATCCCATATTAAATCCCATATAAAGTATCCCATTATTATAATAACTGCCAATTTTTGGACAATGCAGTAAAAATTCACTGGATTATCCAAAAACAGGCATACTGTACATTACATGAAATTATAAAATAAAGGAATAAAATTCCTTTTATGTGTAATTTTATATATATATATATATATATATAGCAATGCACCAAACATTTATTTTGATCAATAAAAGCTAACTATTATAATAATGGTAAGTTACTGATAGCCAAAATGAAAACAATGACCAAAATTTAATTTTGCACCAAAAATTTATTTTGATCAATAGCTGATAATTATTATAATAATGGCAAATTATTAATAGCCAGAATGAAAACACTGACCAAAAATTAATTTTGATCGATAATCAATAATTATTATAATACTGGCTGATTACTGATAGTCAAAAAGAAAACAGCCCATATGAAATCTATAAAAGCTACATTTTTAAACAAAAATATCCTTCACACTGAGCAAAATACTCACAACTTTGTACAAACATCTGATTTGATTATTTTCTAATTTAATTCAAAATTCGATGGACCCAAAATAAAAAATATATATATTATTTTTAATAAATGTCATCGGGTCATTTAGTGTTGATTTGTTTTTTTAAATATGAAAAAAACAATATAGATGTATAATAACATCTATTAATATTGGTAAACGTTTCCTTGTTGCATTTTCTACCAAAATCATGTCTGATTTAGTGCGTTAAAAGAGAAATGTAAGCATGCAGGAACACTGGATGTGTTTTATCATTGGCCGTCCTTGTTCAGTCTAATGCAGCATGAAAGAAAAGCAGAGAAAGCAAAAGACACGACGTACATTACTTAGATAAAACATGGGCCGGGGCAACATGAAAGACCTACAGACACCATATTTCAATGAGACGTCCGTCCTAAGCTAAAATAATAAATACAAATGGATCGGCTGCGGGAAGATGAGAGGTCAGAGTGGTCTGAAGAAGAAAGAGGGATTTAGAGGAAGACAGACGACATAAAGCAGTGAGCATGAAGTAGATGACAGACAGACGGAAAAGGCAGTCCAGAGCCAGGACGAGCCGAGATGAGACTCAGCGAGTGAAAACAGTGATCGATCGTGTGACATCACCGATGAACTGCTTTGATTGGATCAATTCATTCTGTTGCTGATGAGCAGAACAGATTACAGTGGCGAGATGGAGGCGATATCACATGTGTTTCGAGTGGGGAACGAGAGTTGAGGCGCATTTATCGATGACAATGAGACTGCAGTTATGCAAAAGGTTAGCAGGAAGTGACATCATCAGTTGAAATCACTCGTGGGTTTCCACACACGTACTGTTAGAGACCAAAACGCCTGTTCCAGCATGAGATTCTATGCTCAAGAGTCTACAGACATCCCACAATTCCCTGAAAGTTGCTGTCATTTGACAGGTTTCCATGGGGAGATTTGCTCTCTTCTGAAAACAAATTCTAGGCTGCCTGTCCTCCATATATCACAAAGTGGTATGTGGTTAAAAATCAGCTCTAGAGAACAATAATTAGACTCCACAAAGGCCTAAAAACCCTTTGGCGTCACTCTTCAGTCAGCGCAAGCGTCATTAACACGAGCAGTGAGCAGCAAACCCTCAGAGAACTGCTCCAAACCTCCAGGCCTTTGGTCAAACAAAACTTATTCTGTTTCTATGTGAGAGAAGTACATAATACAAGAGCATGTCAAGATCACTTCAAATCATTGTAGCTTTATAACTTCAATTTTAGAAGTAGTGTGTGATAATTAGAGACGATTGTACCAATAATTGTATCTAATACTCGACAACTGATATCCAACATGTGAACAATGGCCAGTATTATAAATCTATATCATTTCATCCAACTGTTTTGAACAAAAAGATCATTAACACTGAGTGAAATTGCATACTTAAAGTGAAATAAAGCATCAAAACACTTTAAAATGGAGTACAAAATACAACTTTTAGTACTTTTGAAACCTGCCATAAAAAAAGCACTGAATCAATGAAAAAAATTGTATTATCTGCTATTTTGACCTAAACATTCCAATATCATAACAGTAATGTGAAAGTGTAAAAAAAAGGTCAATTAGTAATTAAGTAAATTCATAAATAAATAATATAGTATTAATGTTGGTGCAAATCAACACCAAACGTTAGTGATTCTACCGATAAAGGCAAATTAACTACTTTTGACGAAATGGTGGAAATGCCAAGAAAGTAAGTTAATTAATTTTTTTTTTTTTATTTGAAATAATTTTATGGATTTTGACAGATACTGCATTAAAAACAGCTATACTTTTGTGTACATTTTATTTGCCATCATTAAATTGTAATATTAACTGTATATCAGCCATCAGCTACACTCACTGCTCTCAATATCAGTATTTGCATCAGAAAAAAAAAACTATTTAAAAGAAAAAACATTGGTTGACTACTGTTAACTTGTTTAAAACTCAAATACATGAAATAAAAATTAATTCTTGTATTATCTTCTTTGGTAATATGTACATTTTTTATAATACTTCAGTATTACTAATAGATAACTATGCTGACCAATTTATTTTGTATCCCAAGTAACTCATACTATACATAATGTAATTCTGCAGCATTCCAGCTGCCACGACTATATTCATGGCGAGAAACCAGTTGAAAAAGTTAATAAATAACTAAACTATATAACAAATAAGGTATGATTTTTTTTTTTTTTACTGTCTGTAATACAAAAACCATGAATTTTCAGGTCTAACAAGATAGGGCCAGATCAGACGATAGCGAAACCTGAGCAATGTTTACCTCCAACACTTGAGCTGAATGTAAAGCTTCCTGAAACGCATCAGCTCATGGCCACTTGCAACCAGCCAAGGCTTGCAATCCTCTCTCGGTCTCTATTTCTCGTGCCCTCTGCTCTCAGCCCTCCCTCTCTACATTCAACTCGTCTCTTTTTCTCTCAAAGACCTCTCGCTGCGGTCGTGTCCAAGCCCTCGGCTCGCGTTCCATCCCCTCTTTCATGTGTCTGCTCACTGCAGGTCCATTTCATGTCACGGCCACGTAATTACCGATTTGTTTGGGGAGAGGAGGGATGGATGGATGGATGGATTTCATTTCAAACGAGACATGAGGATTAAAACGAGATGTAAACATTAAAATTAAAGGGAGGAAAACGAGAGAGATTTTTCTCTTTTTTCCTGAATCAATATCATTGCTTTGACAGCACACTGAGCTTGTGTGAATTGAATGTGTCTGAACAGATCGCTAAAGCTTTGAGCGCGAGCCAGTCGGGGACAGACCTCAGAGAGAACAACACTTAACGCTTTCAGCCGCAGCCAAACCAGAGAAACGGAGAGAAGCACCCAGAAAGAGCACAAAAAAGAGAGAGTGAGCGTGCCAGAAAAGGAGGGAGATGGACTTCTAACGGCAATAGATGCTGATGAAACGGCCGCCTGTAATAGGGCTTGCACTCTGCCACACAATGCTGCATTAAATGACGGTCAGGAAACGTCCACTGCCTGTACAGTGTAACCGCCACCGGCTCGATTTTCCAGGATGTTCCAGGAAGTGTTTTCTCCATTCATATTCTCCATTGGGATTCTTAAAAATTCTTCAATAAAGAGTTCAAAGCCACAAATCAAAATCTGCTCCGAGATGAATCACAACATTAGAAACTTTGATTCGAAGCAAAAAGTACAGTATATGAAAACAAGAAATAAAGATACAAAACTGTAAAGTTACATTTTTTTATGAGGGAATAATCTACTCATCATATAAAGCATTAAAAAAATTAATCCGAAAAAGATAATTGTTATATAAAATGTAGGCTGGATTTACTTGATCAAAATACAGAAAAATAAACTAAAATTTGTAAAAAATAAATATAAATAAATAAATAATAATTGTTATTATTATTATTACTGTTTTCTAGTTTAATATATTTTAAAATATAATTTATTCTTGTGATGGCAAAGCTATTTTTTGTCACATGATCCTTCATAAATGTCTTTACTGTCACCCATACAAATTAAATAATACATTTTTTTTAGAATTTTAAGTCTTTACCAATCATTGCCACTGTCCTTCAAACCACTAGATTTTACATATTAGTTTTTCATTTAAAAATAAAAATGTTGTATGATCACTTTTCTTTCATATATTTTTATAAGTACAGGTCAGACGAATGTTGTTTCATTTTTACATAAATATGTCTGTCACGCTGAATGACAACAGAACATTATTTAACCAATATTTTCATAAAAGTTATTTGAAACAGTAAACACTTAACGTGCATTTACTATGATTTCAATGTATATAAAATTACTTTTGTCAATTTTATTTGATGCAGACACCAAAATACGATACCTTGTCTTGGATCCATATAAAATAAAGAGCTATGAGGGATAAATAAGCATAAAATAAAAGTCAGTTACATTATTCGCAATGCTTTATGGGATTGGACAGTCACTGCTGAGCTCTTTAGCAGAAATTTCCGTTTCCACGGTAACACTGTTTTCTCTGGAATGCGGATACTGTAGTTCTTTACTGGAAATTTGGCTATTAAACATTGAAATCGCACTGACTTGTGGCTTATATAGATGCATACACAATAATTTAACAACCTCTGAGCTCAAAGTGCGTCTGTCTTGAAAGGCTCCGGCTAAAAATCAATACCACTATGGAGAACATTAATGGGGTTTTACTTCCTGTTAGGCTCTACACAGACAGGAAAGAGCGTGTGTCGCCGTCCCATGCAACAAGCCACACCCAAAGGCCCGCGCTCCTGATGAAGGTACAGGAGCTGTTTTATTTTGTATCTCTCCTCTCATCACCCACATTCATCTTGTTCAGACAACTTGCTCCAATCCATAAAACAGGCATTAATATGAAGCTATCATCCGGCTAAGAATTTTCATTTTAACTGACAAGGTGCCCCATTCATCACTGGTGGCGTCTCTATGTGCTCTCTGACTGCTGGAGAGAGAGATACAGGGAAGCTGTTCAGACGCTGCCCAGAGCCAGAGAACAAAAATGCAGCTAAGCCTCTTCAGCCGCGGCCTACAGAGAACAGACGTCTCAGACCCGCTGTGGGCTTCTCAATACCTGCAAAGAGCATTCATGTGTGTGGGAACACTTTTGGCTTTTTCAGCAAAAAAAAGACGCCGTCTGAAATGCAACATCTGAGAATGTCAAAGGAGACATTTTCTACACTTTTGTATTTTTTGTGTATTTTTCTCCCTCAAGCTCACTTAGAAAAGTTTTTTTTACACCAACAACAGCTGTAAATTTTGTTTTTTTCGCAACTACCATTTCAGCTATTTTTGCGTAGATGAGTTTGTTTCTTTATGAAAACAGATTTTGAAGGATCATGTCTCTTGTTCAGCAATGGATGCTTTGCAGTGAATGGGTGCCGTCAGAATGAGTCCAAACAGCTGATAAAAATCCACAAGTAATTCTGCACGACTCCAGTCCATTAATTAACATTGTTTGAAATGAAAGGCTGTGTGTTTGTAAAAAACAAATCCATCAAGCTGTTTTTAACTTCAAACCATTTAAACCAAAATTGCTTCCTTCAATGAAAAAGTAGTCTAGTCTGAATCATGAGAGAAATATGCACAGATCAAGCAATGTTTATTTTAAAGATGTCTTATTAGGAATTTTCGCTTTTATTATGATAGGACAGATCAGAGCTGACAGGAAGCAAAGTGGGAGAGAGAGAGAGGTGGCAGGATCGGCAAAGGTCCTCGAGTTGGGATTCGAACTCGGGACGCTCATAGCACAACGGAGCTATATGTCGGCGTGCTGCCCACAAGGCTATCGGCGACCACTCAAGCAATGTTTATAAGTGAAAACAGTCCAAAAAAGATGTTATTAGATGGACTGGAATCATGTGGATTAACTTTAGTAGGGTTATTATCAGCTGTTTGGACTCTCATTCTGACGGCACCCATTCACTGCAGAGGATCTACATCTTGGATGGCCTGAGGGTGAGTACATTTTCATTTTTGGGTGAACTATTCCTTTAAGAATGTTTTGTGAATCTGGCTCCTGTTTTGTTTGCAATTTCCGTTCAGCATTTTCACAGTTTTGTGTGCAACTTTTTATGATATAACTTGGAGGTCAAAGTGTGTTGTAACCCAGACTGGAGTTATGTGGAAGATCCTTTAAATCAATAAACGTTCTAGGTGCACTAGGGAGGGAGTACAGTATGTCGGAATAATACATCAAACTCCATTTCAAACGAGCAAGGAAAATCCTGTTTTCCACGATACGTCCCATTTAAAGTCTTAATAAGGAATTCCCACAAAGACGTCTTCAGAGCTCTCACACAGCAAAGCGTTTGCGGTGCCGTCGCCACTTCTGTACCTTTGAGGATACGAGCCATTTTCCTTCAACGGAGCGGGACGTAATTCCAACAGACAGCCTCTTTCCGCACACCAAATGCGGAAGTGAAAGGCCATTACTGTATTTGTCAGAGAACTCATTAACAGATTCACATCAGAGGAAGGACAATATATGCACGCGCGAGGGTTAAACCGAGACAAAGCGAGGTGGAGGAATACAAAATGCTGTAAGTGTCTGGAAACGGTCTCGGCAGAACATTAGCGTGAGCACAAGGCCATGGGGGAGAGAGAAGATCCATTTTAATGAGCATCACAACTTAACAAAAATGTTCTCTGTTTCCATTCCTGACAATTTTGCCAATTTCATAGTAAACAAGCATAGAGAAATACTCTCTGACAGCATCGCCTTGATATGGTAAACAGTCTGGCTTTGAAGTGAAGCGTCAGATTATACATTGCTGAAGTGAGATTTTTAAGATTATTCTTGTTATATCTAATGATGCAGCTCATGGAAAAATAAATACACTGACATTTGCAGCATGAAAAATAATTTACAAGGCATCAGAGAGCGGGAGAGAGAGAAAGCTAAATGTTTTCCCCTCGCTTGGCAAAATGACTGGGGCATGGTTGGGGTATGATATTGCTAAAATATTTATGATGAATAGCGGGCGCGCACGCCAGCGGAATCGCAGGACTTCCTGTGGAATGTGTCTGGGCGCATACTGTGTGCCAGCCTTCACAATAACCCACCCCCCTCTCCGTTCACACTCATCCAGAAACCCTCCCGCACACAGCAGATGCTGCGTTCATCTGCTGCGCTACACAGTAACTGTCCAAATATTGACACACAGCTCCGTCCCCCACTGATTTCTTTTAACCCTTCACCATTTGCTCGTGACGCATCTCTCTGCCGCATGTCTGTGGGCTTTATTCAGCGGATGTGAAAAAAGAAATTGTGGCAGTCACACTAAATTACTCAATTTTCTGAGATTAATGAATTCAAGAATAATGTAATTAAACAAAAAATTACAAAATTATACCAAAATCAGCTGATGCAAAATGAATCTGACAGACTACATTACTCAAACTACTTCAATTTTTTAAGATTATTGAATTCAAGAAATATATAAACATAAAAAAATTGAAAAATTATAAAAATCAGCTGATACAAAAAAAAAACTGCAGCAGTCAGACTCTATTACTCAAACTACTTCAGTTTTTTTTTTTACAATTAAACATAATATTAAACATAATACAATTTACAAATAATATAAAAATCAGCCAATGCAAAAAAGAATCTGACAGTCAGACTAAAATGCTTAAAATATTCACATTATATTTAATATTTTTAAGATAAATACATATTTTTATAATAATTTTAAAATAATTAAATAAAAAAACAATAAAAAAAGGATATAAAAAAGTACTCAAATATAAAAATTAGCTGATGCAAAAAAAAGAAAAAGGCAGCCAGACTAAATTACTCAAACTATTTACATTTTCCAAGATAACTGAATATTAAACATAACAAATTATATTTTAAATAAAAATAACAACAACAACATATAATAATAGAATTTATAAAAATAGTAATAATCATTAGTTAAATTCAACATAAAACACATTTTGACTGGAATTCTATGAAAGATTATAAAAACATTGTTTTCTTTGAATTGTGAAAACTGTGCACAATAAAATGAGGACATAGAATATTTTATGGTCAATTTTAATTTCATGTTGACTCATAATGGGAAATTTGCTAAACTATGCAGAGACACTTTAATACATTCAGACCATTTATGGAAATGTGTGGTTATTTAGAAGTCTTCAAGATAAAGTTGCAAAACATGGTGGAATACAGTAAAAAAAAAGGTGCAGTCTTTAACGAAAATATAATGTGTAGGATATGGCCTCTTTAAAAAAGCTTTGCAAACAAATGGAGACAGTCTGAAAGCTGTCGCCATAAAAAAGCATAAACATTTGTACACAACTAACTTCCTGGACACATGAGTTTAACATCCGCTCCTCACAGACAGACAGCTAATATGAGTTTATTACTTTTTTTGAGGCACCGCAGTGATTCGGAGAGGTCCGCGCTCTGTGGGGATTTCTCAGACGGGTTTGAGTGGGCACTGAAGGGGTAAATCAAGACTGCTGGGCGAGACACACATCTGACAGCAGAGAGAGAGTTCAGAGGAAGATCTCAGCACACACACTGAGCCAGAGGCTCCCTCAGTCCTGGCCTGGAGCACACTTTCCATCCTCTCTCTCTCTCTCTCTCTCTTCTCTCAGCTGCTCTCCCGCTCGCTCAAAGACTTAGTCTGACCACAAGATGAACAAGTCCAACATTTACACCATCTTAACTGCCAATACAGCACTTCCTGTCATCTTTACACGATGCTATTTGAGGCTTGGTTGGTTTGTTTTTTTAAATGAACAATCCACTTTAAAATATTAAAATATAATATAGTAAAATATCAAAAATAAAAATGTTTATATTATATTACATTATTATATTATATTCCTTACTCAGCAACAATTTCTTTTGGAATGTCTATGATTATATTATATTATATTTAGTGCTGTCAAATGATTAATCGCATCCAAAATAAAAGTTTTTGTTTACATAATATAGTTGTGTGTGCTGTGTATATTTATTATGTATATATAAATACACACACATGCATGTATATATTTCTGAAAAAATATGTTATGTTTATCTATTAAATTGATTTATATATAATATAAATGATATCAATCATACGGACTACTGTTCACTTGCACAGCAACAGCAGTTTGTACGGCTAAGACTTTTCCTGTCTACAGAAGAAAAACTCGTACAGGTTTGGACCAACATGAGGGTTAAAGGGTTAATGAGAGTAAATCATGACTTTTTTTTGGTGAATTATCTCTTTAACACATGCATGTTTCTACATGATTTTAGGAGTCAAAGAAAGTACTTGAAATCTGAAAATCTGAAACCTGTGGCAACACAGAAACGAGGGTTGATATCAATACTGGACCGAGATCACGACCGGAGCAGATCTCCAATTCCCCGCGTTCATTCTCACCCCTCCACAGACCTGACCGCCAAACCCCAACCTTTCGACTATCCACATTTTTAACCACTGACACTTCTTCTGTCTCCGAGGTACAGTATTTCAGTTTTTGTCTCTTAGGTAAAGACGGAAGAGAATTGCATAGAACAGAGGAAGTTGAGCAGTAATTTCTGTGGAGAGGAAGAGGGAACGAGCCAAATATCATGCGTAACATCTATCTGACACTATCAGAAGATAACAACGTGAAACATTAGCTTTAGCTATGAGGAGCTCTATACAGCCTCTATAAAACTACAACATCATCAGCACTGGAAGGATAATGCGCTAGGCTAAGACACATTTCTCCAAGTCAAGCAAAGCAAACTGTTAATACAGTTTATTTAAAGTTTAGCCAAAGTTGTAAATAAAACAAAGATTATTGGAATGTTTTACAACAAAATATAATTTCAGTTTCAGTTCAAAATTTTAAGTTGATGTTTCTTGCCTCATTTTTCTCCATTGTATAACTTGCTTTATTAACAGGAATCTTTATAATAATAAATAAACTTAATAAAGCATTATGTTCTCTAAAAATGTATTTATGTCACAGTGTATTTTACCCACTGAAAGGTTTACTATCTGGCCATGCGAACAGTTTTACCTACACAAACAGAGGAAAAACATGTTACTTACAGCTTAACTGAATAAATATCACAACATTGAATCTGGTTTTGAGGTCTTTCTATAACTATTATGGATTAAAGCCAAAGGAAGAGATTCGCTTACACGTGAGGGTCACAGCGGATTTACAATAAACTAAGATCAACAACTCGAAACTAAATTTATACCTCGGACAAATAAACCGGCAGAGGCAATGGATTGTTTTCCTTCACCATGTGACCAGGTTTATCGTCCGGTATTATAGCAGATAGACGAGTTTAGCGCTGGATTTCAGTTTGAGAATACAGACTGATAGACTTCCAGTCTTCCATAAAATTCTGCATCTCAGCATTTTCAAATCGGGTTAATGCTTACATAGCAATAATGCTTTTCCCCCTCTCTCTTTTTCCCGAAAGTCTTTAGAATGCATTTAAATGAGAGATTTAGTTAATGAGTTTGGGCAAAGTCTGGAACAGTCTTTTAAGAATTATCATTCTCATTAATTTTCAGAATTACCCACTGTGTTGTGATAGCTGTCATGGACTTTAGAGTTCAATTAACTAAATACTGAGAACGTATATATAATATACATACACGTGTGTCTGAGTATGTGCGCGAGCTGTATGCATGCACGACCCTAACCGAGCACGCTTATGTATGCATGCACGCATTTGCGATTTGTTTTATTACAAATTTCTGCAGTTTACCATTTCATTCTGGGTTTATGCAATAAATATGCAAGTAAACAATTCCAAGAAAGCAATCCGTGATCCAAGCAAGCTAAGATCTTCAACTTAAGTCTGCATCACAATCAGCATGTATCTGCTATTTTGTGCAGTTTTTGTGCTCAAATCCAGATTCTCTGGTAAGAACAAGAGATTACCCACAATGCCGTGCAGCAAAATCATGACATAACAATAGTTGAAGGGCACAGGATGCAGGTGGAATAATTCAGGCCCTTTTAGGGACACAAAAAGCACATTTCTCAAAGAAAAATTTAACTAATTAAAAGAAATTTAACAAATTTAATTTAAAAAAATTAATCCATCTGATGAAAGAAAAAAAAAAGTGGCAGCCAGACTAAATTACTAGATTTATTTCAATGTACTAAGATATGAATTAAAATTTAAGAAAAATGAAACATGTAAAGGTATATTTATAGTACAACAATTTATAATAATATAACTTAAAAATAACAATAATTATCAGTTAAAGGTCAACTTCAAACTAATTTTGCAACCTGTTTTAATTCTTTATTTATATTCTGATTAAATATTATGAAAGATTATGAATATTTTTTTTCCTTGGAATATGAAAACTACACAATGTAACCAGGACATATTATGCATAAATATGCATGTACGCGTTTGTGATTTTTTTTTTTTTTTACAACTTTCTACATTTTACCATTTCATTCTGGATTTATAAAATTAACATGCAAATAAACAATTCCCAAGAAAGCAATCCATGATCCAAGCAAGCCAAGATCACAATGCAGCATGTATCTCCTGTAAGAACCAGAGATTACTCACAATGCCATGCAGGAAAAATCATAACATAACGAAAGTTGAAGGGCACAGAATGCAGGTGGAATAAATCAGGCTCTTTCAAGGACATGCACATCAAAGTGTGTTTCTCATTCTTTGACTTTTGCACCGAAGTAATTACTATATGAGTAAACATTTGTTTTGTTTTCTATCATTTCATCCTGAGGAGTGCCCACATCAGAGGCATAAGTGTTTCATTACGCCTTTATCTGTCCACAGTTCTTGTGAAGCAGGAACAATTAACCCTGCCTTCAACGTGATTGATATAGGCTTTGCTTTCAATTTGTTCCACTACACAGATCATGAAATTCGCAATGTGCCCATCCTTATTGACCTAGACTTTCAAACACAGGGGGCTACAATGAGATGAAAAGAATTAAAAAGAAGAGAGCCGTGCAGCCATGAAATAACATGGGAGAGAGAGGGGGGGGGGATGTGACCTCACAAAACCTCAACTACTTCAAGTACACTTTCTGGAAAGTTGTTTTCTGTTCCGTCGAAAGCTGTCCTATACGTTTCTGCTCTCTGAGTACCGTCTGAAAGGTGGAGGAGAGCTCTCGAGATGTCGGCATACACGGTTATGTCGTAAACACGGCTCGCTTGTTCATGAGCAAAATTGAATTTCTATCGCACTTGCCAAAACCAATCTTTCAAATGTGAACCCCTGAGCTTAGTTTGTAAATCATTAAGAGGCAATGAAAATGCTTGTTTGTGGTATACAGCTGCTTTAATAAAACCGACGGAAAATACTCTGGGTTTTCAAGTGATTCATGTGAATTGACAGTTAATTCTAAACTAATGGATGGAATTCTAAACGGATGGATGGACGGATGGACAGATGGATGGACGGGAATTGATTTCATTGTAAACTAATGGCATATAGACAGAATAGATAGATAGATGGATAGATATAACGATAGGATAGAACGATGTAACGATAGAATGTTAGAACGAACAAACGAACGATCGATCGATCGATAGATAGAACGATAGATAGAACGATAGATAGAATGATAGATAGATAGATAGATAGATAGATAGATAGATAGAACTGTTAATTGTCCACATTAGTCTAACTATAGGCTGTTTGCAGTTGTCAAGCAAATACAATATAGTGTGTACAATCACAAATGTGCATTTATTGGATTTAACAACACTTTCAAATGCAGCTCATCCAATAAGAAATTAGACTCTGAACTATCCATTTGATATACTGGTAAATATAGCACAAATATGTCATATGTCTCTTAAATGTCCCTCTTGCAGAAGCTCTGAGAGCTAGCGTGTGTTTACTTTAGCTGATGGCTATTGTGCTATACAGTATCAATAAGCAATTTGACCTTTTCCCACAGTCTGCTGCTGGAAAGGCCTTCATTTGTCAGGACTGTGAGCTAATTTTAGCCTTTCCCTGACGAAAGACCTACTGTTACTCCATTATACGCCACACACGGACAGATATATTATCAATTCAAAAAGTTTGCCTTTGGTACGTCAAAGCACAGGAAGTGGCAGGAGACACAGAAGTGGCTGACACAGCGTCCTGCGGTGCTGCTTTAGATGAGTGTACCCGGTGATAAGCCTGGGAAAACGCCGGCACAAAAGCAGTCAGTAAATCCCCGCAAAGGGGGCTACTTTAGGTGACGACATGCGTAAGGAATGCTATAGAGAAAATACCTCGGCGTGCTGTAGCTCCTTTGTGAGGCGAGGTGATGGGGGCTTACCTCCATTTACAGCCAAATCACAGCTATGACATTCGCTTATTAAAGTGACAGGTGGGCTAGCGAGCATATGTGCCACAAAATTTATTTATCGGGGTGTGCAGCGGGTATTACAGTGAGGTGCGAGGGCGGCCTGTGTCGAGTCATGTGGGCTGTGTCCTCTACCGGCTCTTCTGCCGAACTGGAATAATCAATTGTAATTTTGCACGCAAAACTCGGGATAGCCTACAAAGTCCATGCAGGTGCGGATGATCAAATTGCTGCTTGATAAGAGGAACTACTACTTAAAATTATATTTTAAATTATTAAAATATCATTTAAATTATCATTCAATTATTTATTAAAATGAAATTTTATATTATTTTCTCACAGGAACCATAATATTTTAGGTACGTAAATTAAAAAATGTAAACTACATACATATATATGAATATATACATATATATATACATATATATATATATATATATATTATTTTATTTTATTTTTTTTAAGTAAATAAAACAAAGATTATTGGAGTATGAAAGTGAAAATTATTTCTACACAATTTTTTTAAACAATACACTTTGTTTTACAGCAGTTTTAAATAATATAAATATATTTCTTAATATAGTTTACATTTTGCATGTTGATATTTGCTATATACACACACACACACACACACACACACACACGTGTACATCGCTTTTTTATTACATGCATAATTTATGTATGCAAATAAAATTGGATGTACTAAATACAAGAACACAAAAATATTGCTGGCCAATAATGTAGGTTTGTGATAGGGCTGAACGATTTTGGAAAATAATCTAATTGCGATTTTTTTTACCAATATTGCGATTGCGATTTAATATGCGATTATTTTTTAAAGCTCTTTATATTCTGTATTATTCAACAAAGACAAGTAATAAATCATTGTATAGTATACAGTGTTGGGCACGTTACTTTAAAAAAGTAATTAGTTATATTACTAGTTACTTCTCACAAATAGTAACTGAGTTACTAGTAACTATTATTACTTTTTTTTTTTTTTTTTTAAAATATGTAAAATAACTTGGATGTCCAATATTAAATGTTAAATGAATGAAATGGACACTAAATAGAATACATTATTATTATAAAACATTGCACACTAATCTACACTATTTTAATGTTTCTGTGGGACAATGTGAGAGACACCTATCAAATTCAATTGATTATTGTAAATATTATCAACCCTCTATGGACACCTTGGCAATAGAATCTCCATTGGCTTGTCATTTTTTTTTAGTTTACTCACCAGACTAATATTAATTATCTGATATACTAATATATATATATATATATATATAGCTTATGTTTGTAAAATGGCACAGTTTTTTTTTTAATATCTCACTTAGCATCAGTCAGTCAAACATTATAATATTATGATAATTTAGCATTACATTTTAGCATTGTATGATGATAGAAATTTAGTAATTAGAATAACCATGTATGAATGCATATTCATGTTGACTGAACTTAGGACTGGTGGTGGTGCTTAAGATATTGTTTGTCATTTAGTGTTTCTATAAAAAAAGGAAAAAGAAATCTACAAATAATACTGATAAGATAACAAAACTACTACGAATTCTACTACTAATAATATAAAACGCACTAAGGATTATTGAGCTGCTGGGTTCATGAATATTAATCAGGTTGTCTGCGTTTGCTCGAATTGATTTGCTGAAATCAAAACAGGGATGATAATAGGTGAACGCCAGCCAATGAGATTGCCGTTTGCCCATTAGCTCCGCCCACTAACAGAGAACCCGGCAGTTCTTAAAAGCTGAAGAATTCCAAAGGAACTCCGTTATTTTGACAGGAAAATACAACAAAGGATATCGTTTACATGTAGCGCGTCAATTCTGCATGTTATGAAAGACCCGTGGACACGAAAACAACCCACGGCAAAGTGCGGACTTGGCAACATAGAGTGCCAACTTGATGCTTCCTCTGAAGACTGCTTAGATGTGTTTGACTTGAAGCAGCGCTGCTGGATCGATCGTTGTGTGTGTCATCAAAGTACTGCGAGAGCTATAAGAGAGCAGACGTGTCCTTATGCTTTTTCTCGCCATACTTTGATGTCATACGATCGATCTTCAAGTCGAACACACCTGTTTACTCTTGCGTGTCACGTGACAGAGTGTAATCGCAGCCTCTGCGGTTGACAAATCGCGTTTTTTCATATCGCGATATTATCGCAAATGCAATTAATCGTTCAGCCCTAGTTTGTGATGATATAAATCATCAAGCATTTACATATATACTTTACATCAAGCGGTATACATTTTACATGTGTATACTGAATGTATGTGTATAGAGTTGAATGTACAACATTAATATATCGCTGGCCAATAACAATTTACAATTTTTGACAATATAGTGAATCAAGCAGTTGAGATCTACTATATTGTACACATTGCTTTTGTTTGTATATTGTGTCTATGCGGATAAAGTACTATATAAATATATTGGTGGGTGAAAACGACAATATAGTTTATATTTTGCCATGATATAAACAATCAAGCAGTTGTGTTCTGGAAAAACAAAAGTAGCCTAACTGTATTTGACTGTAATGTGCTTCTGTTCTGAATTTCCAATCTCTCGCATCCAAATCTAACACAAGCTTTCAATATAGAGAAAAGTGGCAACATCTTCAAATCAAAACGATAAAAGCATTGTTCGATGTGCGCAAATATGTGCAAATCCAAACCCAAACCCAAATCCAAGTATGCAATGCATTTAAATCCATTTTCTTTGCCAATGAATATATAGGAGGATTACACATGTATTCTGGAAGCGCTGTGGAGTTTGTTCAGGCTCAGAAGTGCTGCTGGAACACTAGAGGGGGCGAGTAAAGGGCAACGCTTGCTGCTAGCATTAGATGATCGTGGCACAGCCAAACCAAAGAAGCAGATGGGAGTCAGCGGGCAGAACATCTGTCTTTAGAGCCAGATACTAAATGAAGGTCTTAAAACCACTGTGGACATTAAACGCGTAGAAGGGGAGCTCGGGTTTTACCGCAGCCGCAAACCATAACAAAACCTGTGACATTCAGAAGCAACACTTTAGCCGCCTAGAGCACGATCATCTCTGATCTCTTCTCTCTGGCATAAAAAGGCACGTATGTACTGCCTTAAGTCCTTTGAAATATAAAGGTCTTCGATATAGAGAAGTCAGCTATCAGTACAGGTGAAACCGGGGCTAGTTGTCACAATCAAATGTCCAGTTACAGTGATTTTGTATGCTGGTTTCAAACGGTTTAAAAGATGTTTTGAAGAATGTTGGTAACTAAAGCTGCACAATAAATCACATGCGACTGTCATGTGCATCTCGTCAGTAAAGCCGGTTCTGTGATTAGTAGTAAATCTCCATCACGTGCTTTCAGATGGAGCGGCATTTAATACACAGAGCCATAGTTCACCGACAAGCTATGCAATATTGCATTCATAATCGAAGGCGATTCATCTGCGATTATGAACGCAATATTGCGTAGCTTGTCAGTGAACTACTGCTCTGTGTAGTAAATGCCACTTCATCTGAAAGCACGTGATGGAGATTTACTACTAATCACAGAATCGGCTTAACTGACGAGATGCGCATGACAATCACATGCGATTTATCGAGCAGCCCTATTTGTAACCAACCAGCTGCTGGTAGCCATTAACTTCCATAGTATTTTTCCATAGTATGGAAGTCAATGGCTATCGGCAACTGTTATTTAAAATACCTTAATTTGTGTTGAACAGAAGAAAGAAATTCATACTGTACAGGTTTGGAACAACATGAAGGTAAGTAAATTAATTTTAATTTTTGAATGAACTATCCCTTTAAATTAGAATAATTTTGAGAATTTCTGTCCTGCACACTAAAATATCTAATATCAGCATATATTTAGGCTACCGTTTAAACAAACAAAACCACACTGACGTAAATTTAGACAAAAGACACTAAATAACGAAACAATTCAGCATTTTTTTTTCTGTCAAGTTGGACATCTTTGATTATATTATATTTTGCACTGTTTACATTACTGTTTCATGAATGGTTTTGTTATATAATTATTTACTGTTTGAATTATGCTGAAAAGCCTGTATTTGGTCATTTAATGGCAGGCTCCATTGTGACAACTTACCCCATAAAGTGCAACAATACACACCACTATTGGGGCACATTGTCACAAAGAATAACATATGTTGAATAAATGTTTTCTTGGACAAAAATGGTAGAAACTGACACTCACTGAAATAAAAAGAAAGAAAATTTTAAAAAAGACAATGTTAACCAAAAAAACTTCAGTACATATACACACAAAGACAAAAATGAAAAAGGTCATTCAGTGTTCCTTTGCACTGATCTACCTAAAACTGATTCCCTGATATGTCCATAAAAACCTAAACTAAAAGAACAATCAAACACCTCAGCTCAGATGTAGAGATGTATACATCTCACGCCATGAGCCGTGCAGTAATGCATCGAGAGACTGCACGATTACCTTTGCGGGATGCATCTTCTTTATGTCTGCCTCTCTGCTCTGACCTTCACAATAACAGAGACGAGTGGCGGCTGGCGAGAGCTGCGGTAATCACCACCGCACAACACGCAGCGCACCAGCCACAGATGGGGGCTGGAAATCCCTCTTAATTGTGATAAATACACATCAGAATTGCTTATTTGCCTCCATTCCATGCCGCGTTCGACGCTGGCGAATCAACGGGTGGAATTGGTGCGTCCTTTGTGTGATGGTATAGCTCAGCTTGGGCTGTCTGCCTCTCCGGCATTTGGAGAACATCGCCGCATTGTTTCCACCATAAACATACGCATATCTAATACTCGGTGATTTGGGAATAAAAAAATAAGCACAAACACAGCACACTGACACTCCTGAGCGTTTAGCGAGATGCTGATATTCATAGTTTCACATCAAAGGATTATTACAATGAGCAGCAACATGTCGGAATGTGATTATAATAACAAACAGGCCAATTTTCATCATTTACATGTGTAGCTGACATGAAATACTTTCAAGAAGTTGCAGCGTGACATGCTACAGTCCAATTTTTAGTTCATTTTATTATAATCATTATGCATGCAGCTTTTATGAGCCCATATTAATTTAGAACCTACACAGAATAAATCTGCCTCACCGCAGGCCCATTTAAAACAATCGACGGTGAAAAAACAAAAGATATACACTTCCCTTATACATTCATTTACATTTTTAACCTGAAACGGAAGCGATATGCATCACATATGGCGTCTTGTTAATGGACCTGTTGATACACAAACCATTAGAGAGACGATACTTTATAATGCAACACCAAATAAACCCCAAGCATTTCACAATGCCACAGCTCGGCTCTCAATCTATGGATCCACTGCTGCACCGTAGGAGAGGAAATGGAACAATTTAGCACTTTTGTTTGCTCACAGTGAGGGAGGGAGGCATTGCTTTCTTCAACACAAAGCCAACTTTGTGTTTAGTGTTGTGTATAAATTCACGCCAACCAATCTCTCTCTCTCTCTGTGAATTCGCGTCCAACTCCTTCAGAGTTGCTTCGCCCAAGAGCACAATCCCTCCCTTCCCAACACTCGCTACAGCGCTAGTAAACAGCACTGCATTAAAAAATAAACTCCCAAACCTTCCTTGAGAATTTCAGCCCCAGTGTTATTCGGTTCAACTCTCAAGTGGAGCCACATAACGAATCACAGAGTGCAATTTAGCCCTTCAGAATGCCGGTCGGAAACAGGTGATAAAGGAAGCACTCATGCACTGGCTATGAAGTTTCTCCCCCTCAAAATTAATTCCATCTTCAAGATTCCTATCTTTGCGATATGCTCGGAATGGCACACAAATACGCTCCCGCCAGAAAGATTACTGCAGACTGACTTAGCATAAACATCTCCTGCTGTTATGACTGGCAGGGGGTGGAATATAATTCTAATGTCGTGGCCTATTTAGACGTAGGTGCATTAGTGTAATCTGCGCGTTCCGAGTGGGAATTATAAAATAATCGAGCTCGATGAGAGTTTTGTCAAGCTTGCTAATGATAACCATTCACAGTCCGGTCAGGCACACAAGCTTGTGGAGTTGCTACAGTATATGAATCGGGCCGTGTTTACATTGTAAAATGTCACTGGCTCTACGGTTGATATTTTGTACACACACTGCAGGTGAATTATTGCATACAATTTAACATTAGTTCAACAAGCTGTACGCCGCACGCAGACGCACGCAGTGCGGCGTGAATCAGTGCTGCCTAATTTAATACTTCTGAAAGCTAAGGAGAAAAAAATACCTAAAATACCTAGCGCTCGTATGAGTTTATGTAATACACAACAGTGATACACTAAACGTAATCTGACAGCCACTTGTCATCTAAACACAAAAAACTGATGCATTTGCAATAAGTTTTGATAAAGAAAACAACACATACATGACTAGTGTAAATAAGATACAGCCTTGTTGCAATTTCAGATCATTAGTAATTTCATAATTGCAGATTAATTCAGCGCAACACCTGTCATCTGAAGACTGATACATATGCAGTACTCAAGCAAAATAGTAATACAACAATGTCATATTAAAGTCTCAGATCGACAAAACTAATCCTTATGAAAGAAATATGCACATTAATTCCATCTGCATTTTCTAATAAATACATTTAATAGTCCTCAAACAGCTATTTGATGCTTTATGCACATATTAAAATAGTCTTATCACAATTTCAGATATAGAGATCAAATAATTTCATAATTGCAAGATTTAGTGCACCACCACCTGTCATCTAAGTGTAAAAAGGCTGATGAACAAGTAATATTCACACAAAATAGTAATAAAGTAACAGCATTTAAACATTCACCTGATTCATGTACACAATAGATTTTGATAATTTCTGATCTATAAGTTAACTTTCATAACTAGATGAATTTAGTGTCATGTTTTCTTCATCCTCAAGCGTTTATAAAACATCTGCTTTATGTATATTAAAATAGTCTTGTATCACAATTTGAAAAATTAATTTAGTCCACCACCTGTCAAGTGTAAAGGGCACCAGGAAATATACTCAATAAGCAAAACAGCAACAACAACAAAATCAATCTTTTAGCATACACCCTACTATATAAAATATCTACAAATATAAAATCTAGTGATTGCAATTGTGATGTAGCATACGTGTTAAACACCAATCCAAGTGAAAAGCATTTCAGCTACTCAGCAACATCCTTTAACATACACCTGACTACTGTATATAACTAGTCTTGTGATCAACTACTGTCATTTCCAAAGTGCAGATTCATTTACTGCTCAAATTACAATCCCCATCATGAGTTTCTGATCCAACCGAGGACTCAAATCCACATCAACCTACGCTGAAACTTCCTCAAACAGCAGCCTGGCGCACATTATTTCACAGCAGTAAACAGTGTTTTACTCAGATTGGCCTAATGCCGCGAAAGCAAACGCCGAGCGGATACAACGCTGCAACATGGTCGCGTTAGAATGTTCACAAATTTCCCGCGAAACCTGGCAGCAGCGCGACACAAGCTGAACACATTCAACGGTCATGTCCTCTGTCCACCAAAACACACACACACGCGCGCGCGCACAGCAAGAACACACACACTCACGGCTTCTGTCAGCGTGTATACCTGTTACCCAACCCCTCACACACACTCCTGCGGAAAGGGCAAAGTTTCACATCTCAGTCCAAAATGCCCGTCAGCGCACGCGTTTCCACAGACACACAACAAACCGAGCGTTTACCGTTCTCTTCTGGAAGGGTCTTGCTGAATGCTGGGCTTGGTGGGCGCCATCTTCCTGCAATTATTAATTACACTTTTTTCCTCCGGATTTCACGCGGCGAGCAGCTGACAGCGAAACCGGGAGCATTGAAGCAACGCCATCGGTGATACCGTAGCGCTCGTGCCCGTGTCTCCGTGAGTTAAGACGCGTTCAGACGGGAGCGAGACCAGCCGACGCTGAGATCCAAAGGCATGCCAATAAAGTGAGAGGAAACCCGGGGACGCTCGTGCGATCCGGCGGCTGTCCTCGCGGGGGAAACGAAGGCTGGAATCAGTGCACGAGAGGGGCTTTTACATCACGATGTGCCCCTCGAACACAGCCGCTTCTTCCCAGTATGTTTGTCCGCATTTTTCAGCTTTTTTTCCTGCCTCTCTCTCCCTCTCATCTCCCTCTCCTGCCGGCGCAACAACGCCACTCAGTTGTAGTTGGAAATAGTTTGAGTTTATGGGGAATATACAGGTTGTTTGTGATGCATCAACGAAAGGATTGGAGAAATCGCTTCATGACACCTTTTGAACGTTTGCACGCTGATGATTGCTTTCGTATTTTCTATAACGTGTTGAATGATATGATTGACAGCTGTCAAAATCAACTCACATGTCAAATTGGTGTTTATTTAGTCTGAGACTAAATTATTTTGAACCAAGCACTAAGAGTGATATATATATTATTAAAGATATATAAGAGATATATCTCTTATGCAATGTCTATGTGTTAGATTTAAAGATAAGTGCAGCAGAAAAACATACACGGTTAAAGTAATTTTTGTACTAATGCATATTCAATACATTATTTATGTCAAGATGTAGAAAAATATAAACAAAGGCCTGTTTTCTGCTGTGCATTAGAACCTGTGACCTGTCAAGGTCATGAGCTGACAGCCACCCCATTTAATGTCCTGTTCATTGTGTTGTGCTCTAAACAGACTGTTTAATTGAACGTGACAGTGTATGTAAGCATGTGTGCACATGATTTTGCTGATATACTAACGATCAGAACATTCACATCCATTAACGCCAGTCTACTGCCTAGCTATAGTAGATGATGAACAATTACTGTGAATATATGTGAAAAAAAATAAAAAAAATAATAATACTAAGTCTATTTAGCAATTTTACAGACTTTACGAAGACTTAATGCCTATTTGTATGAATCTAAATCACACACCATGAGATTTTGTGGTGTTTTCTTGGCTTTGGTGATTGAAGTTTTGCAACTATTTTTTTTTTTAAATAACCTGTTTAATCTATTTAAAACTGTTGTTCTAGGATGAAAATAAGAATTATGCATTGATTTTTGCATGCAGTTGTCATTTTAAATGAATAATTTCAGATAATTTGTTCTGAAGTGCATTGAAATAGTTGACAATGCCAGTTTTGTTATGATCTTCAGTTGCTTTGAATATTTAATATGATATAAAAGATGTTTATTTGTTTGATAAATTTGAATACAAAACATTTATATTGACTATAAATCACAATATGACTTTTCTTTACATATGCTGGTGTGTGTGTGTTCTGGAATTTGACACATAGTAAAACTTTACAGCTTCAATAAACGGCTTGCTTTATATCGTGTGGTGTTTTGTGTCTAATAAATGAAGCAAAACCCGGATCTCAGTGAAATTGAGATGTTAGGAATCTAAGATTACACTTTCAGCAACCTCCAGGGAAATCCAATATTGCTTTATATATAAACCTGTTAACGGTGAATGTGAATGGACGCAACAAATATGACATGAATTGTATGAATGTCACCTAAACGAGAAAAAAAAAAAAAAAAACATGTTTTGCGTTTAGTCAGCGTACCTTTGTTGGTAAGACGTCAAGCCCTGGACGTTTTGCAGGTTCCCGTTAGTAGCTCCCGGGACTCTGGACGCAGCCGGCATCCCTCCACCGGCTCCCGCACCTGCAGCCGCCGCCGCCGTCACCTGAACACTGAAATCCGGGAAGATCCTGATCATCCCCGAGCGCGCACCGCGATGCTGCACTAACCGAGCGTGTGTGGATCAACCTTCCCTCCGGTCCGACAAATCACAGCAGCACAATCCCATTAGTGATGGAAACAAGCTCATCGGCCATTCTACGTCTTGTTTTCTGCTTTCAGAGGAGAGAACTGCTGCTTTTAGAGGGTTGGTGATGATGGTGCTCGCAGACTGCCGCCTCTTTGCGCGTCCTGTGCGCTTTTACGCGGAAAAGTTTCAAGAGCTCCAAGCTTTCCCGACGAAACCGAGCTTATGCTTTTAAAGGTAGACTTCCTCGAAAGCGTATTACTAAACCATATCCTCCAATATATCAATTCTCTGACTGTCTATGCGACTGCTTGTGAGCCAAGTTTGAATAATAACTGTCAGTTTAGGAAACTTACCAAAAAAGTGACGCACTAACTCCTAAAATCTTAAATCAAAGTATCTTAATGTTATTTTAAGTTTACAACGCGTAAATAATATGCATTTTAGTTTTGAATATACAGCTACAGGCTTTAAATAGCCATAATAGAAAAGAAAACGCACATGCGACCCTTTCCTTCTTGTGTAAAGGAATGTGTGCGTGCGTATAAATAAACGAGCGCAGAACTTTTTATCAGTCCTGAAAAAGCTCTGTTGATTAAGATCAGAGACAGCTGTCCATTCCCAGTGTGGTTTAGGAATCAGATCTAAGTATGTACGCGAGGAAAGTCCAGTGCATGATGTGATCTGCTCGCCTCCTACTGTTGTGATGATGATGTGCTACTGCTTTCAGTTTCTGAGAGAAGGAACGATCAGCTTCTTCTTCTGGTGCTGATGCTGCAGAGGTCAGGTGCTGTCAGTGCTGCTGCCAGGATCAATGTCTAAAGCTGATGGGATGTTTGCTGTGTGCATGCTCCTGATGTGTTGTGTTGTGTTGCCCTGCTGTGTGTGGCAATGCCATCCCTATAGCGCGTGCGAGAGGATGAACTCAGCCGCTCTTGCAGCTGATTAACGGCGCGCGCTGCCGCCGCGCAGCCAATGGGACGCTCGCACGGGAGCGCGCAGAGGTTTACCGCAGCAGTTAACCCTTTAGGAGCCGAATGATGAGGACCAGCTAGAATATTCACAGATGAGAATGACACATGCAACTGTAAGGTTAATCATGCTCACTGAACTGAAGATATAAGCAATATAAGAGAAATCAAAAAGCACTGCTGGAAAAATAAAACACAATGAAATAGGCTATACATGCATATACAAGTGGCTATTCGAAAGAATAGAAGCAAACACGCAGTTTTCAAATAACACTTTCGTAAAAAGAAGTTTGGGTTTGCAACTATTAAAAACACCAAAAAAATAACCCGTTGAGCAAAAATGTATACAAATTTTATATGTTGCATCTAATGCAATGACATTTATACATTTTTAAATGTGACTTGTCATAATACTTAGTAAAAGAAAGGGGTTAAAGTTGTGCTGTGTGCACAGATTTGTAGGTGTTTTGTGCTTATTAATATAAACTTTACACGCATATTAAATATGGAAATTCATGCAGTTGTCGTTCTGCAATGATTTACAATTTTTTTAAGATCTTGTGCAATAAGTATAGGCTACTTGTGGTGTGGTTTTAAATGTGTAATCTAGTAGACTTGGTATCAGCATGGTAAACTAACTAGTTATTTATAGACCTTACCCTTACAAAAAAAAAAGTATACTTAAAGTTCATTTTATTATGTATACTTAAAGTAATATCAGTAATATCTGTGTACTATTAGGCTAGTATACTTGTACTATTTCAAAACTACTTGGGATGGAATGATAAAGGTCCTAGATCACATAAATGTCACAACTCACAACTTTTAAAAGTGTATTATGTAGTTTTTCTACAGATTTTTTTTTATTTCTTTTTTTTCAGAAAGACATTTTTGTCAGCTGTTAAACAACAATGCAGTTGAATGCACTGTACATCTATCCCTCACTGCCTCATTTTCATTCCTGTCAGAAATTAAATTTGATGCTATCCTATAGTGATGCTTTCAGAAGAATAGTAGGCTATAATTATGCAGCATGTATATCTTAAGGAGAAAGATGGCTTGGTTTACAAACAAATGGAGAAAAGTTTGCTCATGAAAAATCACTCTCTCTGAGCAAACAAAATGATGTTGACTGAGTTTTGAGTGTCTCCTACTCAATTTCATGTTCGTCTGAAGAAAATTAAGCACTTTACACAAGAGCAGATGCAAGTACAGATGAAGAAATGAAATTAAGACTCAGAGAAAGGCAGAATGTTCTCCGCTGATTTAATTGTGTGATGGTGGGCGTTGCTTGTAAGTTGCTCCTCATTGACTCTTCTGTTCTTGAACTGTCATTGTTGTGAAAGTGATTGAGTGTTAACCAATAAAATATTCCAAAATGCAAATATTGAGCTGCGTCCACATCAACACTCATGAATCTTCTACTGTAGCTCACTTGTCCTTTGATAAACCAAAGACGGCTATCTGTTCACGCTGTATGAGTATAGCTTTATGATAGTTTATCAAACATTTGCAGCTTATTAATGATCTCAGTGTGGACATAAACCAACCTTTGAAATCAGCAAGAAGTCCTTGAAACCAAACCGTCGGATATCTGTTAGTCACCAGCAGATTTGTAATTGTCAGTGAGCATATTTACATGTGATGCATTTGTACAGAATGTCAAGTGATACGACACAAAAGGAAAAGTTCTGATATGCTTCATTGATGTATAAGCTTTGTCTCAGATGTTTCTTAATAGGAGAAATCAAAATAGAAATTAGGCAACTGCTGAAATACAGTAAGATTATTGAGCTATATAAAATGAATGTGAATAGCAGCTCGGATGATTTAATGAGAAATGTTCATATTGAGATATGAAAATATATGAGCTCGTACACCGAAAAAGAAACAATTTTCACTCAGAAATTGCTAGTAAATTTTACAAACAATTACAATGAAACAGCAAGTAATACACTGAATTAAACATAAAAATGTTCAATAAAAACTGAAATAATATTTTTTTGTAAAATGTACACCAATAATCTCTAATTATAACTTTGAAAAATCATTGTTGACATGTTTACTTTGATTTCTTGGCAAATCTGACCACAATTTTAGATCTTAGTAGAGATCTCTTCTGAAACTGAAGATGTGAGATTTTATTCATCAGGAAGAACATCTGAGGAGCATCTCCATTGCTCTCAACTAATCTCATTGCTGTCAAAACAGAAATAAAAACAGACACAAATGTGAGAATTTCTAAAATACAGTATGAGTAAAGAGCTATAAAATGAATGTGAATAGCTGATCAGAGCATTTAATGAGAAATGTTTGAGTTTATATTGAGACTCATACTTTGATTTCTTGGCAAATCTCCAGAGAAGATGTGAGATTTCTAGGGTTCATTCCTCAGGTGAAACATCTGAGCAGCATCTCCATTCCTCTCAATTATTCTCAAAGCTGTCTCTCAGAAACTTCTGAGCTGTTAAAGAGATCTCATGTGTGATTCTCTTGCCTTCGGGAAGGAACGTGGAGCACGCGCCGCACAGGTGCCCATAATCTCTCTGTTGTGTACAGTCTTAAAGAGAGAACGTTTTATTCACTGTCTCCTTTGAAATGAAAAATACTCCCTCAGATTATCAGCGGACATGATTAAATAGCAATAAAGATGCACTCAGTGCTTCACCTGGGACAGTAAATGGAAAAGCTCTCTAATAAAACAGCCTTAACAAACAAGACAGCGGAGGGGCTTCTCTTCAGGGCTGTTTCTCAGTGATGGAATCAAATAGATTGCACTGGAAGCTTTAAACCGACACTGCAGCTCCTAATACAATTAGATTAACGCTGTCTTCTGTTTACTTCCCTGGGTATTTGCAGTGGTCTGTATTGCATTTATTTGTCTACAGTGCTCTGCTAAACTACATGAGACAGATCCGGGGCAGCGTGAGCCTCCCACATCACAGAGCTACGCAGGAGGTGCGCGTTCTCTTGAGGAAGGCTTTTCAATCGATATTATACTGCTCATCCAGAAGCACAGAGTGTTGTTAAGAGACAAGCCAGATTATAAAAGAAGTACACTTATTATGAAGATACGCAAAGTTTTAAAGTCAGGGGAAATGTGTTGTTTGGAAGTTGCTCTTTTAGAGCTCTCAGTTATGTTTCATTTAAAAGATCTACACACAAAATCCTGTTGAATTTGTTTGTTTTCTGTGACTGAGGTGTCAAAGTTTGAGTTTGGGTTTCACACACTGGCCTGTTATTGTTGATAAACTGACATCTAATGGTTAGTGAATGCAAAACAAACTGTGATTGGTCACATGTCATGTCAGTCAGATGATCTTTTCCTGTCTAAGTGGGTGGATCCTGTTAAGAATAAGAAGCAAAGTGGAACAGACCAATCAAAGTCTACAGGTGCATCTCAATAAATTAGAATGTCGTGAAAAAGTTAATTTTTTCATGTAACTTATTTCAAAAAGTGAAACTTTCATATATTTTAGATTCATTACATGTAAAGTAAAACATTTCAAAAGTTTTTTGTGTTTTAATTGTGATGATTAGAGCTTACAGCTCATGAAAGTCAAAAATCAGTATCTCAAAATATTAGAATATTTACATTTGAATTTCAATAAATGACCATCCATACAGTATAAATTCTGGGTATCTCTTGTTCTTTGAAACCACAATAATGGGGAAGACTGCTGACTTGGCAATGATCCAGAAGATGAACATTGACACCCTTCACAAAGAGGGTAAGTCACAGAGGGTCATTACTGAAAGGTGTGGCTGTTTACAGAGTGCTGTATCAAAGCATATTAAATGCAAAGTTGACTGGAAGGAAGAATTTGGGTAGGAAAAGGTGCACAAGCAACAGGGATGACCGCAAGCTTGAGAATACAGTCAAGCAAAGCTTATTCAAACACTTGGGAGAGCTTCACAAGGAGTGGACTGAAGCTGGAGTCAGTGCATCAAGAGTCACCACGCTCAGACGTCTTCAGGAAAAGGCTACCAAGCCACTTCTGAACCAGAGACAATGTCAGAAGCGTCTTACCTGGGCTGTGGAGAAAAAGAACTCAGTGGTCCAAAGTCCTCTTTTCAGATGAAAGTAAATTTTGCATTTAATTTGGAAATCAAGGTCCCAGAGTCTGGAGGAAGAGTGGAGAGGCACAGAATCCACGTTGCTTGAAGTCCAGTGTGAAGTTTCCACAGTCAGTGATGATTTGGGCTGCCATGTCATCTGCTGGTGTTGGTCCACTGTGTTTTCTGAAGTCCACAGTCAATGCAGCCATCTACCAGGAAATTTTAGAGCACTTCATGCTTCCTTCTGCTGACAAGCTTTATGGAGATGCTGATTTCATTTTCCAGCAGGACTTGGCACCTGCCCACACTGCCAAAGGTACCAAAAGCTGATTCAATGACCATGGTGTTACTGTGCTTGATTGGCCAGCAAACTCGCCTGACCTGAACCCCATAGAGAATCTATGGGGTATTGTCAAGAGGAAGATGAGAGACACCAGACCCAACAATGCAGATGAGCTGAAGGCCACTGTCAAAGAAACCTGGGCTTCCATACCACCTCAGCAGTGCCACAAACTGATCACCTCCATGCCACGCTGAATTGAGGCAGTAATTAAAGCAAAAGGAGCCCCTACCAAGTATTGAGTACATATACAGTAAATGAACATACTTTCCAGAAGGCCAACAATTCACTAATAATCTCTTTTTTATTGTTCTTATGAAGTATTCTAATTTGTTGAGATAGTAAATTGGTGGGTTTTTGTTAAATGTGAGCCAAATCATCACAATTAAAAGAACCAAAGACTTAAACTACTTCAGTCTGTGTGCATTGAATTTATTTAATACACGAGTTTCACAATTTGAGTTGAATTACTGAAATAAATGAACTTTTCCACGACATTCTAATTTATTGAGATGCACCTGTATATGTGAGATACTAGGCTCATTTCTCAGGAGAAAATCTGAGAAGATGATGAAATTTGCATTTGCTCTCCATTTAGTCTAATTGCTGCGTAGGAGAAACAACTTTATATTCAATTAACATTTAGAAGTTAACTTTCACAAGCGATTTTATAGTTAAAAGTGCAATCAAAGTTTTTCCTCAGTGCTTTTCCTCAGTGTTTTTCCTCATTCATTTTATAAAATAATAACAAAAAAAAGCATTTTAGAATAATAGGTTTAAAATAATTTAGAAAAGAACAGTTAGATAGGCCTACTGGACATTTTCATTTCTTGTACAAATTAATCAAGGCTGATCATGATTAGTGTACTTCTCACAGTTGTGATACATAGATAGATAGATAGATAGATAGATAGATAGATAGATAGATAGATAGATAGATAGATAGATAGATAGATAGATAGATAGATAGATAGATAGATAGATAAACAGAACGATAGATATAAATAGATAGATAGATAGATAGATAGATAGATAGATAGATAGATAGATAGATAGATAGATGGATAGACGGACGGACGGACGGATGAGCAGATAGATAGATAGATAGATAGCTAAACAGAATGATAGATAGATAGATAGATAGATAGATAGATAGATAGATAGATAGATAGATAGATAGATAGATAGATAGATAGATAGATAGATAGATAGATAGATAGATGATAGATAGATAGAAAGACGGATGGATGGATGAACAGATAGATAGATAGATAGATAGAACGATAGATAGATAGATAGATAGACAGACAGACAGACGGCTGGATGAATGAACAGATAGATAGATAGATAGATAGATAGATAGATGGACGGATAGATAGATAGATAGATCGATAGATAGATAGACAGACAGAGAGAGAGAGAGAGAGAGAGAGAGAGAGATGCGGCTGTGGTTCAGTATTCCAGTCTGAGGCTTCTGGCATTTTATCTAACACAATGTAAAGAACGTCTGAGTGCGACTTCAAATTGCATGAGTTGAAACATAACACACTATATGATTTTGCCGTTGCTTTCTTGTCTCGGTTTTCATCCATTCTGCTTTTGTCTCATAAGACACAAGTGACAACAAACCCACCCCATAAATCCATTTCCTGCAGACAATACTCGAGGCTGAGCTGACGCGAGCTTTCAGCAGCTCATGATTTGCTCACTGAGGGTCAGTGGATTATTCTGGAAGCCAGCGGTGGGCTTCTCTCTCAGTCAATGCCATTCTTCTCTCAACCACATGTTGACAAGTCAGCTTGTGTGAAGCAGGATAAACTGTGATTGGGGCCGTCGGTCCCGCTGTTTGTCCAAACTCTCTCCATCTCACGCAAAAGAGAAATCTCTCTCCTGCTGTCTGAAGAAGCACCGGCCGGGCCTCTAACTCGCCCACCTCTCTCCTCCCGGCTCCTCTCCTGCGACTCCTGCGATAACAATCAGCACAAGGTCCGTGTTAAATGAAGTCAAGGGTATTTTTGCGGAGGAGTTTGGAGGTTGTACGACTGGTTGCCGGTGGTTTGAGCTTATCGGGACGTGGTGTGTTAAACACTTTACGCGCTGAAATGAGTGTGTGCTCCATTATGTGATAATTCTGTCAATCATGAGGTCATCAGCACAGCTTCTATCACAAGAGGATAATTGGAGTTGTAACTGTGAATTACATTTTTTTCTCTCCCTTCTTAAATGAAAGATAACAATACACGATGAATATGACTGTTTCTTTCTTACAGAGGTGATTACTGATGACGCCTCTTAATTAAAGTACCTCTGATTAGCTATTTTAATGTGCCACATAACTTGAGAGAACATAACTTGAAATCTTTAACCTTTGCTTTTATTAGAAATTGTAAAATCTCTAAAATATCCTACCATCTAACAAAAATATATTCTAAGCATATTTTGAACAAACCTTAGAACATTCAAGAACATCTGTGACAGACAATAATAATAATTCCAAATCGTTTGTTAAACAAATATGTTTACAATAATGCACTTACAAAGGAAGTCTATGGAAGATATTCCAAGGGTTTAAAAGCTATTTTTTATGTTGAAATAAAAAAAAAATCAATTTTTTGAGGTGTACAGTTGTCATTTTAGTAGTGGGTTTAGTGTTCTAGGTGGATGAACGTCTCTCTTTCACATATTCTTGAACATATGTTTAAGTCTGGCTTTCCTTGCTGTACAGTGTATTTTAACATGTATTCCAGTGCTGTGTTTTACACTATAGACTTCCATTGTAAATGAATTACTGTAAATGTAATTATTGTTTTGTTTGTCAAAATGATTTTCTGTGCTATTCAACAGTACGTCACAGACATTGTCAATAGAGCTTAATTTGTTTTTGTCTCAGAATGTTCATTTTTAACTGTATTGTTCTTTAGCCAAGATGTTGTATTTTGATTTTAATTTGAGTGTGTTCGAGAGTGAATGGTCAGGACGGTTTAGGGAAACATTTCAGTTCCACAGACCAGCCTTCATACTGTTATTCAGTATGTGAAAATGTGGGCATACAGTATGTTTAAAAAATAACCTTACAAGCTGTGCTCATGCGATATGACATTCATTAGGGTAAAAAGTTTATATCATAATTATGCTTCTAAAAGTAAGTGTCAAACTAAACCTGTTGTGTTCAAAAAGTGGGTACAACTTTTGTGTTGTGGGTCAAACTTACCCTCATTGGTTTCCATGCAATTTGCCAAAAATTGGCACTATGAAAAACACAAAAACCTCTTGTAGCTTGTAAGAGACTAAAAATATGAAATATGTGAAAAATAAATAAATAATGAATATATGGTATAAATATTATTTAACATAATTTGTTCTTGTATAAGTAATATTTATTGCTATTTGTACTACTTCCACCTTTTTGTCTGTTCTCAATTCCTTGTGAGGGTAAAATATGTTTCTCAAAATTCTTTTCAGTGGTGAAACAGTCTAGTAATTGAGATCAAAAAACACTAACAACCAAAACAGTCAGTTTTCCTTGCATGATTCAGAAGACGAGTCTCAATATTGAGTAAACTTGAGTCTTAAATTTCAAGTTCTCAAGCATTTCATATTTCAGTGTCTGACAAGCTAAAGGTTTTTTTTTTTTATCTGACTCGTTAGTGTTTTTCTTCTTCAAATTACACGGGGGGGGGGGGGGGGGGGGGGGGGGGTCAATTTGACCACAACACATTTTTTACGGTCCTTCCAAAACACGTCGAAACCTTGCATGCACGTTCATGACCATAAATTAGAAATACTCACAAAATTTCTAGAAGAAATAAATAGTTAAACCAGTATTTTGAGCAGTATGACAATCGAGTGTGGACCGAATTGACCCCAACGCATCGGGAGAGTTTTGAAGGAACACTTCACACCAAAAATGAAAATCACTGGTAACACTTTATTTTGATAGTCTACTTTAGACATTCTACTAACAGTAAGTAACTTCGCAACTACATGTCAACTAGCAGTCATTAGAGTATTAGTAGACTGCTTAATATCTTCTAACACTTTATTTTGATGGGTCCACAACATACAACATACTGACTATGAGAAACTTTGCAAGTATATGTCAACTTATTCTACTAACCCTAAACCGACCCTAACAGTCTACTCTGAGAGTTAGTAGACATGTAGTTGCAAATGAATGAGAATTAGTTGACATGTAGTTACAAAGTTACATATAGTTAGTAGAATGTCTAAAGTGGACTATCAAAATAAAGTGTAACCAAATCATTTACTCACACTCAGACCGTTCCAAACCCATATTACTTTTTTCTTCTGTGGAACACAAAAAAGAGATGTTTAGCAGAATGTTTGCACTCCAAAAAGGACAAAAAATTCAATTTCATTCCTTTTCCAGTCCATTCACATATTCAGAATTGATGTTTGCATGTGAAACACCATTAGATCTCATACAGGGTTCATGCTGGTTTAGAAGAGTAAACGATGACAGAATTTACATTTCAGGTGAACCATCCCTTTAAGGTTTTGATCATTAGATTTCAGTTTAATTTGATATATCTCCTAGCTTTATTCATCACGGGTTGTGCCGTGATATTGTCTGCTGTGTGTGTGTATGTCGTGTCATTATATGTGGGTGGATGCAAATGCAACAGAAATGTAATACTTCCTGAACTTGTCAGAGATGAATTCTATCGGACTCTTCCTCCCCAGCACTGATGGATGAAGCAGATTGCATTAAAAAAGCAAAGGTTAAAGGTCACGGCAACAGCGTCTCTTACACTTCTCCAAACCTGTAATGAATTTTGAAAGATTGCCTGAGTGTTTGCAGAAGAGAATCACAGATCAAGAGAGAATGAGCAATGAACTTCTGTGGGAAATTACACATGAAGCTGGGGAGGGGAAATCGGCGTGGAAATGATTGATTGGACGGGCCAAAGGAAAATGACATCATGGATTTTGTTTATTCTCGATGGTAAGCAGCACGTGGCCTTTTAGCCCGCCGTGTGATTTCACATCGGATTGTTTTCTAATATGCTTTGATGACACGTCTGGAATCCAATTACTCACCCTACAAATAACATGAACAAACTCAGCACACTGTGGAGTGTTTTAATGGGGGCGGCACCTGTGTCACCCGCCGATTCTCACACCCTCTCTAAACCTGTTACTGCTGCTGTCTGTGAGATATCTGATCCCTCAAACCTGTGATCTATCACAAACCACACCTGGGCCACATTCAACCCGTAATACTGCTGCTGCTGGAGAAGAGCTTCCGTAGATCATCTGGAATGTAGATGTAAAAGAGGCAACATGGCATCTGCGTCCTAATCTGTCTCATTCAATGCCATTTAATGTCACAGTGTCTGGTACATTAATGTTTATTATGTATTTCTGAAATAAGACTCATTATAAAGACTCTAGAAATTTGTATTTTTAGATAACTTGTTCTGACAGAACAAATGCAATTGAGCCAAAAAGTAGTGCTTTTGTAATATGTTATAAATCTTCCTTATGTAAAACCATGTCCATATTCACAATAAAGAAATAGAGAGAAAAAATGTGATTTTATGAAATATTAGTAACAGTGTGACCCATGTAAACACTAGCAGGGTAACGCAAACATAATTTACTTAAACAACATAGAACACCCAAACACCCCCCCCCCCCCACACACACACACCCACACCCACAAAATATATAACATATTTAAATAAAATATGAAATGATATTCAAATCTGAGACCAACCATTTATTTAACTTAAAGTCGGCATTGAATATAATTTAGTTTTTCACCAGAAATTATATATACATCATAGATTTTTCTTAGAATATTTTATTAAATATGTTATATAATTGTTTTGTTGAGTATATATACATTGAGAGAGTTTATATATGTGTATACATGCACAACAAAAATTATAATTATAATTTAATTAATTTAAGAATTTAAAGAATTTTCATATATATATATATATATATTGACATAATATATATACAAATATTATAATATATATCATTAAAAAGATAGATAGATAGATAGATAAATATGAATATATCTTAAGCTAACATACAATTAAGGTTGTATTTACTTGTTTTACTTTCTATGATACTACTGATAGATAAGATGCTCTTGTCATAAAATCCTTATAGTCTGTCCATTTCCAGTACAAACGAACACTCACAATAAAAAATGAAGAAAACAAGGTCATTTCATTCACTATAACTATCAGCAGCTGAGCTGGCTACAAACAGATGATGAAGAAAACAAGGTCATTTCATTCACTATAAATACTATTTGGCAGCACAGATCTGACTAGCGTCCTCACAGCTTGAGCTGGACAGCCATGATGCTTTTTCACAGTCTTTCAAAGGCCTATCATTACTTTGAAACATAAAAGCTAGTGATGTATAGACATCCTGTCAAGATATAGAACTCTGTGTTATGGTGACATGTCACGTTTAATATCGCTCCTTCACATCAAACCGTCCTTACACCGTCGAGCCCGCGGTCCAGCGCTCTGATGACACCCGAGCATGTTTGCATTGACGCATGCTTTAAAAAATCCTACAGAAGACAAAAAATGGTGAAAGGAGAGAAGATAATTGGTTGAATTTAAATGAGTGAATCTGACATCAGAACGGGCAGCTCGTGCATCTTTACCAATGCAAAAAATGGCATGTTTCATGCAGCTGTGATCAAAAGTGAGAAACAGTTCAACAGCATAAAGTTTTCAGTTCATGTCCACCAAACTAAAAATGCATTTCTGACATTTGAAGGTCGTTCTCGAGTTCTTTTATCCCACTTAAACTCATGTGGAAAAAATCACCCGCAACTTGTCTTCTTTGTCACATAATGTCATATAATCAACAGCGATCTTTTCAACAAAGAGACTTCAACTTATTAATTTTTCCATCTATGCCTGGGCAAAGCCTCCAAATCAACATTCTGACTGGCTGTAATTGCAAAGCCACCATGGTTCGATACACATGACCTTTACTACCTTTAAAGCCATTTCCATTTCATACAAAAATGTCCTGTTAATTGCAAAAAGGGGAATAATTTGTTCACCATGCAGTGTTTTGAAGACAGTGTAAGAATTCATTTCCATCCTAATTTATCAATGCCATCGTCCAATGCCAAAAACCTTATTTTAAATATTAACGTGACTTTCCCGCTCAAATGTAATATGGATCCGTAGTGTTCACTCTGGACAAACACTGGGAATCTTTACTGTGAGATTAGAGGTCAGACAGTTTTATAATGTCTGGTTTTCATTGCATATGTGCAGTTTGTGTTATTGCATATTTGCAATTATTTAGTTCTGATGGGGGTCAGTATAAACTTTGGAGTCCATTTTTTGCATTTGCTTCTTTTAAAAATTACACACTGTTTGCCAGATAAATATGCTTAAAGCAACAGTTCACCCAAAAATGACAATTTGCTGAAAATTTACTCACCCTCAGGCCATCAAAGATGTAGATTTGTAAAAATGTAGCATTACATCACAGTGAATGGGTGCCGTCAGAATGAGTGTCCAAACAGCTGATAAAAACATCATAATCCACAAGAAATCCACACCAGTCTAGTCCATCAATTAATGTATAGTGAAACGAAAAGCTTCTTGTTTAAGAAATACATCATTTAGGCATTTTAACTCTTTTCCATAACTTCACCAAAATACCAGACCATAATTCATAATAATGCTTCCTCCAGTGAAAAAGTCCATCCCCTGTTGTCTTATCACATCAAAATGCACCCACATATTGGTTTAGAACTGTTTTGGACTGTTTTCACTTGTAACTGGTTCTTGATCTGTGCATATTTCTCTCCTGATTCAGACAAGACTGCTTTTTCACTGGAGAAATCACTATTATGGATTATGGACTTTTTGCTTCACAAGACATTAACTGATGGACTGTACTCGTGTGAATTACTTGTGGATTATTGTGATGTTTTTATCAGCTGTATGGACTCTAATTCTGACGGCACCCATTCACTGCAGAGGATCCATTGGTGAGTAACTGATGCAATGCTGAATTTAAATTAAATCTGTTCGGATGAAGAACCAAGCTCATCTACATCTCATATGGCCTGAGGGCGAGTACATTTTCAGCAAATTTTCATTTGTGGGTGAACTACTCCTTTAATTAAGATAAAATGTTTGAGGTGAAATGTGACAGGTTTGGTAAGATACAGTAACACACTGTAGTGTACACCCGTTTCATAAGGAACCAGACGCACGTCGCTTTCTCATCCTCCACGAGTCTTTCATTCCAACGACTGATTTTGTTCCGGTGCAAGCGCGCACTCATCATCAACAAACACGCAATCCTGCAGGAGCCGATGGGCGATTATGGCAGAGAGCTTATCATCAGGCCGCGGCGGCGCAATCAGGAGAGCGCTTGATTGGCTGTCGAAGAGTTCCAGAGGTTCCGATGCCACTGTATATCTGAATCTCCGAGGGCCCATCACGCAATCTTCAGAGTCATCAGGACTTCCTGTAAACAGCATATTAGCCACAAAAATAACCGGCTGACGTTCAGGCTCGGCTTTAAAGCTGATGCATATGACTTATCTACAGTATGTTGCTATGGTGAAAGAGTTTGAGATTTCTAAATATGTACAGCTGCATGTTTGATGTGCATGTATCAGTATATTACAAATATACACTACTGTTCAGAAGTTTGGGGTAAGATTTTTTTGAAAATAAATACTTTTATTCATTTAGGGCACATTCATCTGATGAAAAGTGACAGTAAAGACATTTATAATGTTGCCAAAAAAAAGAAAAAAAAGAATTCAATACCAAATAAATGCTGTTCTTTTGAACTTTTATGAACTATTTATTAATAAATCCTGAAAAAAAGTTTCACAGTTTCTAGCAAAATATTAAACTGTTTTCACCATTAATAATAGCAATAAATCATCATGAGATCATCAGAATGATTTCTGAAGGATCATGTGACACTGAAGACTGGAGTAATGATGCTGAATATTCAGCTTTGCATCAAAGGTATAAATTACACTTTAAAATACTTTAAAGTAGAAAATGTTATTTTAAATTGTAATAATATTTCACAATATTGCTGTTTGCAGAATTGGTAAACATAAGAGACTTCTTTAAAAAATGTAAAAATATCTTTCCAGCCTCAAACTTTTGAACGGTACTGTATGATGAAAATGATAAGGTTAAAGTGCTTTCAGAACAAGGGTATTTTCATGAATACCATGTTGGGGCAAGTTGTCACATTTGTTAAATGATGTAATTTTATGAAGTTTATTACTTGATTACTTGTGCCTTAATTACTTATTTCTGAGCTAAACTGGTTTGGTTTTGTATGTTTACTTTTTTGTTTTAAATGTCTGTGGTTTTATGAATTTTTCATGACTTTTGCCTTAGAAATACTAAGAAAATACTAAGTTTTATTAATAAGTTCCATTATTTAGTGCTGAATAAAATAATAAATATTGATAGGATATAACACATTTTAAATGCAGATTTGTAGTGCAAGAGAAAAAAAGAGAGAGAAAAAAAAACACTATGTAGTATTTCTTAATTCAAAATAAGTCTACTTGTGAGCATAAATGTCCATAAACAGCATGTTCACATTGTGACAACTTACCCCATATAGTGCGATAACATCCCTGTTATAGAAGCTAATATGTCAATATTTGTTCAATATATTGAACAAAACTGTATGTTTTGTTGAGCAATAAAATCTTACATTTTGTTTCATAGTTAACATTATAGTTAATACTTTGTTTGAAACTGTCTTTCAGTACCCGATCCCTAGAAATATTCCCTGCTGTAACAACTGTGACAACTAGCCCCAGTCTCACTTTATTACATGTGAAAAGAATACCGTGTGCGATGAGTTCATTAAATTAGGTTTATTCATGGAAGTTTTCTTGTACATAGTTCACCATGCAGTCTAACAATAGCTATTTATCCACGTCACGTAACACAAACAGGAACACGACCATGAAGTAATATGACATCATTATACACCAGGGTTTGAACGCACAGTTTACATATTTACAGATGCCCATTCGTCATTCTCAGCCTTGCCACACGTCTGCTTTCTCACCGATCACAGGACACACGAGGGGGGTGAAGCAGTGTTTAACAAAATGTAGTAACTGCAAGGCACAAAATGTTTATACATTTCTTTGTTTATCAGGGAGTAAAAAAAAAGGTTTTGCATCAAACTGCCAAAGATCACATGCCACACAACATCACACAACCGTCGTGTTGCATAGAAACTGTGGCGCTACTTCAGTCGGCTAGAGAGAAACGTGAAGCCTGGTTGATAACCTCCACGTGAGAGACCACGACGTCACGTCTCATTCGAGGCTGATTAGGACCACATTACTGATTGATGGGGCGACCCTCAAATAACACGCCGTAACGCTTAGGCATGAAACAGCTGAACCTGCTTGTCGCTAGCTCGCTGATCAGGTTCAGAATCATCAGGGATATGATAGAAGAGGTTTATGTGTACTTTAGCGGTGTACTTTTAGAAAGGGTCAGGATGGTGGAAGACTGGTGAGATAGCTCAGTCTCGTGTGGAGCTTGAAGTGGTGGTCACCAGGAGGGCAAAGGTCACGGGTAAATAGTAAAGCAGCCAGGAGGAAGAGGATGAGGGTGCTGAGGATGAAGGACTTAGATCTCTAAAGTGCCAGACTAATGGCCCATGCACTAACATGTGTCCGCTCCAGACCCCACGTCACCATCCACAGGTGGAGTGTCAGACCTCAGAGAGCCTCCACTGGGTCAGTCAGGGTTTACACACAGGTGTGGCGAGACTTCCAGAGAATCTCTGCAAGAAAAACACACAGATTGATATAGTTAGTAACTTAGTAAAATTGTAGTAACTGCAAACTCACAGATCTTAAATCCAGAACACAGATACACAGCATACTTATCGCTTGACAGAGCCCCCCAAAAAAAAAAAAAGTATATATATATATATATATATATATATATATATACTGTATATGTGTGTGTGTGTGTGTGTGTATTTTTTAATTTACACAAAACACAACATAACCTAAATCTAGCACATAATTAATATACATTTATATATACAATATAAAAATATATACAAAATCATATTTTATATATATATATATATATATATATATATATTATTTTCTCTCTTACTCTCTCAGATCTATTTACGTAATTAAATATAATTTAATTAAACATGGTTAAATATATAATTATAATAATAAATTAAAATATAATATTTAATGAAAATAAAGTAATAAAAATTACATTTTATATTACACATAAATAAATAAATAAAAAAATGTAAATATATTTATATTTTTGTAAATATATATGTAATATAAATTATATAAATTATGTACTGGATTTAAGTTATATTGTTTATTGTTTTTAATGTATCGATTCGTTTTTTTAACAAAAAATTTCAAGAAAATGACAAATTAAAATTAATTTTACACACACACACACACAGTATAATAATATACATTAATTATTTAATTAATTTCTATGAATTGCAATTAAAGAAATTCCACTTCTTGCCATTGCAATTCAACATCCTGTCTACAATTTAATTCAAATTCACTCTCACGGTACAGAAAGATGCTAAAAAAGATGTAATATGTGCAAGATGTTATATGACCAAGATATTATAAGTACAAGAAAGCATTGCATTTGATTGGTATGTTTGTTGGTTTGGCTCAGGTCTTCTCTGTGTGCATTTGACTGTGCAGTGTGAGCTGAACACACAACGACCGCAGGGCTGACATGATAGTGTCTGTAGAGACAGATAGTTGGCTCTCTCTGCTGTTTACCGTGTCCCTGAAGCCTCGGGCGCTTGCTGAAATGTGTCCGACTCACCAACTACTAACAATCTTCAAGATGACCTTCCCTTTGTATCACATAACCGTCATCATTTCATCATTTATGTATGTGGTGGTTACACACCAAAACTTACATTTTCTTAGAAATATTTGCAAAGTGTTAGCTAGCCGCAGGGCTGTGCATCATTCAGAACTGCCTTCAAAATTTATGCTCATGAACTGAAAGGAAGCCAAGTCCTAAAAAACTATTTTTTGCCCAATCCTGCACTAGTTCAAGTTTGTGTGTTTTCCATCTGTTAATTCCACCAGATTACAATGTGTCGTATATTGTTGCAGTCAGGAAATTTATTTGAGACTAAGAAAGCAGCACTCTTTAAGTTTTCCATCTGCTGTATATGCTTTTCATCAAGAGAAATGATTGCCGACCGACACACGTTCATTATTTCAGCCCTGCGCTGATGAGGCCACAGCAGCGACTGAGAAAGAGACAGTAAGAGAGAAAGACAGAGAAAAATGGGAAGACAATTCCAAGGCTAACCCCACTGGATATATGGACCACGTTACATAATGAATGCTTTTCAAACCAATTTACTGGTAAGGGAGTCATCATGTAGAAAGTACAGTGGCCTATAATTTAAACCATAACACTGCCGGTCCAGACCAGGCATTTGCGTCATCGAGAAGTGAGCCTTTGGGTTTTTATCAAGCAGAATTTCACAAGCAACAAACAATGGAAAAACACAAAACAGGCTCATTTCAAAACACGCTATTAATAAATCACGCTAACGTGCAGTACGGAGTGCAATGGAAAAAGGGGTTGTTTGCAATGTAACGCTTGACGTCGAAAAGACCCGCAGCTGTTTTTCAGCGGTGCAGCAGAAGTGGCCGAGAGGGAGAGGTTGTGTGTGTTGAAGCGAGTCCTATAGCACCTACCTTGACCTGAGGCCTGCTGCTGACTCTACTCCTTCCTGCAGATGAGCTATCTGTCTGCGGACCCCTGGTCTGAGCCCTGCAGCCCTCCGCAACACCACCGCTGCTCTCTGACCTTGCCAGCTGGAAGAGAGAGAACAAGAGAAATGTTACCTTCATCATTTAGTGCTTTTTTTTGTTTGTTTTTTAAAAAAATTTGGTTTGTAAAATTTGTTACTTTGACTTTTAAATTTTAAATTAAATTAGCTGTCTTTGAATACTAAATTAGAATAATGAAAATATTTTGAAAATATCGCCTAAATAAAAATGTTTCACCTGTTTACATTTGCACTGTTGTTATATGATTAATTTGGCACTATTCACATATATGCTAGAAATGTTTTCAAAATTTAATCTATTTTGATAAAGTACAGTGAATTGAAACTAAAAAGAAAATTAAAAATTAAAAAGATAGATCAGAAGCAGAAATAAACATGAAAAGATTGAGTTGGGGGGGGGGGGGGGGGGTGTAGGGTAGGGTTGAAAATATGAAGATTGTAATAGCGCCCTTTCTGTTTTCATATGAGACCATCCAGCTATTTTAATGAAATCAATATGTCCATATGAGTACAAACACTGAAATTCAATTGATGACATAAGTAAAATTAATTTAGTGTTTTCGGTCTCAATGATTAACTGGAAAGTAGGAACTTAATTCGCCTGATATAAGGTCAAACTCAGGATTTGCAGACAGACTTGGAAGCAAGCAGGGAGAAGTTTGCATATGAAATAGAAAACTACTTAAAAAGAACACAAATACATGCTAATTCAGTCATGAAATTAAGTAATGATCCTCGCCGCATTCTTGCTTATGAATCATAATATAATCTGACTGATTATGATTATTCTGTTCTGTAGACCTTAAAATTTTAAATCTACGCCTGCAAATCCTTCTTCCATTAGCACTTCAGGGGAAAAACGGCGGGGAGGGGTGAGAGAATGAATAAAAATCCCCTCTTAAATATTTAGTCAACGAGATGAATTCAGCAGAAACGCACACCGCTCTCATTACAAGCAGATAGAGCGCGGTGTAATGTCGAAACACACCTGTTTATGAGTCGACTTGGCTTCCTGTAGAGAGCGGCGCCCTTTCCCGACGTTCTTCTGTTTCATCAACTGTGAAGCAGGAGCCCTTTCATCGCTATCAGTCTTCCTTATCAGCGGACAGTTAATTTTGGGATTAATATAAAGGCTGCCATCCTCTTTTAAAGGATTTGTAGTGGAGCAAGAGACCCTTATCTTAGTCATTACAGGGGAAATATTGGATTCAAGCATTTTAGTATCTGCAAAACATTCAACAGTATCTATCAGGGTTTCACATGGTAAAGGATTAAGATAAGGCGCCTCATTATGGCACTCTGGCTGGCTACCAGCTACACTTCCTTGAGAAATACCATGTGCTTTTTGGTATTCATCGCAGCCCGGTGAAGGTGCTGGGCTCGGGAGACCGAGGGGCTCTATTAGTTTGCCGCCGTGTCTCGTGGGCCGTTTGCTAATGGACATGCTGTAACAGAGAGGAGGGCCCAAGTACACTTCCTCGGTGCAGGCCTCGAAGAGCGGCTCTTCGTCACATATATCTGGTGTAGTCGAGAGGATCGGGGTGCTGCTCTTGTCCTCCACGCAGGTGCTGACCTCTCCGCAGTCGCTATCGTGTGAGGACAGCGACAGATAGGAGTAGAAGTCGCCCTTGCGCAAATGGATAAGCCGATGGGAGTGCTCGAGGACTTTCTCTCTGATCTGAGACATGGACGTCGGGCTACACACTTCCGTGGGCTGCTCTGCCTGTGCCTCTTTGGTCTTCAGGGCCACAGATGTCATGTCAATGATCTCCATCACAAAGTCATGGACACTGTCTCTCTTGGCCTCTTCAGAGATGAAAGCAGGGTGGTTGCAGCTCTCTGAAGAGCTTTCTTGATGGTTCTCGTGGACGTCATTCAGAAAGGCGTCGAGTTGCTTCTGTCGGCTGTGAGCGTGTGCAGATAACCCTGAACACTCGTCGATGGGAGAGATGGAGGGCGAGGGACGGTGGGAATTGTGACAGGGCAGCTCGCCTTTCAACTGCCCTTCCAAGGAGCTCAAGCTCAACTGTTCGCATGAGGACGGAGAGGTGGTGGTCAACATACCACTTTTGACACCGTTGCCAGCATCCGCCACGTAACAGTTTTTAAACGATTCCCCTTTCTTTGTTAGCAGACTTCCCTCTTCCCTCAGCAGCTCGTCATCTTCATCCTTGCCTTTGATGTGAGTGTTCTCGACATTCCCGTTCTCCATGTCGTCCACAAAGCGGCTGATATAGCTCCTGGTGGCGTCCCTTCGGTTGCCATCCACCTCCCCTTGCCCAAGGCTCTCATTTTTAGCATTAGTGTTGGCTTCCAAGAGTTTCAACGTGGACCGGCTGAGAAAGTGACGATCGTTGGCAGTCTTAACCGGTGACAGGATGTCTTTAGACATGGTGCCACACTGCAGCTCATCCACTAGATCTGCCTCATTTTTCTCTTTACTCTGAGATCTAGGCTTCATCCAGCTTTGAAACTCACCCTTTATATAATCCAGCCCAAGAGTGAGGGAACCTTCAATGTACTCCTCCTCCGAGGTTACACTGGAGTCGTCATCTTTAATACCGAGCTCTTCTTCGGTGAGCGTCAGAGTGGAGCTGGAGAGAAGATCGCTGTCATCCTCGTCGTCAGTACAGGCTGAAGTGCAGGAAACGTTGACGACCATACTGATGCTTGCGTCGGTCTCGTCGGCTTGTTGCTGGCTGCGGCAATGTTTACGGAAGGATGCGTTGGACTCTGCAGCCACACAGCGGTTCATTTGCACAGCTAGGTCCTCGGATGCCACGGACGAGTCCTCGGTGCTGCTCAGCTCCGTCAGGGAGGCTGCTGAGCTCTCATTAATGGAGGAGGGAGCTCCAGCCGAGCGTGACCCATGCCACAGCGAGCTGCTCTGGAGCGTTACGTCAGAGATGCTACGCGTCATCATCATTGCAAGAGGGCTTTGGATGTTCTCAAGGCGTTTTAGAAGTTCCAGAGTTCTTCTGCTGAGCTCCCCCGTGGGCTCCACAGTCGATTCAACGTCCCTCAGACTTTCCTTACTGCCCGCGTCCTCTGCGCTCTTACATGGAGCGAGCCAACTTTCCAGGGAAGTGCTACGAGTCAGTGCCTCTTTGCTCGATGGAAATAACTCTCCTACTGCGAAAAGAGAGTCAAGGGAAGACCCCTGGGAGAGCTGTGCGAACTCCTTTTGGAGCTTTCGGTGTGTAGTCACCCTCTCTTCATCTCCGCTCATGTTGAGATATTTGTCGTTAGCTTCTTGGCTTAGCCCAAAGCCATTGGCATGAATCTTCACTGGCTCCTTGCGGTGTTTCTTCCTGCTTTCTCCACCATCTTCTCTCTTCTTTCTCACAATATGCCATTGCTGGTCTCTCTGCCCAGTGGTAAGACTGTCACCATATTCTGCACACTTGTTGGCACGCTCCAAAACTCTGTCTATGTCTTCATCTGAGACTCTATCTCCATCTTCTCTGGTAGGAGGGGTGAGAGTAACACAAACTTTCGGATCATCGCTCTGGAACAGCAGGCAAACCTCAGAGTTACCTGTGGTCTCCATGTCCCCTTCACTAACTATGCCACTTTCGCTCTCAGATCTCCTGGCTGAATCCGATAGCAGCCCCTGCTTCCCCTTCAACAGGTCTCCCAGGATGTCAGGTAAGGATTCGGCTGAGGAGAAGGAGGAATCCATGCTCAGTCGCTTCAAAAGTGACTGTTGGGATTTGGTTGATGATGATTTGTGATTATATTGGGGTTGTTGGTAGAGTTCAACATTATGCAGACTGTACACCTGATAAACACGAGAAGATTCTGGATTCAGTTCTGCGGAGCTCAAGGCTGCTCTGCACCGTGTGTCATTTGGGAATGACTCGGTGAGACTTGAAGTCTCCTTTGGGGAATTAAGGTGTGATTTAGATCCAGGCTTTTGCTCATCTTCACAGTCCTGTGTATCCAGATCGCAGATGGTCATGTCCATTTCGTCCCACTCCCAAGAGTCTTCCGTCTGGCCATGGAGCTCCATGAGAGAAGGCTCAATGAGGTTCTCAGGGACCTAAAAAGGGGAGAGAAAAAAGACGTCAGAGGCAAAGAAATACTTGGTTGGACTTTTAATTAGATCAAATGCAAAGTTAATCTATGACAAATACGTTTTTGCTTAGATATGGGCATTCAGCACAGGGCATAATTACACAAATTGCTTTGCTTCTTGTTCAAGCAGGAAGAGTCTATTTATATGATCCTCTTTATCTCATTAATCTAATAAACTGGCAAATCTAACACTTGCTTTGTATGTCATATATCCCATAAAATGAATTTTTATTAGATTTCTGTTTATTCTCTTTCTGCTGATGAGGAAAATACTAATGCACGGGCTTGGATTGCAAGTGCATGATAAAAACCCTCAACTGTGAGAACAATCAATCAGTCTAATCAAATAAAAATAATTTCAGTTAGCTGCATCAGCTAACATTTGTACCCCGACTGCAGCACATAACGTTTTAATCAGATAGACTAATTATAACCTTTAGCTATGCCATTACAAAAGTCATTTAGCCATTTTGTAGAAGGTTAAACAAGACTGTCTAGTATGGCCTGAGATTTTTGACTGAATAGCGGGCATTGTGTCTGCTACACTATTCATCTTGAGAGTGAAATCATGTAATAACTTGACGGTGTCAATTAAAGCTCTGCTGAAACCTTTTTTCCTTCTAACAGTCACTCTTTCACTGGTTTACCACTCCCTTAAGAGCAGGTGAAAGTTAACTTAAAAACCATTATGTCTTTCGTTGACCCTCAAACAGAATTCATGATATTCAAACAAAAAAAAATCCTCTTAAAAATGAAAGAGTAACGATTGGATTTTTTTTTTCAGACACCAGACTTGTTGTGAGCAAGGCCTCCTGAAGCATTCAACAGTCAGCTATTTCATCATCTCACAAAGTGTACTGTATTCACAAAAACAAACTCTCCCTATTATTTTTCTTTTCCTTTCTTCTGCGCCCGCAAAAAGTGAAATTGCACTTCAGCCCCGCAAGGTCAAGCTGAGCGAGGGGCGAGTAATTTGTCTTCCCCGTGTAAGTGAGTGGACGTTCACAAACAGGTTGCTGGGCTTTTCTGCGTGAAGCACGCAGCCTCCCCAGAGCCCTGCTGCTGCCATGCAGGAATGCACAACATCTACATGACAAAAGGCGAAGTCTAGCCCTCGGCCCACTCCCCCGTTTAACACGCACTGTAACGGTCCCACACATACAATAAGAGACTAGTTAAGGGTTCCGTTTTCAGGATGGGAAGTCTTTTTATACAGCAGTGAACATGGTATGTGCACATGTTATGTCCTTTAAGTTACTACTTCCTCCCTTTCAGTGCAGGATGGGGACACAGGATCAAGTTATTTCATTGCTATGGGTTACTCAATATACATTAAGAACAGTCAGTTATTTCTGGCAGCATCTGTAATCGATTGAGTTCACAGTACAGTGAGTATCTGGGGAGCGCATCTAGCCGCTGTCCTCTTACTATGTGTATTCAAGAATAATATGTGGCCACTTTCCCTGCCTTATACATCATTCTTATTGCACTGTTACAGCGGCACTGCACTATATTATTGGAACTAGTGTATTTCTGCTTAACAAATTGTTCTGGACAGCTTCCTTTGAGCACAGCAACATGTAAGGAGATCTTCGAAAAGCCAATTCAGTGGGTTCAATAAAATACGTAGTAGAACGTTGATTTTTAGAATTATAACTGCATTAGGAAGGAGTCTCCTTACTGTACAGTATTTAAATGTATTGTCAAAGATTAAAACATTTTTATACAAAATACTGCAAAATAACTGTATTAAGGACATGATGGATGCCCACTTGGTGAATTAACATTTAACATAGTAAGGTCTATGTGTCAATAACACAGCATACTACTTAAGGTGAATATACGTCCTGTTTTTTCTAAACTGCCTAAAATGTCTGGGTTTGTTTTTCTATTGACATGCTCTCATACATACATACAGTATGTGTAATTGCATGGCTTTGACCGTTCTCTGTGGATCCCACCTTCTCGCGTTCCATAATTGGTTGATTATGTACAATCCCTCCACACTATTGGTCAAACTATTTTTCAGTCATTACATTCAGCAAGCATGAAAAAAATACAAAAACCAAAACATTCACAACCCAGACGTTTTAGGCAATTTAGAAATCCCAGCCAGGACATGTCCGGGAAAAAGAAGACATATAATCACCCTAATACTACTGTTTATCACTGCATACTGTTCACATACTGAGGTGAATTCACTAAAGAGTTACGCCACTTTACACTATCTGCACTGGTATAGCACTGTACCATCCATATTTAAATTACACAATTTACTTATAGACTGCACATTTTTTTAGCATTATGGAAAATAGGAGGTAAACAATTTTGTTTAATTAAAGGAGGTGTTTGTGTGTATTTGCAAGACGGGAAATTGCATCATGCAAATAGTGTTTTTTGAGCTTGTTTGCACCGATTTGCATAATTCCTTTAGTGAATTAGGTGCTAAATAATGCAAACAGAGCACACAACTACTTTTTTTAAAAAACAATATACAGTACACAGTATGCATTCTAGTATGCCACTCCACCACAAACACAATTAAACCGTCCATAGCGTGGATATCGAGACAGCACTACCTGTGCATGCACCACCCTGTTTATATTCACAACGTATGTTATCTTGTTTACTTGTAACTGTAGTGTAAAGCATATGTGACCTGGTCTCTGCCCAGTGAGCGTTTCAGTCTGGTATGCCACTGAAGGACCTGCATGACGATGGCCTCCCAACGTCTCTCCAGGTTGACCTGCAGCAGCTGCAGTGACTGGCGCTCTGCCTCTGAGCTCTGCTGTTCAGGCCCGTCCAGCAGCCTCTGACAGAGCCTCAGCACGGAGGAAATGCCCTTCCGTCTGCCCCGCACCTCCATACACAGAGCCTGCAGAGACAGGAGCAGGTCAGTCCTCTCATGCACTCATAGACTGTGTTAGTAAACAGGGTTTAACATCCCTGTCGTCAGGTTAAGGGCAGGGTTCATGTGTTGATGCCAGAGAATTTGATGAAAGAAAGCTTAACTTTGACTTAACTCTAAAAGCTTAACTTTGAAACTGCAGTTTGTGAACATAAGTTAAAACTACAGCCAAGAACAAACCAAAATAATAAAACTGAACACCCTAAATGACAGAAATGAATTTAAAAACATTGATTAAAAGCTACAAAAAACGAAATTAAACTAAAAACACTGATAGAAATGAAAACAAAAACATTAAAAGCTGTTTAAAAAAATAAATGAGACTAAGAAACAATCTAAATGACAGAAATTAATACAGCAATATTCTTTATAAAACAAACCTTAATAATAAAACTAAAAACACACTAATTGAAAGACATGAATGCAAAAAAATATTGATAAAAAACTGTATTACAAAAAACTAAATTAAACTAAAAACAGTGATAGAAATTAAAACAAAAACATTTATTAAAAGCTGCTTAAAAAAATAAATAAGACTAAGAAACACACAAAAAAATAACAACAAAACAATTGATAAAAAGCTGTATTAAAAACCTAAATAATATATCTAAAAAAACAGTGATAGAAATGAATACAAAAACATTTATAGAAAGATGTATATAGGACATAAATAATAAATCTAAAAACATACTTATATAAATTAATAAAAAACTAAAACTAAAAACTGATAGAAATGAAGACAAAAGAAAAAAAATTATAAAAGTAACTTTTGCTACAAAAGACAAAATTAAAGTACAGTAAATTGCTACAAAAAAAAAAAAAAAAAAGAATGCTCTGCAGGGACTTCTGGGAACATTTGATTCATTTGATGACTCAAACGAATCAGTGAATCATTTTTTGGAGCTGGTTCATTGACATGAACGGTTCAAATGGAACAATTTGCTATAACGAATCAGATTAGTTTGTGGAAGCTTTTTTACATTTTTATATATATGTTTTAAATTCTGCTTAGAATGAATGAATTTAAAAATATGATGTAAAATGCTCAATCAATCAATCAATCAAACTGATTAAAATGAAATGAATGAATGTAATCAATAAAATGAATCAGACTCAAGTTACTTGAACAATAGAGAGAGATGTTCTTAAGCATTTCTAGAACACATTTACATAAGGCGTCTTCTTATAAGCTCTTATACACAATGCAAACACAATAAAAAATAGTGAGAATCACACTACACCTGTTGGTGCAAAAACCCTTTGCTACACAAAAACACTGAGCTACAAAAAATATAGCACAGTCTATAAAAATAACTTTCAATGAACTATTCTCCACCATTTGCCATAACTGCACCTCAGAGCCACTCAGAGTTTCTGTGTCATGAATGAACATAGTGAATGAAGAGAGAGAGACAGATAGAATGACATTGAGAGAGAAAGAGAGACTCCCGTGTGCTTGATGAGGTCTCCACAACAATTCAGCCTGTCAGGAGCGTGTAAATCACATCGCCCTCTCCCCATAAACACGACAGAATTAAATATTTAAAGGCCAAAGCTGCACTCCCATGCTTCAGTGTCCAGCTATGACACTTGTTTAATGAAACCAGAGCCAGAGCATACAGACTCTCTCAAAGACGACCACAAACACCCGTTCTGGAGGGGCTGAAGGTATTCTGACGCTCTCTCACCTGCACCAAAACCCTGTTTAAATATGCAGCGGCGGCTTTGTGAAGAGACGGCACTACTCCATGTGTGTTATGAGACGAAAACATTCAGAGAACAATTTATGCAAATCCCGCCAGCCCCGAAAAGCACCGCCTTACATTTTCTGTACATTTTTCAATAAATATTAAACACCATTACATTTCACCATTACATTTAAATTGGATTTTATTTTTCCTGGAGTGCTCGGCTCCTCTGTTTTAGCATATTTCCCTCTCCCGTGTCTGTTAAACAGGTAATGAGACTGTAAAATGCAATGGTAGCGTGCCGGAGAGGAGGCCGAGGAGCGAACACACTGATAGAGTTGAAACTTTGACAGATAGAAACGTGGGAGGTGATAGAAAACTGGCACTCAAATGGACACTTTTTTTTTTTAATGGTGTACGGTGTCTGGGAAATGTAGTGGCCTGGTCTCTTAAAGACACATGTAAATATTTGATGGTAAAATAGCTTGTCTCAGTCAAAGTTAGACTTGTCGTTCAGCCTGTAGTCTCAGCTTCTGATACAAGCACAAAAAACAGGAAAACTAGGTGAAATAAGCAATTTTATTCTGCCACTGCATGTTAGAAAGACTTCACCACATGGTAATAGACTAGACAGAGTATTTCGTCTTATTCTCCAGCTAAAACATCTAAAAATTCATAAAACAAGATAAATTTACTTGAGAAGCAGCACTGCATAAAATATTAAGACCTGTTTTTATAGATTGTCTCTTCAATACGAGTGTATTTTGTCTTACTACACTGGCAGATTTTTAGTATGTTTTAAGTATAAACAAGTTAAGTGAAAAAATCTGCCAGTGCAGTAAGAAAATATATACTCGTATTAAACAAACAATCTATGAAAACATGTCTTCATATCATATACAGTGAATTTATCTAGTTTTAAGGACTTTTAGATATTTTTTCTGAAAAAAGGTTAAAAAAGACTCATTAAAGGGGACATGGGGATGAAACGTTCACTTTATTTTATTTTATTTTAGCAGCTTTTTTTGCATTAATAGTGAGGCTTCTGGCATGTCTGCCAGCTCAGAAAAGCTGAAAAGAAACCATTGAGGAATTTTAACCGAAGTATGTTACAGACATTTCATGAAGACCCAAAGAATCACACCAACTTGTGGAAAATCAGCATATGATTAAGATTCATTATGATTTTTATTTTTTTCTTAATAGACTATTAGAATTCAAAATGAAATGAAACAGAATTTGTGAAACATTACTTGAAAGACAATGTAATATAATGAAGCATTCCTTTTAATTATATAAATAAATTCTAAAGGTTGGTCAACTTACATGTCAGTCAGAAGGTTTCCAGTCTAAGTGAGCATATCTTCATCAGAATAAGTTGCGATATGGACCACACATTAATCTAACAGTCTAAATGTCTGTCTCAGGCTACTCAGTCTCTAAACTATAACTTCACCCTTCAGATATGTCAATAAAATGCCCTCAGATTAAACAGCACAAAACATGAGACAACATCATTGCACAATGAGGTTTCAGACATCCAAATCACCAGAAATATGACGCTGTTTCTGCATTACTGAGTCTTATAAATTGATTGAGTCTTATTGAGGAAGAGGAACAGTGCAGTATAGTGCACCAATATTTGCTAAAAAGCTTTTCCAAACACACAGTGAAGTAAGTAGGCTGTTCTTCCTCCAGTATGTGAGTCCACACAATGACTCCATTTCAGACCCACAAACCAGCACTGAGACTGAAACGCTGGCAGGGGGCCAGTGGGCCCTGGTGCCTCAGTCAGATATCAAAACACCCAGAGAGGTAGACAGAGAGTGACAGAACAGCATATTGTGAAAGAAAAATCACAAATTAATCAAATGTGTCTCGATTGTTTCTCCTAGACAGTAATGAGACAAAATGGAGACCCCAGTTTCACAACACATCTCAGTAATGTGCAGCATCTTCATATGAATGCAAACATTTCTCATCAAATTCTCTCAAAAACCAATGATATGAGCTGCTTCACACATTAAAACAGTTTACAACTCAAAACTCTTTCTATATGTCAAATATTGCTGTATTTCTGACTCAAACTTCTGAATTCGTATTTGCATTCAAAGCCACTGTAAAATGCAGAACATGCACAACGGTGACTGTAAATACTCTAATAAACGTATTAAGTAACTTTAAATAACCAACAATTAGACCAGTAAACTACAGATTAATTGCTTTTTCAAATCAGAATTATTATCAGTAATTATCGAAAACTAAAATGAAAACTGAATGACTTGGAACATAAGTTGAAAAAAATACTAATCTAAAATATATTTTCATGCAACAGTAACAAAAATAAATCAGAATATAATTAACTAATGTAATTAATAATTAAAAACAATCAATTATCTAGTTTTAGTTTTTGATGCATGATATAATATACAATTTTACAACCAACCTGCATTACAAATAAAAGTCACTTGATTTTTGCAAAGAAATGTAATTAATAATACAAATTAACACATGAACTTTGGCAGGCTAGAAAGTAAGCATAACATTAAATTGAATAGAAACTAAATAAACTGAAACTAACAATGACAGAGTGAAACCAAAAGAAATAAAAATAAAAATCTATATTAAAAATTCTAAACTATCCTGAATTTTTGGAAGTCCACTTCACACTGTGCTTCAGAACCGAGCGATAAAACGGCCTCTGGAGAGTATTTTGAGAAACAAAACATAAAAAGCTACCCTTCAGCTGTCCATCCACTGTAAGAACAGACGAGATCGCGGACGGATCATCTATCAGGTGCTTTTTAATAAAGCTATCAGCGGATCAGCCGCCTCGCGTCGTGCTTAGGCGCTAACACAATCTCCAGAACTCTCGTCTCACTCCCCTGGCTGTTATCGTGTGGCTAAATCCATCTGGTGTACAGTATTAATCTACAGGTCTCTCGCTATCAGAGTCTGTAATCACACCTGAGGCGGAGAGCCGAGCCGTGAAGATGCATGTGTATTACACAGACCTCCCAAGAGTGTTCCTCCAAAAAACTGCTTATCTCTTTATTCAGCACAAAATGAGAACAGACCGTGCCTCCATCCAGACGCAGCCTAAAGCCTTTAAACTGCAATTCCCCATCTCTCCCTCCCACTTAATTTCATTAAAATCTAAGCCTTATGATATTCTGACATTTTTTTTCCGTGCGACTTAAGTGCGAGAAGAGTTTAAATGACGCGTGCGCCGGCGCTGACGCGCTTTCAGGAGGATTAGAAAAAAAGCCAGATGCCAGGCTCTGCTCTTTCGTTTTCGGGGGTATTTGTTTCCCGTTCTCCGGCGGGAAAACGAGCACACACTTCATCTCGCTCTTTACAGCCGCAGCAATTTTAACATTTTCAATTAATCTCGGCGAGATTGAGGAGCGGAGCCCCAAATCCCCTACAGTGACGGCAAGGACACGGGAACGGAGCTCTGACAGTGACCCAGTGGATATTCAATCAATTACCATTAATTAGAAATCTCTGATTAATTCTATTTGTTGATTAAGTCAATTAAAACCACAAGCACTTGTTATCGCAAATGAGTATAACGAATTCATGTCGGCCATTTGTTCCCAGACACGTCCCCTCGGCTCCGACCGGCTCGAGTTTCATCAACGGCTGTCAGTCGAGGCCTCGTTCCCGCGACGCGCTAATAGAGAGAAATCGTACCGCAGTGAGCACATAGACAACAAAAGCAAACCTAACCAACCGAAATTCGATGTCAGCAGACTGACGCTAGTCATATAATACAGGGAAATGAAGGATCCTGTTTTGCATTCTGCTTGACATGTTCGTTATTTCAAATATGTCTAAATTAGCCGAGTCTGAAATGCATTGGTTTGAGTCGGGCTGTCGGTGACCTTCCATAAAGCTTGTCGTTAAAGAAAGCTTATTTTTAATTATTTTTCCCCTTTAAGACAAAAAACTGACAGTGTTTTCAAAATGAGACTAATGTGTTACGAACGGCAGACGTCGTCTTTACCGCGCTAAGGCAAACAAATGGCAGCAAAGTGATAACATTGCCATCAATGGGGACATTTTCTCATTAGCGCCTGTAAATGAAAGCAAGCGGCATGGACGTATAATGAAAAATATGACTCTATGCGTGCAAGTGTGTGTGTGTGTGGCCAGTCGATTGTGTGTGTAATGAACAGGCCTGTCACCTGTCTGCTCCCCATTACTCGCTGATGAGACGCTAACTCTGCGTTTGGCGCTCGCGCGCGCCCGTCCCAGAACTGACTTAATGCGGTTAGCACTTGCCAAAGAACAGGAGTTCCTTATTCCTAATCATGGAGAAAGTATTGATATTATATCTGCGCCGTCACATTCAATCAGCCGGACGGGACCCTGAGGATGAGGCCCCGGGGCCCCACGCTGCGGCGAGCTGATCAAAGGTGCCGGGGAGAGACGTAGAGATGGACTCCGACTCGAACACTGCCGCAGATATTCAGTCTGGCTTCCATTTAGTCTAATTCTCCCGTGAAATCCCTTTAATGGGAACGTGGTTTGGAGTTGGAGGTGTTTTTGAACGGCTCCCGGTGCTGCTTGAAATGGCACAGCGATCTCTGAAAAAGACGATAATAGCTAAGACAAAGAAGGTCTAGCTTGGGTATTAGTGGTGTTTCCTACATCGACTATGACTATGGCTCAATACTATATACAAACTTCAGCATAGAAATTCCACACTGTTTATGCTACAGAAATGAATAATACCCCAAATCATGTGATTTTTTTTCATGTGATCATTTTTCAAATCTATCAGATCGATGATTTTCACCTCAGACAATATTGTTAACAGCATAAAATACATACACAAAAAGTGTTGAGTAAGAAATCAATTTGTAACCTATATAGATGGGGTATGTGGGTAAACTTTTTTATGCTCATCAAGGCTGCATTTATATTATTTCAATATTATTAAATATTACCATTTAAAAGAACTGTTGTTGAAATAAATGTAATTTATTCCTGAGATGCAAAGCTGAATTTTCAGCATCATTACTCCAGTCTTCAGTGTCACATGATCTTTCAGAAATCACTCTAATATGCTGATTTGCTGCATTCTTATTATTATCAATGTTGAAAACAGTTGTGCTGCTTCATATTTTTGTGGAAACTGTGATGCATTTTGTTCAGAATCATTTTATGAATATTAAGTTCAAAATAACAGCATTTATTTGTAATAGAAATCTTTTGTAACATTATAAATGCATCACTTTTGATCAATGTAATGCATTCTTGCTGAATAAAAGTACTAATTTATTTTCTTTTGAACGGCAGTAAAAAGTCAACTTATAAACATATCAGATATAAGAAAGCATAACATTCCTGATGCCTTAAATGCCGACTAGGTAGGAAGCTCTCTAGGTTTTGAAACGGAGCTTCTATTTATAGAGATAACAAATCTTCAGATTTCCAGCTCAGGATACAACAGGTTCTGTAAGTAACACAATTGTTAACTAATGACCAAAGTTGGCATGCGGTTCCCGTCATCTCTCCTCTCCCTGACAGGAAATGTCCAACCCTGGGGTTTTAATATCATGAAGGCACACTATTAAAGGGAAGACAGTTATTAATGAAAGAAGTGAAATTGGCAGCCAACCACTCTGAACCGTCTGACCAGAGAAGGTTAAGATACAATAGAGTCTAATTTTAGATGACTCCACTCCCCCCTAGCAAGTAAAGAACTTAATGCTTTTTATTCAGGGGAAGATGGACATTTTTATGATGACATTTTAAAGGGTGACCATACCTGTTACTCATAACGAAGTGTCTCACTATCTCTCCTTTTACACATATTTCAGGCTTTTATTGGCATCAGGGATCTACACTGAACAGACACACATTCCAGCAGCTCCAGGCGTGAGATTTTACACAGCACAGAACATGGATAAACTCTTCAACTGCCAAAACTGAGGTTCAATTAAACCGCAATAATATGGGATGAAATGATCCTAAACGCTCCTAAAGTTTCTGGGGCAATCTCAAACCACTGACCCTTTCTGACATAGTAAACAACTATCACTAGCACACAAATAACATGTCAGTGAACAATCACAGCAGTCGGACAAAAACAAAAACGTTACAATGACTAACAGCCCCTTAACTACAGTAAAATTGCTGTCACACATACAACCATGAGTGTAAGTGGTTTAATACATTACGTTACTATAATATGACAAATATTCAGAGCCATTACACTGAAAAATGCAAAAAAAAAAGATTTTCTCGCATGCACAAAAAATTAAACACATACATAAATGGTTACCATTACTCCATTTTATGTATGTCTAGTTTTCACATGCATATGCAGATGTGTAAGTTTTTTCTGCAAATGTAAAGTTCAATAATAATAATAATAATAATAATAATAAATACTAATATAGTAGTTGTTGTTGCTGTTGTTGTTAATATTTTTGTATAGATTATTTATAGAGATTATTATTAAAATAAATACATTACTATATTTTAAATAATAATAATAATATTAATAATTGTTAATATTATTTTATGATTATTATTATTATTGTTGTTAATATTTTCATTATTATGTAGACTATTATAGAGATTATTGTTAAAATACATGAATATTATTTAAATAATAATAATTATTTATATACAATAATAATAATAATAATAATAGTAAATCTATAAATAATAATGACAATAATAATGATTGTTGTTGTTGTAATTTTTTTTAATGTTTTTGTATAGACTATTGATAGAGATTATTATTACAACACATAAATGAATGCCATTCATTTAAATAATAATCCATAAATAACAACAACAATAATAATAATAATAATAATTATTATTATTATTATTAGTGTTGTTGTTGTCAATATTTTTATTATTAGTTATATATTATAATTTATAGGGATTATTTTTTTAAATAAATAAATATTACTTAATTATAATCTCTATAAATATTATTATTATTATTAGTAGTAGTAGTATAGATATGGTTAATAATTATTTATTATAATAATAATACTACTACTACTAATAATAATAATTATTATTACATTATTATTATTATTTATAATAAAACTAGATTGTTACTTTTTCTGAACAAAATGTGAGAGATGCAAGGTATTTACACACCTTCCACGATCCAATCAAGTCTCAAACTATAAAATCAAGTTCCGGCTCACATTATTTCACATTAAATACACTGTTTTACAAAAACCTGTCAGATTACAGAAGTAAAACAGGCTGTAAAAGCCACTTGATGCTGTGTTTAAGTTCAGCTGCACTGTGAACGCTGGTGTTTGAGTGCTGCAGTGAGATATAGAGATCCCTTCAACCGCTCTGTGATCACACCACGTCACACCAGTTAGCCAATTCACGCTTCAAAAGCGGTCAGAAAAAAACTAGATACATGTAATCGTTCTCCTTTTCCTTCCTAAACACTCATTCCTTTTAGTGCAATGGCAGAGTCCATATAAATCACACTCAGCAATATTTCCAATCATCATATTATTATTTTCTCCAGACTTTCCCTGAGAAATCAATGTGAGCCTTTTTGGCTGCGTGTCATTTGATCAAAAGAGAAAGCCAGCCTTATTTCCCCTCCTGATCATTTAGCTCTGTGTATATTTAAAGCTTTTCCTCACTTATGTTTGTCACTCAGCAGGTGGATGTAATCAGCTCCGCTACCTGTGTTTTGACACGTCTTGATTAATACTCCAAGCTGTTTCTCAGGATTTTAACTCAAATAATTATTTCATATAGATTTTCAGTCAGGGGATTTGATGTGTGCTTTTTGCCCTGTATTTATTAAAGGAGCACGGCTCAAGTGAAGCAGGTTATTTTTAGAGAGCGCTCTGCAGTTTGACTAAGCAGTTTCATTTCTGTGTCTATGCTAAACACATTTAGACTACCTGACATGATGCCGTCATGTACTCTAGTTTAAGCGTGTATTATGGTTTAGTGAAAGCTGCACTGAAAATTCAAAGTGTTAGGCACAGTTTATGGCTAATGAACAGCTGCAGGCTTACAGGTGTTATGCTAGTTACTGATAAGTAGTGGTTGACCAGTGGCTGGGTTTTCAATGGCTGATGCAGGCTTCCGATGGCTGCGGAATTTATGCCATTCTGTTGAACAGATGTAAAAACGATAAAATATGTTAAACGGAGCTGAGAGCATTAAGTCCTTTTTGCAAAGCAACATCAAATTATGTAATAATCAAACACGCAAGCGGCAGGTGATGCGTAACTTTTGAAAATGATTGTAAATTAGGGAATTGCAATTAAAAACTAAAGTTTTCTGCAGCTCCAGATTCCCAGATTTCACGTGGGCTAAAAATGTAAATGTAAAATAATAATATGTATAATTGAATGATAGTATAATTTAATGGTATGCATATATAAAATATATATATGTATGTGTGTGTGTGTGTGTGTGTGTGTGTGTATATAGTTACAAAATTTAAGACAATAAGACAATCTGGAAAATAAAAAAAATATGCACTTTTTTAAAAATAAAAACAGACATCAAATCCCGTCTGAAAGTCTGATTATTTGAGTCAAAATCCTGAGAAAACGCTTTACATTTATTATATATTTACTCTATACATATATAGTACATTTAATAAAAACATATATTTAAAAAACTACAAATAAAACTACAATAATAAAAATAAAAATAAAAAACACAAAAAAAGGAACACAAATAAATGAATCTCTTAACAAGGCTGCAGGTAGATGTTTAAATGGACACAGAACAAGTGCTGATTCTGAGAATCTCAACATGGCCAAATATCGGCTGGCTGATATATCAGTATATCGCTAGTGATACGACTTGAAAGCAAGTTGAGAGCCACTGTGCTTTGTGATGTGAGACTGACTTACATTAAATTATAGGCTAGAATTTTTATTTTTTTATTTATGACCATATGAACGATGAACGATGCATGAAAACATGAAAAAACACAGCCGTGCAGGTTACAGGTTCAGATGTCCTGGAGTAACCTGGTCTCTTGCTCAAGGGTACAGTGGTGATGGATCACCTGATGCAGAGTTTGAAAGTTTGAGTTACAACACCAGAAAACCTGTCTGAGAACAGTTATCATTTCTGCAATTCCATTCAGTGACACCGTTGGAGCAGTGTCTGCTAACAGTGATCTGAACATGTGGTAAAACAGGCCAACAGTCCATTGCATTTGCTAAGATGACGAACTCTAGACAGACACGCAGCTCTTCATACTCATACTCACCTTGAAGTGCTGCAGCTGTTTGGTGGCCTGCGGGTCGTGTTGTGGGTCATCAGCATCTTGAGTGCCGCTCTCACATTGTTGTGCTTCTGGTCTGAGATTCAGATTAAAGATGAAGAGCTCGGTTTCTCTCAGCCAGCTCTTTAACTCCTTTATCCGGCTCTCCAGCTGGGTCACCATCCTATTGGTGTCTGGAGACAGAAGTTCACGCTGACTCCGCTGGCTCACACTGGGCTCCACATGCTCCGCCAGCGGTTTTCTGATTGGACACAAACAGAGATGTCAAAGAAGAGTCTATTAACACAAACATGGACAGAATATCTCAATTTACCATAGTTTTACCACAGTAACACCAACTGTCATGAAAATGCCATTTTGGTAAAAATAGTGTAGATTTAGACTCATCTTCTAGGGATCTTTAAAAAATAAAGTTCTGAGACAGTATACATATAAGAACAGCATGGCATAGCCATGACACAAAAAAATAAAAAAATAAAATATATATAATAATAAAATATAAAAAAATATATTTAAATATAAAATATTATTTAAATATAAAATATTACACAATATAAAATAAAAATATGAAAAGCAATAAAACTAAATAACAAAATAAATAATAATAATAAAAAAAAACAATAAAGCAAAAAAGTAATACAATTAAATGTTAATTAAATATTAAATAATATAAAATAAAAATTTAGAAAACAACAAAACTTAACACAAATTTTTTTAATAAACAACATCAAATATTAACTGAAATAAAACAAAAAACATAAATTAAAATAAAATTAAATAAATGAAAATAAAATAAAATAAAATGAAAGTGGTGAGTGCTTACAACTAGTACTGCTACTACACGGCTGCTGCACGCCTGAAGTGTCTGATAACAGGCTGTTTCATCTGATGAGTCTGAAGGGGTTAAAATCTCATCGCACAAAGTGGCATTTTAGAGCAACATTCAAATGTTTGTTGAATAGCAAACAATCAGCCGCAAAAAACACCAATGATTTTAGAAATGGGCTCCGCTGAACAATTTTCCCCGACTGACAGCAAGAGAAGCGAGAACCATGCTGAGCTGCAGTCTGCCAGTGTGCGTGTGTGTGTGTGTGTGTGTGCGTATGTGTGTGCGCGCGTGTGTGTTTGTGCACCGCTGTTTGTTTGTGTGTATTCCCACCTGCCAGGCAATCGCACTTTTTAGAGACAGGTTGAACCTTGTATACTGAGATGGCAATTGCAAGCACAATACACACCATTATCCAATTAATACACACACTGGCTGCTGTAATTGTCCTTTCCTTTATGTGATCCATGTGTTGAGAAGCTGGCATGGAAACAGATGTGATTATGACGCAGCAATGAAGTGGCTATTTCAGCATGCGGCATCAATTAAGTTCTCAGGGTTTGGCCACACGCATCCGGCCTGAGCTTCTCCCCCATGATCGGCCTTTAACAACACATCTGTGTTCCTCTCCTGTCAGCACAGTGTTGAATAGCAAAGACAATGGAAGGCCGGACTCAGTGACAGGGGACATTTTAGCTTTAATGTGAAAATGGGTTCTTCTGGCCGAAAACAAATGTTGAGGTTTTCTGCTGGGCTGACTGAGGCAAAATCAGATCTCATAGTGATTTTATGAGACATTAGTGTGTGAAAAAGTGCTGCTTTTGACACAAAACAGTGTGGAATGCTTGTCTTTAGTTTAAAGAGATACACACAGTTCAAATCAACATGACATTTATTTAAAAAATCATTAAAATTGAATAACCTTCCCCTGCTCTACTACTACTTTTCTTTTAGACTGACAGCACCAATCCCTCTTTTTAACCCCTCGAACTACCCTTCATACAGAGACACTTTTCACCATTCAATCAGTTCCTGAAGGATAAAACTGCACCCTATGGTTGAAAAATTTTGGCTCTTTTTTTTTTTTTAAGAAATTAACACTTTTATTTAGTAAGAATTAATTAAATAGTTTAAAAGTGACAATAAAGACATTTATAATGTTCAAATGCTTTTCTTTTGAAGTTTCTTTTTATGAAAAAAATCCCGAAAACAACATATCATGGTTGCTACAAAAATATTGAGCAGCACAACCACTTTCAACATTGATTTTAAGAAATGTTTGTTGAGCAATAAATCAGCATATTAGAATGATTTCTGAATGATCATGTGACACTGAAGACTAGAGTAATGATGCTGAAAATTAAGTTTTGCGTGACAAATAAATTACATTTTAAAACATTAAAATAGAAAACTTCTTTAAAATTGTAATAATATTTCACAGTATTACAGTTTTTACTGTATTTTTGATCAAATAATGCAGCCTTGGTGAGAATAAGAGACTTCTTTTCAAAAACATAAAAAAAATGACCAACCTTAAACTCTTGAACAGTAGTGCACATTTTGTTTTTAAACTTGAAAATACATCATATTTTAGATTTTGTCTGCACATGCAGTTTCATGTTGCCTTTTTTTCATGTGTATTTAAATTGCACATTGAATTACTTCAGCAGACATAAAGGAAACACATGTAATATTTACGAAACTATTAAAGATGGATTATGCAGACATATTCTATGGTGATAACAAAAAAACATATTATGGGGAAAAATATCTATTTGGATATAACTACCCATATTTACATATTAATTAGACCCATTTTGTATTCAGCAACTTACCTGCCCTAATGAGTGACATCATAATAAGAATCACAATTTAAATAAAAGTCATATAGTTACAGTAAAATAAACAATCTATTTAATTCTGTTTAATTAAAAGAAAATGTCAACGAAAAGTGCTACAAAAGAAAAGTGCTACAAAAGAAAAGTGCTACAAAAGTTTGCAAAAGTCCAGTTTCATGGACAGAGAGCAGAATCTCTCTATTGCTGCTGTTCTCTCTCTTTCTCTCTCTCTCTCTCTCCTTTTATTTCTCTGTCCTTTCCGCTCATCTGAATACAGATGATTTGACGGCATCAATGGAATCCAGATCCAGTCATTGTTTTCTCTGAGTAACAAATGTCTCGGTGGGAGGTGAAGTCAATGCCCTTGGAGGGTCACGCGGCAAAAAAACAGGAATTTATTGCCACTTTATTTTGTTCGGGAACAGTTTGCAATCATAAATTCTTCATAAGCAGAATACTTCAGAGAATGGTCTGTCTTCATAAATATATACGACAGGGGACATCAATTTCATTTAATTCACAATTTGTGTCAGCACAGCAGATGCCAATGGCTGACTTGATAGGCTTGTTTAATATGCAATTGAGACGGCATAATGCGCGGTGCAGGGAGCAGCGGCGCTCAGATTGAACTCTCCGCACCGCTGACGCTTTATTCCCGTCGCACGCGCCCTAACGAGACGCCACTCATCGCCAGGACGCGTCGCGCACGCTCACGCCAGTCAGAACGTTTGCCGTGGCCAAGCGCCGCTGAATATTCCTCTTCTGGATAATTCTAATTAATGCTTGATTGCGACAAGGAGGGAAGATGTGAGTTGTTTGACACTTTGAAACTCTCCGAAAAAATTCATGTTTCAGATCAAAGGCTGTTATGCTAATCTTGAGGAGCATTGCAGATGCATATCCACGTGGGTGTATGTGTTTACTCTTTATTAGTGAAGATAAATTATTTAGCATCATACCACTGTGAAGAGCTGTGGAGCTTCACCTTTAGAAAATTGTGAAACTTGTGATTATTTGCTGGAAAACGCTCCTAAAAGTAGATTTTGATGAAGAAGCTGGTCATTTATGACCATCAGCTGGTCTAAGATGGTTTAGGAGGTTGATCAGTTTTACTATGACTCAATTAGAGCTCGCAGTGTGAAGATTTTAGTAACGTTTTTGAAATAAATCTCTGACATTCCCCAAGGCTGCATTTATTTGATTATTTGTGACTCTGGACAAACACCAGTCATAATGGTCAATTGTTTGAAATGTATTTATACATCACCCGAAAGCTGAATAAATAAAATAAAGCTTTCCATTGATGTATGGTTTGTTATGATAGGACAATATTTGGCCGAGATACAACTATTTGAATATCTGGAATCTAAGGGTGCAAAAAAATCCAAATATTGAGAAAATCACCTTTAAAGTTGTCCAAATGAAGTTCTTAGCAATGCATGTTACTAATCAAATTGATATATTTACGGTAGGAAATTTAAAAATATCTTCATGGAACATGATCTTTACTTAATATCCTAATCATTTCTGGCATAAAAGAAAAATCTATAATTTTGACCCATACAATGTATTGTTGGTTATTGCTACAAATACATCCCTGCTACTTATGACTGCTTTTGTGCTCCAGGGTCACATTTGATTAGTAAAAACTGTAATACTGTGAAATATTATTACAATTTAAAATTACTCTTTTCTATTTTAATATATTTTGAAATATAATTTATTTTTGTGATGGTAAAGCTGAATTTTCAGCATCATTACTCACATGATTGTCACATGATCCTTCAGAAATCATTTTAATATGCTGATTTACTTCTCAAAAAACACTTCTTATTGATATCAAACAGTTGTGCTGCTTAATATCTTTGTGAAAACCATGATGAATTTGATGAACAGAAAGTTCAAGAGAACAGCATTTATTTTAAATAGAAATCATTTATTGACGTTATAAATGTCATAAATCTAATGTGTCCTTGCTGAATAAAATAATAATTTCTTTAAAAAAATCTTTCTGACCCCCCAATCTCTTCAACATGTGTATACAACAAAGATTATTAGAGAAATTACTATTTCAGTATTTTCTACTTTCTACTCAAATTTCATTTAATTCAATGTTACTTAAAGTTTCTTTGTAATCGTTTCTGAAATGTACTAACAATATCTTAGTGAAAATAGTTTTTAGACCAAATTTAATCTTTTTCAGTGGATGAATGCAAGTCGCTTTGCATAAACGTGCTGAACGAGCTGCGTCTTATCCAGCAAGGAAGTAGTTTATACAAGTAAATGGCTTAAAAATAGAAGAAACGTTACCATAACAAAGCAGAAACATTGCAGAGAGAAATTTTGATGGTAGTTCAAAAGAGCACTAAAAACGGTAACTTTGACATATATCAATTTGAAGTAAAGGAAGCTTTCAAACAAAAGTGTTTTAAGATGCATTTACGTAGCATTTTTATTCTAACAATGCCTTCCCAAGTTTTTCTTGCATTCTCAGCGTCTCTTTCTCCTCCGAATCTTCCCAACCCGCCCGTTTCCTCTCATCTCGGCAGGGAGCTCTGGATCAAGGAGAGATCAGTCTCAAGGTGTGACACTCACCTGTGTCAGAGCAGCGCTGACTTTGAGAGCCGACTGTTCAGGAAGCACTTTCTTTCCACAAAGGGACCCCTGACTGATGTGATGCTCTGTGCTCTAATGTTTCGTAACTCCTTTGCTGCGTTCGAAAAAACATGTTCATATAGCAGGCTGAACAGAGAGACCAACCTCGAGTTGATCCCATTTGCTCCGGAGGGCCGTCAGCCGCTGGTCAAAGTCTGCAGGAAGTTCAGAGCCGCTCCTCTTCAGAGATTCAGACCAGCCCAGAAGCTGCGTCTTCTTAGGAAGCCACATGGACATCTCCACACTGTTCCCCTGTAGAAGCACATACAGCAGTCAGAGGGTCAGAAAAGCACATGTATCAGTCTTAGGATAGACTTCTGCTGTTTTATTACAGCGAAAATAAAGCGAGGACATGAGACACATATGTAAAGTGTTTTCTCCGCCCTTTGAAGAGTTGGGCTTAATTATGTACAATTAAAACACAATCCTTTTAGAGAAGATCTACATATTTGGTACACACTTTTTTTCTCTTAATGTCTCTTTAATGTCTGTTAAGCTCACCACGGCTGCATTTATTTGATCAAAAATACAGTAATATGAAATACTATTACAGTTTAAAATAACACTTTTCTATATTCATCTATCTTACATTGAAATTCATTCCTGTGATGAAAAGCTAATTTTCAGCATCATTACTCCAGTCTTCAGTGTCACATGATGCTTCAGAAATCATTCTAATTTCATAAACATTTCTCATTATTATCAATGTTGAAAACAGTGATACATTTTAGTTTTTTTCAGGATTCTTAGATGAACAGAAAGTTCAAATGAACAGCATTTATCTAAAATAGAAATCTTTTGTAACATTAGAAATGCCTTTACTGTCACTTCTGATCAATTTAATGCATCCATGCTGAATAAAAGTATTAATTAGCACTTTTAAGCATTAATTGTACAGCAGTGTATATCAATAAATCTTAATCCAATTTACTGAAATTTATGATTTTATAATTTTTCCTATCAAAAATACCCACCTTCATTTTACAGTAAACATTTTAATTAAGCATTTAAAAGAAAAGTAAACAAATGGGAAACATTTTCTATCTAAAAATATTGAATAAATATTTCAAATATAGGTTAACATCTCACAATTGTGTAAAATATGGGTATATAAGTACACAGTAAAGTGTCTTCCTGTCGACTCAGCAACTATATTTTTTTATTTGAACATTTAGATGAAAAGTAAGTCAATGTTTTATATAATAAATTAAACCAGGAATATCAATAGTATCCAGAACTGTAATGTAACATCTATTACCATGAACACAAATCAAATCCTAAGATTTTGTACTTCAATTTCTTTTCTTCTAAATCCTTTATATTTGTTCCCACAGACTTCTCATTTGTCACCTCAGGAGGATAGTGGGCATGATAGCAATTTTCACCCCTTCAGCTCATGTCTAACGGGACTCTGACTGTATTAGGTCACTCCGACACTAGTTGAGCAGAATTGTGACATTTCTGTTTGAAAGCTGAACTAACATACAGTAAAAGATGAAAGTGATGCTATTCGACACCTTTTTTCAGTTAATTTCTCTCTTCCTCCCTTCCTCTCTCTCTCTCTGTCTCTGTCTCTCTCCCCATTTCATTTTCTGCATCAATAGCTACTTGATTCTAGTTTTCGGTTGTCATTTATCATTATGGCGGATGCGCATTTAAATATTTAAATGTGCTGTTTTTCCCCCCATTCCTCGCTGTCATCCGGCCAGCGTTCATTTTTCACTGTCGTTTGTTTTGATGGAGATGGTATCACACATCCTTTAAATCATTCATCCCTTTCAGTTTTTAATAGTGGCCGCCAAACTAAAGACGCTCCTCTTTAAAGTAAAGGGGATTACACAATTTGTTTGTTGACAGCAAATATTGATTTGAAGTCCTCTCATTGGTTTAAGAAATGGCAGGTTATTGATGGAGAACGCAGACGGAGGGAAAGATAGCCTGAGTAATTAGAATGCCGGAGCGATGAGAAGCTGAAGCATCATGCTAACCTTAGCTACGTGCATGGCTGACTTTTGGCCCTTGAGTCACTTTCACCGTTGCAACCTAGATAGGGTGATTTGCATACTTAACCCAAGGAGCTCGGGCTCCAAAACTTTATAGTCAACTGTGTAATTGACGGTGAAGAAAAACATATTCCAGGGCCAAAGGATGCCACCGAGGTGGAGGTGTGACAGAAATACATGATTCTGGCATTGCACCGTTAACCCTGATGAGCAAAAACTGATGAAAGTTTGTTTTTAAAAGCAGGTTATCAGTGCACAACAGGACACACTCGCACACACTTCATTATAGTAGAGAAGATCAACTACAATTCTTAAATCAAACCAAAACAAGCCATCCACTTCTGTGTCTAAGTACATTTTGTCCTTTTGGTTTATTTCATTTATTAATTAAAAAAAATATATATATTATTGGGTCACACTTTATTGTAAGGTCCAATTCTTGCCATTAACAAACCATTAATTACAAATTTTGCCTCATTAAACTCCTAATTTGCTGCTTATTAATAGTTAGTAAGATAGTTGTTAAGTTTATGTATTGGGTAGGATTGCGGATGTAGAATATGGTCATGCAGAATATGTGCTTTATAAGCACTAATAAACAGCCAATATGTTAATAATAGGCATGCTAATAAGCAACTAGTTAATAGTGAGATACACAGTGAAACTGACTAATTTTGTTAATGACAAATGTGAATATGACTTATTAACTAAATGAAAGGCCTATAGTGTTACCTTTAGAAGAAATTTTTTTTTTTTCAATTTATTACAATAACTACATTATTCTGAAGAAAATGATCAAATCATAGCAAACATACAATCAACTTTAAGGTTTATAAACATCATGGTAACTACAGAGTTTGTCCATATATTTTGACATAACTACATATTCTGTCCATATTTTGACATTAAATGTATATATTATACACACACATACATATACAAAATATTACTAGCAATATCGTACAGATTCAAATTAAAAGTAAAATTGGCTAAAATCATGTGAATCATGTGAATATGACTTATTGATTAAATTAAAAGCTCAGTGTTAATTTTTACAGTTTTTTTAAAAAAAAATTATCTTTGGGCAAAAGATCTTTAAAATTGTGTAAATAATTAGTATTTCCTCATTTTAATCTAATTTATATCTACAAAAATAACAAAAAGTGCCAAAAAAGTACAAATATACACCAAATATTCAACATTTTTCTAAATTAATTAAAACATCTCAACATTAAACAAAAAATTGTTCTGAACCCATTTCATCATCCACCACATGAAAATCTTTCTGATTATTTAAAAGAAGAAAAAAAAGCATGTCTCTCCTCAACAAGTTGTATAATTTGAGTTATGAGCAGAAGTCAAATATTTACAGTTAGGGACATCACTAGTCCTAAGCATTAGTATAACATCAATGCCCCTCGAGATCCCATGAACACAGGCAGCTTTACTAACAGTCATTTAACAGTAAGGCACTGCAATAGTGAGCAAAGATGGCGACAAAATAGATGAAATATCAACAAGCCCTTGTAAGTTTAATTTATTTCACATATTAATGAACGTGAGTCTGGAAATGTCAGCAAAAACCCAGTCACACATGAACACACTTAATGCGGTTTCGCAGATTCATCTTATCCATTAAATTAAAAGTTTGTTCAGGCTCCGTAACTTGTTGAGACAACAGAAGTGAGACTCCATGAACTGAGGCAGAGACGGGGCGTATTCAAATCATTTTATGCTAACGTTCACACGTCAGAAGCCAGGCGGCGGCAAAAATGAGAATTCACACGACACCCTCGGCCTCCCGACGGGCCTTCATCTCGATGACGGATTCTGCACTGTCCCTAAATCAAAAAGGAAGTAATAACATCTTTCTTTTGCCCTGAAATGAATCTGCGAAGGGTGAAGAAAAAAAAAAAAAGTCCATTCTGGGCTTCTGCGATTATCCGCCGAAGCTGCCGTATTAGATGTTTAGCACGAAGGAAAGGGAATCCATTTGAGAAAAAACTGAATATGCATCAGCCACATGAAAACCTACACTGGGAGCTGATGAGTTACAAATTGACTCAGAGGTACAAAATATGGAATTTGATATGCTTTCGTGATACAGAGCTGAATGAAGCTGGGAAAACTGATAATTACTTAATCAGTTTGAGGCCTTTTCATATCTTGCCAGCATCCTTGATGTCTGTAATTCGCTCTAGACGGCTGCTCGGGGAGGGAGGCGCAGAGGAAGCAGTGGAGAGGGGAGGAAGACCGCGCAGAAGAGACCCATTGATGGAAACCCAGCGCAGCTGAGGAGCGCCAGCCAAGCTCTCAAAGACGTGTGAGTGCCGGGCTTGAAAGACCAGGAAGTAAAAAGCTACATATTTACTTTTAAAAGGAGGAGAAGACGCGCAGCCTCCATTTGGATGCGATTCCTTACTGTTTATGCAAAATAGACACTGCTTTTCCTCCGTCGTGAAAAATCACTTTGCGCCGAAAAAAGAAAGGGGGGGGGGGGGGTCTGTTCAAACCGGCCAGGAACAAAAGTCCTTGAAACACTGTTAATTGTCACCATGGCGACTAGAAGAATAAGCCATTTTACAGCTGCTATAGAAGGCTCGTATTGAGTCAAGCGCTTTTATTTTTTTCCGCCCGGCTCTCTTCTCTCTGGTTAAGAACAAGGTGGGCAGTCACGATGGGGTCAGCGAGGGACCCAGGAGAGTTTCCACCAGCCTTTCCAGACCTCGGCTGGCAGGAGGTTCCTTCACCAAATGCACTTCACATTGTCAAAATGCATCGAGTGGCAACAAATTGCATAGACAATGCCATCGTTCACGACGACAAGAAAAGGTTGAGCATTAGAAAAAAAAAAGTTAGTTACAATACCGCATAGACGTCGGCCCGTGGGACTCCCTTTCTCACCGACATAATAGCATGCAATCTGCAAAACAATATGGAGTATAAAACGACTCAGAATATTCGCTCTCACCTCCCCTTCTAGCTAAAGACGAAGCATTACGCAGGTTTCTAAAGTGGTAATGAGGGATTCAAAAAATCCATTGAACAAAGAAAAGCCTGGTCAGTCCAACTGATGGTGTACAAATGGTAAGACTGAGCAGCCAGGCCTTTAGCCCTGAAGATTTATACAGAAAGAGCTCTGAACAGGCCTTTATGGACTCTCCTTATGGCTTTCTGACTGTGTGATTATGTTTTGTTTGGATGAATCTCACAAAGAAAATACCAGGTCGTAATTCAGGTCCATATTTCATCCTGTATATATTAGAAAATATATTAATCTATTAATACATGCTTAATATTATTATATACAACATTTTATCATTTAAAATAATATAGTATATTTTATAATTTATATTTCATTACATATTTTATATATTGATATATTTTACACACACACAGAGAGAGAAAGAGAGAGAGAGAGAGAGAGAGATAGATAGATAGATAGATAGATAGATAGATAGATAGATAGATAGATAGATAGATAGATAGATAGATAGATAGATAATTAATTCAATTAAAAAAATAATTAAATCTTAAATTGAACAAAAATGCTTCATTTATTTATGTAAAAGAGAATGTCTTATTATTTTTGATTTTACGGAGAAAAATGACCCCAAGGTTTCTTTCATGTTCACATACAACTTTTGATTCCTAACGTCAAACTGCATTCATCACTGTTTCTCTACCTCCGATCTGCTGGTAGTTCATGGTTTAGATGTGTTGTTCTTTTTCAGCCTCCCCTTCTGTCCCCTCACAAGGATTGGTAGTGACCCCCATAGGAAGCCCATGCCTAATGCCATTGAATGGCGAACAAAGGCACTATTTATCCGGGGCCCGGGGTCTGGAGCTCAGCTGTGAGTTCAGGGAGGAGGGGTTCTCATGGAAAGATACTCACACCCCATCCCTCTCTACTCTGAGCGTGGCATTTTTCTTCTCTAGACAAACATAGGAAACAATGCAATCAGCCAAGAACTCTGGGCTTTAAGAGCCGAGAGAGGCCTAAGATCTGTTCAGCTCTGCTCAGCCTGGCTGTAATCTAAAGTGATGGTGCCAGAATTCATAGAGCTACTGCTGCTCACAGCACAGGAAACTTACTGCTCAGAGGTGCCCTTTCAGAGCTCCAGGGACTTAAAGGGTAAGATCGCCCAAAAATCAAAGGCCTGTCATCATTCATTCACACTCAAACCCTTTCGAAAGGGAGACATTTAGCAGAATATCCAAGCCACTGTTTTCCATGAAATAAAAGTGGAAGATTTTGAGTGCCAAGATGCAAAAAAAAAGACAGAATAATCACCATCAAAAATCTGTATTCTCTATATTCCACATCTTATAAAACCAAATGGAACTTATGTTAAAAAACAGACATTACTGACTGGTAATCTTCCCTTTTTAAGGTTTTTATGGTGTTTTTTGTCCTTTTGAGTCTGGAAGTACAATTACTGCTGACTTTCAATGTATGGAAAACTGCAAAACATGCAAAATGCAAAACATCTCTGATGTTTCATATAAGGAAAAAATCATATGGGTTTGGAAACAGCACAAGGGTCGGTAAATTATAAACAATTCAACAATACCGATGGAGTGACCTTTGGATGGAGTGATGTTGCTTTTAGGGCTAAATGAACATTCAGTCATCATTTTCTTACCCTCATGTCCTTCCAAACCTGTATGACTTTTCTTGTTCAGTGGAAAAGATTATATTTTTAGCTGTTTTTGTCCGTTCAATGAATGTCAATTGTGGCATCACCAGACTTCATTGCTTTTTATTGCAGGATTTCATTGCAGGATTTATTTTTGTAAACATCTATTTCCAAATGTCATCTTTTGTGATAATTAACAACAGAAAGCCAGTCACTCAGGTAAGTAAATGATCCATTAATGATAAATAATAAATACATTTTAAATGAACTAACCCTTTATCCAAGATGGTTTAAAAAGAAAACTTTTGCTAAATTCAATGCTGTCTAGAAGAAACGACTGAGATATTAAAGAGATCTCATTTGTGATTTTTTTTTCCAACAAGTGATTTAAATGTTTTTTACAATTTAATGACTTTAACAAACTACAAACAGAAGTTAGTTAGAAAAAGTGTCTGAATTCCCCGTAACCTCTTACCCTGCTCCATCGGCAGAGCTTTTAAAAGTAAATAGGTGTGAACGTGACAGATATTCCAACTCTGCAAGTCATTTTCCATGTAAATTAATGGCAGTTTGGCTCAATGAGTATAAATTTGCAACCTTTGAAAAAGAGAAGGAAAATTAAAATGTACAATGTCATTTAAAATTGGCAGAACTGGCTGAGAAAATTACATTTGAGGAGTCGAATCGCTTGCTTTCTTCTAGCTTATTCCATTTGCATTAACCGAAAATCATATTACACAGGCCATGCATTGTTAATTGGGGCCTATATTGCATTATCCCCATATAAATCAAGTGACAAATATTAAAATGAATAGCAAATTCACTAATAGCGAATCATAAAACAATCTTTTTTAAGTATCTCTCATTAATAATTTAATTCCAATTATATCTGTAGTGCAGAATGAGCCTTTTCATTCTGGATTTTTTTTTTTGCAGGACTGGCCGTCTGCTTTTGACTGATGTGATAATAATGGAGATATATTTGGGTCCAAAGCCAGGGACTGAGAAAGAGAGAGAGAGACAGAGCGCTTTGGCTCAACAGCCCATGAAAGTGTAAATCATCTCCACAACAAATGCTGCAGTTCTCCACTGTGAGACAGAACGAGAAAATAAGAGCGACAAAAAGAGGTTGCTCTTTCATAGCTCTGGAAACTTAAATTAAAAACTCCATTAAGTATCAACTTAATCAACAAATTCCTGGGGAGACAAACACAAATCAGACAACTGTTGACTGTTGAGATCTTCTCTGAAACTAGAGGAGAAACATGAGAGATTACTGGGGTGTTTTTCTATAAATCTGAAAAGCAGGAAGCCTCCAAAAAAGTCAATTTGCCCTCCATTTAATCTCCAGTCTAGGAGAAACAACGGAGATGAAGGGCTCATTAGTGAAAAAAATCTCATAGACTTATACTGAAGTTAGCAATATACAGTAGCAACATCCTGGTAATGACCCACAACAACACAACACAGCAAGTTTTGAATGGAAAAGCACCACTCCCTTCTCTTCAGGGAAACCAAGTATCATCTCAGATGTTTTCTCCAAAGTATCTTGGGAGAAAAAGACACAAATTAAGTCAAAAGTTGACATACAGTTAGAGTCTAAAGTTCATTTAAGCTCATTGCTTCCTAGAAAAAACAACTGAGATATGAAGATGATCCCTTTAGTGAAAAAAATGGGAACCAACCATATATGGTATAGCGATAACAGAGATTTGAGCTAGGAAGCAACCACCAAGTATCAACCCAGAAACACCAAGGAACCATCCATAAATGCCTAGCAACAAACCAGAAATGTATAGAAACCACATAGCAACGTCCTGGCAATGGCCAACAACAGCCAAGCATCTTTCCAGTACGTTTTGCATGAAAAAGCATCACTCACTTATCTAAGTATCATCTCAGATGTTTCTCCTAAAATATCTTGGGAGAAATACAGACACAGAATGAGTCAATAGTTTACATACAGTAAAAGTCTAGAGTTCATTAAACTCATTGGTTTCTAGAAAAACAACAACTGAGATATAAAAATTATCTCATTAGTGAAAAATATGACCCAACCATATATAGACACCAGAATATTATAGATATTTAAGGTAGTAGGCAAACACCAAGCAACCATCCACTTTTCTTCAAAGAATATAAATATCATCTCAGATGTTTCTCCTAATATCTAGGGAGAAATAGAGACACAAAATGAGATAATAGCTGACATACAGTAAGATTCTACTGACTGAGAATCTTACTAGAGTTCAGAGCTCATTGCTTTCTATTAGAAACAACTGAGATATAAAAATATTATCTCATTAGTAAAAAAGGGATTCAACTATACATAGACACCAGAATATCATAAAGACTTGAGTTAGAAGGCAACCACCAACTATCTACAAAGAAAACCCAAGCATAGCAACGCCCTGGCAATGACCTACAACAACCAAACGTCTTCACGGCAAGTTCTGAATGGAAACTGGAACACCCTGTGTCCTGTAATACAGCTAGCACTGATACGGGGCTGTAGTCATGGGAGCGAGGAGTTAAAATCCGTGCGGTGGGCAGAAGCACTGGCAGGGTCTCGTCCTGAGCAGGAAGAAGGGTTTCAATTGAGCCGAATGAAAGAAGCAGTTGGAGAATAGCGGCAATCATTTAATGCAGATGACCTCTGACATACCCGCCGCGCCTGAGCCCGAGCGGGAATTTGCATGGGGTCTGGGCGAGGAGGAACAATGTAGCCTAAACGCTAGACAATCTTTATTCTAATGAAGTGCGTGTCAAGGTCAATGTAAAAGCCTTATGATGAATGGTACAGCGCAGGGCGCACACACTATAGTCCTCTCGCGTTAATTGTGCAGAGCTCGGTGCTCAGTCCTCAAGGAAGTCCAGGCTGGGTTTAGCAGGGTGGGTTCTGGGAAGGGCTGGGGGGGGTCTGGGAAATACAGGGTATTAGGACACATCACATGTGTACAAGCATGTGAATGAACAAGGTAAGAGTGGCGGGAATTACAAAAATTCAAATAGTTTTAAAAGAGATGCTGCAGGAATCTAATCATATACAGGAAGTGATGTAGTAGACCATGCACAGCAGACCACAATAACTTAAGCCCAAATGTTAAACTAAAGCCACAATATTAAGTTATAACTAATATAATATAATATAATATAAAGATTTAATAATAATATAATATAGCAAAAATGTATAATAATATAATATAGCAAAAATAATTACATTTAGTTTTAAATTAAACTAATCATGAAAACATTACAGAGATTGTCTGTCTTGTAATTTTATACATTTTAATATAATACATTATAATCTATATAAAATAGATATTATATATAAATGAGAATTTAAAAAGTTTAAATTTTTTGCCTGATGCAGCCAAATAATTAATTTTAGATTCAAATTATTTTAACCATGACAATTTTACAAAGATTCTTTGTCTCTCTTCTAATTGTATACATTTTTAATAATATAATATAACACATTTATAATAATATGATATAACAAAATAATTAAATTGTTTTAAATTATACTGACAGTGAACATTAATGTCACGGTGCACACACGAGGGAGGAACAGGAACACGGAGACGAGGATATAAACTCAAATAATAGTATTTAATAAGACATCAAGGTAGGACAAGGCAAGGCTTACAGACAAGATACACCGGGAAGTAACGAGTAGACCAGACGAAATCAAACTCAAAAGACAGGAACTAAATACACAGGGTAATTAACACAATCACATAAACACAGCTGGACACGAATTAACTCTTAATGACATCAGACGAGGACAGGAAACAAACCAAATATGGACACAGGAGGCAGGAACAGATGACACACACAACAGAACCCTGACAATTAATAGAGATTGTCTATCTTCTAATTTTATACATTTAACAGAACAGAACAGAATAGAATAGAATAGAATAGAATAGAATAGAAAAATTATACATTTTAAATTCTGATTTTAAAATCACATTTTTATAAAATTATTAAAATGAAATTAAAATAGTTACAGCAATAACATAAAAAGCTGGGTAATTTCTGAATTAGTGCTCAGAAAATAAATCACTACTTGTGTACCATGAAATGCCATCTGCAATCAGCGAGGGGGAGGAAGTGTGCAGCAGATAGTGCAGAACATGAGGGCCAGATCAGGAGCTGTAATGATGGACGGAGTACACTCGTTTAATGCCCCATCTCTCCTTTCCTCAGGGGACCGTACAACTGTTTCTGGAGACTCTCTCCAAACAGCAGGTGAGACAGGAATCCCCTAAGGCTTTCCACAACGCTGAAGCCAGAGAACATCACACACACACAAGTCAAGACAGATTCTCTCAGAGCTTCACCACTGCAGATCACTAAGGCTCCAAGACTCCTTCCTGACCTCTTTTGAGTGTGGTCTTGTTCTCTCAATCTTGGGTCATCAGCCAGAGGTCAAGCATGGGAGGATTTGTTCCTGATATCACATGTATGTCTACTCCATGTGTCTGTTTATGTGGACACTGTAACAGTTAAGGCCCACCAAGGCTGATAACTATAATGATATCGTTTTAAAAAGCTTGTTCTAATTATAAAAGAATAGACCATACCACGACTATAATGATAACAGAGAGGAACAATATCGTTGGAATCCCTTTTTTTCAAATGATGAATGACAAAAAACATCAACAGCCAATCAGAATCCATCCTGCTTTAAAAAGCTTGAGCACTTAAAGCAGCAGATGACAAAACAGCATTGCAAGCTTATAATAAACAGAACATTATTGTACATTGGTGTGGATGCTAAAATAGTTATTGGTATAGTTATCTTTATAGTTATGGTTCATGGTGTGAACGGGCTTTTAGAATATTTGCTTTTCTGCAATATGTTGTTAAAGTGTTACCTGCCAAATGTTAGAATGATATTTTTTAATGTTAAGATTTAATTTTTATGTTAATCAGATGTTTGTACACAAACAATATGCTTAAAATAGAACACTGTGCTTTACAGACGGATCCTGGGATTTACAGACACGATACCGTTAAAAGTTTGAGGTCAGTAATATGTGACCCTGAACCACAAAACCAGTCATAAGGGTCAATTTTTCTAAATTGAGATTTATACATCATCTGAAAGCTGAATAAATAAGCTTTATGATATGACAATATTTGGCCGAGATACAACTATTTGAAAATCTGGAATCTGAGGGTGCAAAAAAATCCAAATATTGAGAAAATCGCCTTTAAAGTTGTCCAAACGAAGTCCTTAGCAATGCATATTACTAATCAAAAATTAAGTTTTGATATATTTATGGTAGGAAATGTACAAAATATCTTCATGGAACATGATCTTTACTTAATGTCCTAATGATTTTTGCCATAAAAGAAAAATCAATAATTTTGACCCATACAATGTATTTTTGGCTATTGCTACAAATATACCCCAGCGACTTAAGACTGGTTTTGTCGTCCAGGGTCACATATATTTTTGAAAGAAGCATCTTATGCTCATCAAGGCTGCATTTATTTGATCAAAAATGCAGTTAAAACAGAGACATTATTAAATATTGTTACAATTTTAAATAACTATTTTCTATTTCAGTATATTTTAAATTGGAATTTATTTCTGAGATGCAAAACTGAATTTTCAGCATCATTACTCCAGTCTTCAGTGTCACATGATCCTTCAGAAATCATTCTAATATGCTGATTTGCTGCTCAAGAAACATTTCTTGTTATTATCAATATTGAAAACAGTTGTGCTGCATCATATTTTTGTGGAAACATGTTGATATATTGAATAGAAATCTCAAAAGAACAGCATCTATTTAAAATAGAAATATTTTATAACATTATGTAGTCACTTTTATCAAGTTAAGCATTATAGCTGAATAAACATATATATATATATTTTTTTTTAATCTTACTGACCACAAACTTTTTATACTGTATATACATATACAGGATTATCACACAGACACTGAATGACTCTCAGAAATTGTGTAATTCCAGACAATCAGATTAGAGCTGAATTTCATCTTTAGGAGTGCAGAAGATGAACACAACAAACAACAACCCTCTGAGCATGTGCAATCTACGTGCTCGTGTCTAATATTTGTGTGTGACTGTCTGCGTGAGCATATGTATGCGTGTTTGTGTGCGCGTCCCTCTCGCCGAGAGCTCACTGAGGGAGAAAACACACAAACCCAGCCAAGCCGCAGTAAGAGAAGAGCACATAAAGTGGAAACAGAGAGGGACGTTTTTTTCTGAAACGTTGTCCGTTGCTGTGGAGGTCCATCCAGCATCCTGGAGCGGCGCCAGTGAAACAACAGGGAAGAAAGACAACAACACCGTGCTCTGCCAGCCGTCCAGTACGGAGAACAACTCCGGCATTACATCACTGCATTAAAATGCCATTATGCCTCCTATCAAAAGGGAACAGCCAAACGCACATAAAGACATACTTTAGTATATTTTCAAACACTGCATCACTGCATGCTCACGCTCGCTCGCTCTCTCTCTCTCATCTTGTCTCCCATAGTCTTAATGCCTCGGGACTATTTGCCCACAATTAGAGCACCACCCCCTTCCTGCCCCTCTCTGCTTTCAACTCATATGAGTAAACTTTCCCAAAGCCCCACAGTGCGTTCTTCAAGGCAAAAATGCTAATACTGCTTTCCTACTGCCTAGCTACTGGAAAATGGTCTTCCAGAGAGTGCAGATGAGTGTGAGTGTGTATCTGCATGTGTGTGTGTGTGTGTGTGTGTGTGTGTGTGTGACAGACATAAGGACATAAGCCACTGGCAGATTTCAGTGTGTTGCAGAAGAACTCCAGCCTGCAAACAGACACACATGAACACACAGACACATGCATACAAATACTGGAGAACTGGTTTGAAATTAACTTGAAAAGTCTCCCATCCGCTTTAAAAAAGTACCATGGTATTACCATTTTTGGACATGGCACCATGGTAAAATAAAGTTTTGCTTCGTTTTTTGTTACACATATCATAATTTTAATACCATGTTTTTATGTTTTAATATGTATCATGTTTTTGGACAAATACCATGGTAATACCATGTTTCTGGCAGCCGGTTATAAGCAGTACCGTGACAATACTTTAAATATATACTTTATAAATGGCAGTGTATGTAAATATATATATATGAAGTAGCATATGAATAACATGGTATATTAATAAAATAATCATTCAGTACCATAGTATACATCAAAGCAACAAACTTTCACCATCTTAATACAATCACTGTACCACAGTAGATTTCTGCATTATTGTTCAACTTTAACCTCTGACCTCATATCTATGCATAACAACTAATATTTACGAATGCACTGCAATAATAATAATAATGAATATTCTACAGTGATTTTATTTCTCTTTTTCATATTGATTAAATGAATTCACTGTACACAGACAATCAGAAGCAGAACTCATTATCTGAGCCGTATCATTTGAATCACATTGAGCGCGAGGACGAGAGAAAGACAGAAAACGAGGAGCTTTGCTTTGTTAATTAATCTCAGAACTAATTCCCAGCTGTGAATTTCACCCCGGCACACATGCTTGTAAATGATATGGCATATTTGTATTAGTGAATAATGCATGGGGTACAACAGGACTCCATCCGAACTGCTGACAACAAAATATTCATCTCCTCGCACCATCTCAAGGGTCTGATCCCTCTCTCTCCACAACAGCACAGCCCAAAACTAATGCAGCATTTATTTAGGGAAACACTAACAAATGTGGCTATTTTCTGAGGGAAATTGACAAAGCACAATTTGAATATATTTTGAACACAAGAACACTTCTCCTCATCTATATACAGGAAACAAACTCAAGCAGGAGCGTGTTTGAGAGTGTTTGTGAGTAAATGCCTGCGTCTGAAAGTGTGCGTGTGTGGTTAATTTTCATAACCTCTGTTCTTAATAGGCTCCGGATGCTGTAGTGCCATCTAGTGGTGCGAGCATCTAAATGCATTGAGTTATTCGGGGGATTTGGGGCTTGTGTTCAGCCCGGAGTTGATTTAAGAAGCCTCTTCTCTATCAGAGCAGCACATCTTTGGGAATCAAACATATATTTGACCAGCTGGTTGACTTCAAGCCTGCCAGTTCTCATACAAACGCTGGCAATAACATTGCTGTCTATCGGCTGCTCCAGCTCCTTATTTCACATTTTTTTTGTATTCATAAATTGCAAAAGATAGACAGGACAGACATAAGCAGATGTGGTTTACTGCTTGCATAAAATATACTGCCAAAAACAGACAAATCAGGTGAGGTTTATATACATAAAGCAAGCTAACTTTCACTATAAATACTAAAAAGTAGTTGTTAAAAAGCAACAAAACTCTTCAATACATACTAATTTAATGTCTATATGTGCGTGTGTGCATGTCTAAGTAATGAAGTTTTCGAGGCAGGCAGATAAAGCAGGTGTGTGTGTGTGTGGCCGTGTTGAATGACTGTGTATCAATGGGGTGTCCTGCATTAGCGCTGTAATTAGTCCGCGTCCTGCAGAAAGAGCCACGGGCCCCAGCCGGCACCACCATAACAACTAACACACACGGAGACAACAAACCTGCTCACAAAACACCACACGCTCTCCCATAATTCCCTTCAAGCATGCCACATGAGGAAGCATCTGAGTAGAGACATTGAGAGACGCCGTAGGGGGACAAAACTAGCCCACATCACATGCCAGCCAGTCACAAAACACAAAAAACCTGAATATTCATGGATATGTAATCCATCTGAGAGGAGTTTAAAGACGCAAGCTGGGAACAATGGACAGAGATCCGTGTTGAGCGCTTCTCTGACCTGAGTTAAAGAGACAGTTCACACAGAATTCTACATTTATGATGAGTCACTCACAATATATATATTGTGAGGGTTTTTTGTTATCTAGCAGAATGCTCATGCTGCTTTCTTATATACAAGTTGCAAAAAGACAGTAGTAGAATAAATGCAATGCATGGGACATGCTCTATATTTCTGAAGTTCTGGAGCACATAAGCTGCAGTTCTGAAGCCATTTAACAGCGTTGCATTTACTAAAAATATTCAACTCTGCCATATTTCTCAAATCTCATTCACATTTCTACATATTTAAATTTGGCATATTGTGATCAATTGCTGTTTGCAATTATTGAAAACACTTAAATTCTTAAAAAACAAACAAAAATGCACCGATGGGATTTTGGGGGAAAAATAAATAAATACATTAAATAAATAAATAAATAAATAAAAATATATACATATACACTACCATTGAAACATTAGTGAGCAGTAATTATTTTTTTTTATTATTATTAATCAACATTGCATTGCATTAAATTGATCAAATGAATCAAAAGAAATTAACAATTTTATGCCAGATTACTCTTCCAAATAAATGCCTAAATCCCTTTATCAAATAATTCTGGAAAAATAGCATGGTTTCCACAGAAATATTAAGCAACACAACGGTTTTCAACATTGATAATAATAGGAAATGTTTCTTGAGCATCAAATCAGCATATTAGGCTCATGACAGAGAAAGCAGTTATTTTAAATGTACATTTGTTTTTACTGTATTTTTCATCAAATAAATACAGCATAAGAGAGACTTCTTTCAAAAATTCTGGTATTTAACAATTCTTACAGAAGCTTTTGAATGGTAGTGTATATAAATATTACAAATCATTATTAATATAAACCTAAAATAATTAAAATACGAATTAAAATATGAATATTTTAAAATAGCATTACTATAAATTGAAATGGGAAAAAATAAAAAATAAAGCTTCCCTGCGAAAACAGACTAGGAAAGAGACATGAGTGAAGATCTGGGTGCAAAGAGATTTCAAGCCTAGTCGAGTGGAATAATTCATGGAATATCGTTCATTAAATCGGATGACCAGAAAACTCGCTACAAGGCGCTTAGTAAATTCTTGTGATATCAATGTCGTTTTAAAAAATAACAAGTGTTACAATATTTACAAAGAGATAAAAATAGAGCATAATGTAAAATTTACATCCCGGTCCGTCAAAGTGATGGATGATGATTATTTACTGCACAACCTCTGCTGCCCACCAGGCCACTTCTCCAACAGCTCACCAGGTTTAAACATGGAGCAAAAGTTTTAGACATTTCAATCAAGATTTTTAAAGAATAATAGATCACCAGCCGCTCCATTAACTGGTATCTTTCACTCATTTCAGATATCAGAGAAAAAGCAAATAAATACAGCACAGCCTATGTCTGAGGGGTTGAGAAATGTTGTAAAGAGTGAGAGCCACAGGACCAGCACATTATTTATTACACAACCCTGGTAAAGTCATGCTGGAGGAACCAGCTCCTTCAGACAGCTTGTGTAGTGTGTGTCCTCCTCTCTCATTCTCTTTTTCCCTGTCTGTCCCTGTCTATATCCCCCTCACTCGCTGTCTCTCTGATGTGTCTCTTCAGCTGTTCTTACACCTCCTGTCATCCCTCCGTTACTCCCTCTTTCTTTCTCCAGGTGTCTTTTCCTTCTCCTCTATCCCTCCTTTCAATTATTCATGGAGTGTGAGGACTGTATGGCTGTCTCTCCTGACAAACCGCATTTCCCTTTTCACAGGCATCTTGCGGCTCCGCATCGAGTCGTCATGTTGCGCATAAATCTGGTCAGAATGAGTCTCTCTAATAGATACGGAGGAGGGAGCGGCGGCCTTTATTCTAGTCTAATGTTGATTGTTAGGGAGGGAGGGGCGGTCAGGCGGACTTTGGGTTGTGACAGCCGGCACTGATCTCTCAACAGCTCTTTGACCAGGGGCACAACTTGATCTCAGAGTCCGCATCCAACAACTAGCAGGCTTGTTGCATCTCTCCCCTGTGGAATGTCTCTCGCTTTTTTAATGCTCGTTCACATCACGAGCAGCCATCTGGTGCATAGACACACGCACACATGGGAGAGAAAGAAAGAAAGAAAGAAAGAAAGAAAGAAAGAAAGAGAAAAAGCAAGGATGGAAGGAAGGAAAAATACAAGCAAGAAAAAACAGGGAAGAAGAAGAATTGAGGTGAAGTAAGAGAAAGGATAAAAAGGAAAAAAAAGGAAGCAAGGGAGGGGAACATTGAAAAAGATAGAATAAATATGAAGGAAGGAAAAATTGGGAAAGCAAAAAAAGAACGAGGAAGGAAAAGAAAAAGGAATAAGGAAAGGAAATAGGAAGAAAGAGAAAACAGGAAAGAAGGAAGGAAGGAAGGAAGGAAGAAAGAAAGGATGGATGGATGAAAAGAAGGAAGAAAAGAAGGAAAGTAGGACAAAAAGAGAATGAGAGCAGGAGGAAGGAAGGAAGGACAGAAAGAAGGGAGGAAGAAAAGGAGGAATATAGCAAAGATAAAAAAAGAAAAACATGAAGGAAAGACAGAAAAATAAATGAAGGGAAGAAAGAGAAAACAGCAAAGATAAAAAACAAAGAAAGAAAAAAAGAGGAGGGCGGGAAGGAAATAAATAAATAAAGGGAACAGGATAAGAAAGAAAAAATTAGAGGAAGGAAGGAAAAACAGGGCAAGAAGAAAGAATAAACGGAAGGAAGGAAGGATAGAAATCGAACATTAGATGAAAAAAGGAGAATTTGCAAAGGAAGGAAGGAAAATAGATAAAGCCAAAGAAATGAGGAAGGAGATGGAAACAAATGAATACGGAAGAAAAGTACAACAACAAGGAAAGACAAGGAAACGAAAAAAATGAAAAAATGAATAAAAGAAGGAAGGAAGGAAGGAAGGAAGAGAAAACAGGATGAAGAAAGAATAAGAAGGAAGCAAGAAAGGGAAAATAGTATGCAGTAAGAAGAAAAATAAATAAATGAAGGTTGTACAGTGTGAAAGAGAGAAGGGCAGAGAGCTTCAATACTAGGCTCTTTGTGTTGAGAACCTGGCACTAACACACACACACACACACATACACACACACACACACACACACGCACACGCACACACACACACACACGCACACACGCACACACGCACACACGCACACACGCACGCACACACACACACACACACACACACACACACACACACACACACACACACACACACACACACACACACACACACACACACACACACACATGTTGGTTTTTGTGGTTTACGGGGACTCTCCATAGGCGTAATGGTTTTTATACTGAACAAACTGTATGTGCTATTGCCCTACACCAACCCTACACCTAAACTTAGCCCTCACAGGAGACTGTGTGCATTTTTAGATTTTCAAAAAAACACCATTTAGTATGTTTTTTAAGCCTTTTGAATTACGGGGACATAGGCAGTGTCCTCATAAAACACCTTCAAATTGTAATACCTCTGTCATACCCATGTTATTATACAAATTTGTGTCCTCATAAACCACATAAACCCGCCCACACATACACACACACACACACACACACAAACACGCTGGCTCTGGCTGGATGTGAGAGCGATGGATATTGGATGAGAAGGTGAGAGGAGATCAGTGTGAGCTAGTGAAGCGTGTGCTGGGTCAGTCATCTCTGAGTTATCAATACACTGATAACTAAACATCAATGACACCTCTCATCTCCAGCTAAACTCCTGCTCAAATATACCAGACGTCTGCCAACATCTCAAGCTTTCTCTCTCACTCTTTCACAGCCTGAGCACTTTCTCTCTCTCTGCTCTTGAGCCTTCAATAAACAGTCACTTTTCACCTGCCAAAGCTGTGCAAACTGTTGCATGTATTCTATTTACCTATTAAATATACACTACCGTTCAAAAGTCTGGAATAATTAAGATTCTCTTATGCTCACAAACGATGCATTTATTTTACAAATGTACAGTAAAACAGTAATATTGTGAAATATTATTACAATTTACATGTTCAAATTACATTTCATAGAAATTCCAAAAGAACAGCATTTTTTAAATAGAAATCTTTTGTAACATTATAAACGTCTTTACTGTCACTTTTGATCAATTGAATGCATTCATGCTCAATAAAAGCATACATTTCTTTTAAAAAATAAAGAATAAAATCTTACTGAGCCCAAACTTTGGTATATTCCTGCACTCTGCAACAGCGTTTTCAAAACAGGTGACACTGAAATCTATATATGAATCTATTCAGAAGCTTTTAACTTGCTATCCAAGAGAGGAAGAGGAGGGGGAATTATTTACCCTATAGAAAACATACCAGCCAACAACAGAGCACAGCTGAAATGCAAGAGTACAAGATAAACAAGCACAATGCAATCAAATTTAGCAAATGTCCATTAGTGATTACCTACATTAGCACATACTTACTGAGGCTACTGCGTGTATATAGTGGTGTGAAAATGCTGTATGTGTGTCTGTGGGTAATGACGCATGCAGGTGCGCTCAACAGTATCGCCACCATATTCAGCACATACCGTCAATGTGGGGTCTTTGGAAACAGTCATAACGGGGGAAAATGTGTGTATTTGTGTGGGAGCTGAGCAGTGTTCCAAAACCTGGTGAGCTGCCTACCTAGACAGCATTTTGAAGAAACCACTGCCATCATGAAGGCTGTTCAAAACAGCATAATTAACTTATTTTTACTCATTTTTTAAAAACTTATTTTAAGATTAAAGTATCACATCATTAGCTTAGAAACGTGCTAATGTCAAACTCTATTGGAATTTAGTACAGAATTGTCAATTTCCCAATGCAGTTCATTGCAATAATAATACATTTTAGTATTTGATTCAGTGTTGTTATTGCTAACTAAAAAATATTTTGTAACTGACATAAAGCTAAATAAAATATAACTATTTAAACATAATAATAAAAATAAATATTAGATGAAAAGCTTAAAATTAAAAAAAACTTAAGTAAAGCAGAAAGGAAGAGAAAATAGGACAAAAAAAGAAAGAATACGAGGGAGGAAGGAAGAGGGAGGAATTCCCTGAAATAAAATAAAATAAAATAAAAAAATAAGATGAAAAATGTAAACTTAATAATTAGAAGTGTTGCCTTAGCAACTAACTGAATTACATTTGTTGAAGTACTAAAATGACAAAGTAAAATAAAAATAAAATAAATCTATATAGAAATATTTTGTATATTCAGAATAACAGAAACTAGTGAAAATGACAAAAAATAAAATCACTAAAACTGAAAATATAAAAAAAATAAATGCAAATATTAATAAATACTATATACCAATATATTAATAATAATAAAATAACACTGATTTTAATTGTTCAATGAACAATGTCAGTACTGTTTTGGTGGCCACTTGGGCCCAATGTAAGTGAGTGAAACAATGAGTGCTGAAGCAAAACCAGTTGGGAAGCTCTGAAGTAAATCATGCCTTGGACGGCAGCTCACTATGTAGACAGTATATACAGGAAAGCAGCTCACTAGGTTTTGGAACAGAGCTCTGGAGTGTGTGAGAGAGAAAATTAAAGACAGAGAGAGAGACAAAGGAGAAAGAGGGAAAGCGAGAGAGGGAGGGATGAGGGAGAGACACACAGGAGAAGGCGCTGTGATGTTGTGATTCCCATTAAATACCACCTGCTCCGGCTCTATAAAGCAGCAATGTGTCACACTCACACACAGCCTCTGTCGCTCCACACACACACACACACACACACACACACGCCTGCTCTACTGCCTTCACACTCCTGACTCAGAGCAACACATCGACAAACATCCCTGCTCTTTATCACAAAGGAACAACATAAATCGAGTAGAATTCCTGACCTTCGCAACAAAAGAAACCCACCTGCGTTTGGGTGAATCTCACGAAACCTGTCAACAACATGTTTGGATCAGAAGGGGAAAAAATTAAATATAATAAGAAATGATTTTGCTTAATAGTCATTAAAATTCAAAATAGGCTTCATTTTCTATATGCAAAAAACCGGATATAAGTAATTATTTTTGATATATATTTTTGAATATATCTATTTTTAATGCTCCTTTTTTACATAATGTAATATATAATTAAATAAAATGGTAATATATGCACAGCTGTGTTTATTCTTATATTATTTATAATAAATTAATAACACTATAAAAAATAATTAATATACTATGTATATAAATATGGTATCATCACGTTATTTATTTAAATATGGTCATTGTATTCTGTTGTTATCATGGTCCTAATAATAAAAACAATGCATTTCATTGATTAACATAATAAAACTACATTATAAATACAATTTAATTTATTACATAAATCTGAGCCATTAAAACACACTTGATCAGTTGAAGAGTTGAGAATCCAAACAGCAAATTAAGATGCATTTTACATGTTCTGTCAGATCCTACAGCTTTGAACAAACGGTTCTTGTGAGAAAAAAACCTTTTAAGGCTGCATCTGGGAAAAGCGAGATGATCAGATCTTTTGATTTCACATGCATAAAGACAGATAACAATGCCTCATAAACCTCAGCACTCAAAGGTACAGCTTGAACGAACAAACCAGTGAGAAAGGAGTACATCTGCAGGGCAGCAGCAGCACAAGAGAACATGGAAGGTTTGGCTGAGCTGAGCTTTGATCAGCAAGCGCATTAGAGCGTGTTAGATTAGACTAAGATCTATTCAGCATGTCAGTGCGCTGTATACACACACCGACGCTTCCAGCGCAGCAGCGGTTAACAAGCTAACGTCTGATCGACAAGCAGCAAACAAAAGATGAGGAACTACAGGTTAATTGGTTGAAAGTACAAAAAACATATCAATGGTTGTTTTATGAAAGGAACAGACGACATGGAGGCTATTCTGGTCAAACTGATTTCTTGTGACAGTCAGTGAGATGAATGGTCAGTCAAGTTTGAAGGTTATGTACAGACACAAATACTACTGTATTGCTTACTGCATACTGAGCAATATATGTATATGACCTACTACTACTACTACTATGTAAACAGTGTGTAGTATGTAGCAAAAAAAACTAACAATTTTTTTTTTTCTAACATCAGAATGTGACACTGTTGCCAAATAACCATCTATGCTGCATGTTTAATTTAGTGATTGCCATCAATTCATAAGTTTTTCTGGATTTTGAATCTACTTTTATTGTAAAAATGTCTTGATTTATCGTTTATTTTTATCAACTAAAAAAAAGTTAGTTGTGCTCACAATGAAATTAGCACTATATTTATAATGCTACATGTAATTAAAAAAAAAAAAATTATAACTGTAAAAAAGATTGTTGGAGTACATATTAAAAGAAAATATTATTTCAGTCTTTCTACTTCAAAATTTCATGTTTAATTCAATGCGTTACTTTCCATTTCATTATAATTATTTGTGAATTTTAGTAGCTGTGTGTGTGTGTGTGTGTAAATGTTATATGTTGTGATATATGTGATATATATGTTGTGTGTGTGATTCAATAATGTATTATATATATATATATATATATATATATTATAAGAGCATTATATATATATATATATATATATATAGCATTATACATTATATATATACATTAATTGCATTATACAGTAATATATATATATATATATATATATATATATATATATATATATATGCTAATCAATACATTATTTAGTTATACATTTTATTTAGTTAGCACTGTTATGTAGGATCATATATAAATATCTTCCTAACAATAATTTAATATAATGTATGAATTAACATTATAAATATATTTTATTTATAAATACATAACTATATAATATTTATATTTTTAATATTTATATATTTATATTTATTATGAAAATTTCACCTTTAGAATCAGAAATTAATAAATAAATAATAAATTTTTTATGAAAGAGATATATAAAAGAGATTTAAATAATTTACCAGACTAAAAATCGAAAATCAATTCAAGTGTACTGAATTATGGGATATAGTGTTCTATGCAGTGTAAACTGCACATTGTGATACATGTCAGGTAGTAATATTTTTATGTATACAGAAACTACATCCTGATGACAGTAGTATGCTGAACATACTCAAAGACTAAGAAAGAGCAGAAAACAGGCTGATCTTTCCTCAGTTCTCTCTTACTGTAAGATATGACTAATGGCGGGGTCAGTGCGCCCGATGAGCGGGAAGATTAGTTCTGACCTTGAACACGACCTCTGCAGGTTTCGAGGGGAGAGGAAGGGGGAGGAGGAAGAGGAAGAGGGGGCCGCCGGCGTGCTGTTATTTCTCTCATCATTAGGGGTTGTTTCCAGTCCGAGGCTGGGGAGGTGGTTATTAATTTCATTTCTTTATGATTCACAATCTGCTCTTTTGAAATATGCCATATGCTCGGAGCTATCGGAGGATGACAAGTGTCGGAATCAGTCCGGTAAAGGAAGCCTAAATGAGGCTGATTTATAGCCCCTGCCTCCCGGCGAGTCTGGCTTTCTGCCTCCCCCTCTTTTTTACGATAAACTCCCCCAGCATGGGGAAACAGCAGGCCGTCCCGGCCCCGGCGCGGTCTACACGTGTACCCCTCTCCCAATCAATCCCACATAGAGGCCTGATAACGTGTCACAGGAGAACCCCACGAAAAAAGCTGATAACCAACATGGGGGCCCAGTACATATTTATTAGGGCAGGTGGGCACGCAATCAATACGGAGGAGCAAAATCAGTTTGTTTTAATCATGAACAAACATATTGACCTAACACAATACAGGCCACTTTATCTGGGACTAATAAAAATTCATGGACTGTAAACAGGGCGAGGTACTATCTCTGCTTTGCACTCTTTCTCTTTCCCTCTCGCGGTTCTCTGAAAATAACTTTTACTGAAATGTGTTAAAATGACTGAGTGAGTCTGACTGTAGAACGTGTGACAGCACGACAGAGATTGAAATGGAAGACAATCTAATCGCCGGCTCACGGTATTGTAATATTCAGCCGCGGTTTTGCTAAATTGGTTTAAGAGAATCAAAAGTCAAGGCTCATTTGAAATATTACTGAGAAATCTATAATTTAACATTCTGCATTATATGCTTCCAGTTTAAGATAAGAAAGAAAAAATTACAATTATACACGATTTAGCAGACAATTTCTTATTTAAAGTGACTAACAGTACTTTAGGGACAGTCTCCCTGGAGCAAAGTGAACAGGAAGAAGCACTCTGTCCACATTGAATGACAAAAAAAATGTTTTATGTTTAATAGGCAGAGCAGGATTTTTGGACCAATGAGATTTAATGGTGGGTTAATTACCAACAACTGCCTGTCATGTCACGACAGTCTTTTACAGTACTCACCAAACACAAATAAAAATGTTATTTTGCTCGACGCAATCTTTCTAATAATGGAGAATGCAGCTGTGGTCAAAAAAAATGACACACATTAAAGTTCCAAAGTTGTCCAATTTGTGCTTATTTCCATATTCAGACTACAGTATACAACTGTACTGCAATTAATACTGAATGATGCAACTCATCTTGATGAAACTACTGGATTGTCATTTTTGCAGCTAGATATGCTAGGGCATGGTGTAAGAGTCTTGCCCAAGAGCACAATGGTAATAAATCATGAATTTCCATTTCTAGGGTTTGAACCTACAACCTTTGTATTACCAACCCGGATGTTTAACCACTGAGACACCACACCCTACTTGCCATTTCCACCAAAATTAGGAATAATACACCCAAAAATGAAAATTACCTACCCTCATGTTGTTCCAATTCAATATGACTTACTTTCTTCTGCTAAACAGTTATGCTCAGCATACAGCAATCTTTCTCATAAAGTGAAACGAGGCTCCAAAAATCTACCATAAGCAGCAGTGTTGGAGGTAATGCAATACAAGTAACGCAAGTTACATAATCAGATTACTTTTTTCTGAGTAACTAGTAAAGTAACATGTTACTTTCAAATTTACAACAAAATATCTGAGTTACTTTTTTAAATATGTAATGCAAGTTTTCCCATTTATTCACTGACACCTCACCTGTCCGCATGTTGAGAGAAATTGTTTGTGACATGCAGAAGCAGAGGTACTTCAGTCTGAGGTGAAAGGGCCTTTACAGTTGCCAAAAATATAACTTTTAGGCTTTTCGTTATTAAAAAACAAATAAGCAAGCCTAGCTCAGGTGACAAAAAAGTAACACAATGACAACGTAATGCATTAGTTTCCATAAAAAGTTACTAAGTAATGCAATTAGTTACTTTTATATAGAGTAACGCATTACTTTTAAAAGTAACTTTCACACATAAGCAGTACATTTGTGTTTCCCTATATTCAAAATTACAAACATCGTCGCGATTGGCTATGAGAAACTGAATCAAATAATTAAAGATTAAAGTTATTTTTGTCATTCAACACGGTTTTATGAGTTTTTGGCTGAGGTTTAACTTTTTTTTATCTGTTTCTGACATAAAGCTATCAGAAGACTTTGCAATCCTTACTTTTATGGACTACATACAACACTAAAAAAACTGGTGTAGAAACCTTTTTCACTCAGAAATTTCACAAATAAATCACAAAGAAATGTCAAGTAACACTGAATTAAACATGAAATTGAAACGGTATTTTCATGTAAAACACACTTCAATAAGTGTGTTTTACAAGATTTAAGCATGACTTTTTCATATTTACAACCATGAAAAATAATTTTTATAGCATACTTTGATGATATATTTTAATGTGCCGTTTGTCATTTTTGAAGCTTGAAAGCTCTAGTCCCTACTATGAAAAGATCTTCTTTTCTGCTGCATTGAAGAAAGAGGTCTATAATGAATTCTGAAATGAAACTATTCCTTTAATTTGTTGCCTTTTCAAAATCAGCTTCATGTTGTGCGTGTCTATCACATATGCAATATGCTAGCATATCAATTGTAGCTAGCAACTTTAAATGCACAAGAACCCAATTACCTTATACAGGTGATGCTGCTGTTCCTCTGACATCATCAGATCATGGCTGTCCGTCACTATGGATTCCATGTCCATCAGCCAATCCCAGAGCTCCTGGTACTCCGCCTCAAACTCTGATAGGCTGAATGAAAAGAAGAAAAATGAGACAGGCAGAAAGAAGTTCACAGATTCTCTAGCTCAGGTGAGGTCTGGAGAGACAGTGTATGGACATATTTCACAGAGTGAATATTTGACAAGCGGAGGTAATTACACTATCCCGTTAGCGGGCAGTGCACCGAGGCGCAGTGCGTCGTGGGTATGTGAAGTGTGAACAGAGTCGGGGAGCACGAGGGATCTTTAACCTGCGCTCTGAGTGACGGCTCGTGAGGCAGAACGTCTTAATTAAACATGACTTCACCTCCCTCTTGCTCAACGCTGCCGTCAGCTCAACGGTGAAGCGCATTCAATATTTTTGAACAGCACTGGGATGATTGTATGTGCATACGTTTACACTGTAGCCGCGCACTCATAATAGCAGCACATCACCACGCGCGCACAAACAAACATATTAGCGTCTGAGCTTTGCTTAGATTTGCGCCTCAGCAGGAGGGCCGCATGTTTAGAAACATTAGTCGGAAAATTGTTTGGAATTCGCACTGCTTTTGAGCGCTTTGACAGTTTTGTCAAACTAGCACCACTTTCCCTCGCTCTCGCTTTTCAAGAGGTCCTGTTGTCCCTGAAGAAGAAAAACTATGAATGAGATTACACAAATAACAATCAAAGAAGGGTGCAAGAGAAAAATCAACATTTCCTTTTTATTTCAATTCAGCACAGACACAAAAGAAAGAGGAATGCGCTATCGAATGCTAGCACGTATGAAATTTCAACAAGGATAGAGCTGTGAATTAGCATTTCCAAGCAGGCGCTGATTAAACAAAACGACATTGGGGAGTGTGTGAAAATTTGAGCCGTGTTTGTACGCAAGACATTGATCAGAACAAAACGGCAAAGACAGCAAATTAGAAACAGTCAGACGTGTGCGGCGGAAGTCTGAAGACTCCCTCAGGCGCTGCGTTCTTCGACTGATATTAAAACTCAATATGCTGTTTGTGAGTTAAACAGCATCTTTCTGTATTCTTGCATACCGTATTGTTTTTCGCACTCTCTTTTTTTCACCTCACTAACATAAATCTAAATGCTTGTAAAACAAGCTCTCGGGGCATCCAAACAACATTAACAACGAATAACGAAAATCAAGTAGGAGAAAAAAATGTAAGATCCATTTAGCAAACGTGCATCATGGGATATTGTTCTGTCAGCATCATTTTCTCCTGCTCGTTTGGTTCGTGAGCAGAACAATTGTACATGCTTTCCTCTAAAACATGAACTCTTTTGAAGATTGATGCCTGCACTTGAATCTCACAAAAAACGTTTCACACCCAAAATCAAAAGAACAATTATATATAATGGAGAAATAAAATAAAAAATTAAGATTATCTTTAGGCCCATAAGAAAAATGTATACACACACATATATACGTATGTGTGTGTGTGTGTGTGTGTACTGTATGTTATAAATATTATTATACTAAGCTTATTATATCTTAGCTTATTATACTAAGAATAAGAATAACAACAATTTAATAATTCCTCTGAATAGCAGTAACAAGTGACAAATCATATATAGTTTATGGCTGCAATGCAAACTAAAGAATACTGAATCTTAAAAAAGTTCAACATGCCCAAATTATTTATAATTATTTACATTATTAATTTCAGTTAAAATGCTATTTCAAACTAAAAATGTCAACACAGAAAATAAAACTCATCAATGCACTTGGTCTGCTTAAACAAACAAACAAAACATTTCTTATTCCTTTCTATGTTTTTTTTTGTAACTTGAAAGGTTTCTGTTCATCAGTTCTCACACATGGAGCGGTTTTGTCGACAAGCATTAGTCGTTAGCCACTTGAAACGGGCTCCTCCAGGTCAGCGCACTGACACTCCTGTGAGACAGAAATGGATGCCTCTCCGTCTTTCTTTCTTTTCAAATCCTTTTAACGTCAGCGTGCCCCCCACTCAGCACCGCGCCACCTTTCTAAGAGGGGAGGTGGTCTAATTCATCAGCGCTCACCCTGAGCCTCACCGGGAAAGGTTGGCCGGCTGTATTGACACCCCTCACATCTCATACGAAGTGACAGTTTTATAGAAAGAGCTCTTTAATTTATGGTGCTAATCCCTGGCGCCTAATGCGGGGACTTAACATCTCCTTTTCACCGCTGTCTGTTGTGTTTCCCTCGTCTCTCCTCTCCTGGAGAGGGCTTTTGATTCCTGAATGGCAGGCGCCCCGTTTCTATCAGGTGCGAGGGGATGCTGGGAGCCACGGCAGTGGGCGTCAGCCCTTGATGAGGCCGGCGAGCTGGAGAGAGGCAAAGGAGGCCATCGAATTCGACAGCGCCTCCCTTAAGACATGTTTCCATGCAAAGGTAAGGGCCAAAGAGTCAAAACAATGAATCCTTGAGCAGGCAGCTCATCATTAAAATTCAAAGGATCATTATGGGTTTTTTACTGCAAAATAAATCATTACGACGAGAAGCTTAAAAGGATTAAAACGATGTTTGATTCAAAGCCAAGCCGAGGAGTCCGATCCGGACTCTACAGTTAACATTCAGGACTTTACTGGATCAGGAGAGAGAGAGGGAGGATAGAGAACTAATGGACCACCAAATAAAAGGATTAGTTATTTTAGGAAAGAAAAAAAAAGCTAATGCAAGTCTGTAACCACATGAGGAACCACTAAGTAGCATTAGACAAAGGTTACTTCAGGCCCTTAAAATAAATCTAATCTACAGTATTGATCAAACGGCAAGATATTTGTGAAAACAAAAGAGCCCAGGCACAAAATATAAAATATACTTCAGGAAGTTATTGGCGTTCTAAGTCAGCATCATAATACTCACGGAAGCCCTGAAGTGAAGGATTTGAAATGTTCTACACAACAAATCCACGACATACAAATCAGGCTCCTCAAAACAAAGTGCATGAAAGACTTGACTTCCAAACAGTATTAATTAATAAAACTACTGATGAAAATATAATTGTAAAACAATATAAAAATACAAATTGCATCATTATAAGTATCATTGCATAATTTTAACATAACATTAATTAAAATAAAAACAAACTAACAATGACTTTGGAAGAAAAAAAAAGTAAAAATGTGGAATTCACAACGTGAACAGTGCTGCCATACAAACTCATTAAACGTTAAACAATATCCTAAAAATTCTCAAATAATTTTATATTTGATAAATGCTTTTCATTACAAAAAATAAATATATTTTAATAAAATATTCATTATTAAGTTAATATTAATATTTATTATGTTTGGTCTGGAACAATTTGTGTTTGCATCATTTTGCACATTAGAGTAAAACAGACTAAAATGAATGAAAATGACATGATGAAATATTGACTAAATTTAAAGCACATTTTCACTAAAACAACAGTGAAACAGTTTTCTGATGCTGAAAATCCTTAGTGAAAAACTATAGTGCTGAAAATGCTGAAAAACTATAATGAAAATCCATTTCTAATGCTTTAGTCCATTGCATTAGACAAAATTTTGATCCGCTCCCAAAAGTTTTGAATACAATGGTGAATAATGCAATAGTATAAATGTACATGCATACTGTAATAGTAATTTTTTTGATGCTTTCAGTATTTAATGTATTTATACTCAGCATTTCTTTCACCTTGTCCACTTGGATTTATCTTTCCACTGAGCTAGTCACAGTGCATTCTGGGATTGCATTCTCCATGAAGGACACATGTGATGCTGTTTTCGAATATGACCAAAAAATTAGGCATGTAAACACATTTCTCGTCGTACCTGTTAGACTTGGACATCAGGGTGAAGTCGACGCTTCTGCTGTTGGAGCAGTACTGTTGACTTTTAAGTTTCCCTTTCATCTGATCCAGAACATCTTTCTGAGCCTCTCGATGGCTCTGTTGGACCTCCACCTGCTGACACCAAAAACAAACAGAGAGAAAGAATCAGAACAGATATCATTTGAACAACCTCAATTACCTCAACGCCATTGATCCAACTTCAAGAACTATTAAAAAACAATAAACTATTAGAACTCGCAAAACTATTAAACTAATTCAGACTTCTAACATTTAGCCGAATCAATACAGCAGCAATAAAGAGCAACACTTGAAACTGGCGTCGTTCCATCTCTGAAAGGAGAGTGTTGGTTTTCAGAAGTGATTAGGAAGCACTTGTACATGCTTTTCAAATCAGATGGAAAAAATATGTATTTCTCCTCGGTGCTTGAGAAAATTGGCTACATTGGCTTGACGCAGATCAGTTATTGTGCAAAATATGAGGCGATGAATGAGCGAGCCAATAAAATCTCCAACAGACGGCTTTGATTTTTTGCTCATTTCTCAACACTTTATGAAGCGCGCCGGCTTCGCATTCTCCACCGAGCGCCCGGCGCCTGCTCGGCAGATGCCTCTAGAAAGGTCAGACGATTCCATGAATGTAAACTGCTCCTCAATCAAAGCTACCCTTGATAATAAACAAGAAAATCAACAGAAAGATGTGTCGCTTTTTCATTCCATTTATTGGGCGGGCATCAAACGCCGGGGCTCGGGCGCTTTGCTCATTTGGGAGGAATGAAATGAACCTAACTAGGAGCTCTAGAAAATTAGCGGCGCGAGCGCGCAGACTTCTCCTCTCCCTCCTCGGAGGAATTTGCTTTCATTTGCCTTCATTTTTGATTCACTCGGCTGGCTCGCCGATGCCATGTCAGGATCCTAATTACTCAATCCCACCGGAGCGGCTTACACACACAATAATAACCGATGCCCACCTCCGACAAAAGCAATTTCTCAGAGCCACCTTGAGCCTAAGGACGGCTCGGCCCAGCACGCCACTTCGGTTTCGAGTCGAGGACATTGTCGTGATGGAGATTCGCCTCTCTTGTGGCTTGCGTGGCTAAGATGCATTTGCATTGATCTCGCCAAACCGAGCAAAATTACCCATCTGTATTAAAAACCACAGAGCTGAAATGTATTAGAAATCTATAACGGCATACGCGGCTGACCTGCTGCGAGATGCGTCTCCCATGGGTGAATATGAAAAACATCAATATCAAGCACATAAACCTACATTCATCAGCACTTGAAGGAGAAATCGGGCTATTGATGAGCATTTGTCATAATGTACGCAGAGCCCGTTCCCACAATGCAGTGCAATCAGTGTCTGAGATAAAGGCTAAGCTTTCATAATCTCAAGGCAGACAATGTCAACCAAAGAAAAACGCATGTAAGCCCCCGACTTTAAAGCAAAGCATCGCTTAATTAATTTTCCTATGGGCTGGAGTGCTCCACGTCGCCCGCCGCGCTAACAGCCGCTCTCGGCTTCCCGTACGACCTCTGTACGAACACGTGGCCTCCCGCCGAAGTGGTAAATAACCCCTGATCCTGCACACCACGGTTCGGCTGGATTTCCTGCCGCCTTCCCCCCTCCTGGCCCGTTTAAAGATATTCTTATTCAGATATGCAGCCAGAAGGGATTTGCGTGTGAATCTCCCGTATACTTATTTCAAACAGAATCATTCAAAAACCTCTCGTGCCGTCTCTCTCTCTCTCGCGCGCCGTCAAAAGAGGTCTTGCTTTAAACTGCTAATATGGCAGGAATCAATATGAATTCAATCATTTGATGAATGCTTACCTCCATCCCTCGAGTGAAATCGAGACTCAGATGTCAGTAAAATCTGCTGAATCGAGTCATTTTGGGCCCTTTTGTTTACATGCCTGTGTCAGTTTCATGTCTTCTGGTCTTCTGGGACGTTTCCACTGTCAATCATGAGCTGAAATCATGTCAGACTATGTGCACCTCACATTATCAAAAAATGTAAACTAAACTCAGACAACTTACTGTACACTACCATTAAAAGTTTGGGGTCTTCCTTTAAAAGAAATGAATACTTTTTTCAGCAAGAACACATTAAATTGATCAAAAGTGACAGTAAATACATTCATTATGTTACATAAAAATTCTATTACAAATAAATGTTGTTCCTCTCAACATTCTAATCATCAATGAATCCTGAAGAAAATCTCTACAAAAACATTAAGCAGCACAACTGTTTTCAACATTTATAATAATAAGAAATCATCATATTACAATGATTTCAGGATAATGGCTGCTGAAAAATACCAGCAATAAATTACATTTTAAAATGTATTAAAATAGAAAATTGCAATAACAATTCAAAATATTACTATTTTTTACTGTATTTTGATCAAATAAATGCAGCATCGGGGTGCAGAAGACATTTCTTTCAAAAACATTTAAAAAATCTTACAGATTCCAAACTTTTGAACAGTTGTGTGAATAATTAACCAAAGCTCTTGTGTCATTTACATTTATGCATTTGGCAGCTGGTTTTTAAGCGACTTACAAAGAAGGAACAAAGCAATCAAAGATCACTCAATGCATGCAAAGAAATTTGGAAAATGAGGGAAAACTGATAATGTACACTAAAAATTATGTAAACTAAAAAGAAAAAAACATTACATTTTTACATTTCTGATGAAAATTTGGGTGCTTGCTCTGAAACTTGCCACCACAAGGTAAAAACGGTTGCCAGTGCATGCTGCATAGTTGCTTACTGCCTATGATGTTCTTGTTTTATTATCCCATTGCTTAGAAAAAATAACAGCACACACTCCTGAACAAGCCTTATGATTTGAGGTGTCATGTCTGTAACACTAATGGGACACTAAACACGAACAACAGAACAACAGCCATGCCAAAAACCACTAAAAATCCCTCTATTTTTAACTGCATAATACCAAAGAGAAATAATAATGAGAACAAAAAAAGTCAATAACAGTAAAGTATTAAAGGCCCATCAGGCAAAGCGTGAACAGACCTGACTGATTTGCCTTCGTAAGCTAGACAGGACTGCTAAAAATCTGCAGATTGTGATTAAAAATATGCACTGAAGGAAAACAATCACAGACATGATCGTCCTTGAGCTTTGAGGCACATGTGTTTCACATCGAACAGGAGGGAGAAATACATCGGGATCAAACATAATCCAAACAGAATTGAGTAACGCTCTTGTGTTGCTTCATGTGCAATGAAAAAAAGAGTGAGAGAGAGAGATAGAGAAACGGATGGGAAGACGATTCATGTGGCAGCAGTGCAAACAGGACAGAGTCTCATTGAAAGCAGCTGGTGAACGAAGAGAAATGAGAAAAATGTGACTCTAGCATGCAGTACGAGAAAAAAACAAACAAACAAAAAAACAGGTGAACTGCTGGACAGGGGCCGATGGATACCTGCTAAATTCTACATTTAAGCTATGTGACAAAACACGGGGGTCGTTCATTTCTTTATCGTCTGCTCTGAATGCGAGGAGCGTTGCGGCGAGATTGAAAACGGTGGGAAGTCTCCCGCCACCCCGGCCCCCCCAGCGACCGGTGTTCAAAACAGCCAGAACATACATCGGCCTGTTTGAAATGTCTCTCATCAGGTCGGTCCTGATGTTCAGAGGCAGCATCGGAGGCGAGCGGCGCACACGCAGGCATGCTCGGAAAATAAATTCATTCGGGAGTTGTGTGGGGTCGAGACGGCAGCTGTAAATGTCCGAGGGTTCTATCAAAGCAGCTCATAAATTTACAAATACGCCTGCAAAGCTTCACCTTCACAAACTCTACACACGTCTGGAAAATGCTGTCGTATTGTGTTAAAAAAAGAAAAGAAAAGAAAACCAAATTCCCCAATTGTCATTTAAGAGGCTGTATTTCATTCGAGTGTTTTCACTTTCATGAGCAGGAAAAAGAATGCGCTGCTATTCCTTGACGGCTGGCTTTTTTCTGCGTCTTGCTCCTCAGAAAAGTTACGAGGGGAGATTATTTTTAAGGAGAGCGGGACTCCGAGGAGCTGTAGAAGGCATGAAACTCATTTGGAAACTATTACTTTCAAATCACTAGTCATAAAGGCTGGATTTAATGTGTGGTGGGGTCTTCCGACATGAATCACGCAACTTTATAGCTCAAAATAATGGCGATTATTACAGTGTTGTCAGACAGAAGTTGCTCTCGTTCGTTCACGCTTATCTGTCTTTTGCAGCTAACCAGCTGCTGATACGACCGCATTCATTTGCAGTTGTTTGACTGCTTGGTCAAATAAATTTGATTATGTATGCACTAAAAACACAGGGGGTCATATTTCTATGGCTATCTGCAATGTCGCCAGAATAGATGCCACTGTGGGTGCAAGATGAATTGGTTGTGCTTTATCAAATGAGCACTTGGCAACACGCAAAATGTGTTACATTATTCAATTAAGATTCTTGAAGTTAGGTTCTTCTAGATGCAAAGCACCTTTAAGGTAAGTCAGTTCACTTGGTGGCCATTTTAACAATGCTCACATGCAACTATAGAGCGAAATAGATGGGTTCAGGCAAAATTCCATTCATTTTCTCCATTGAGAATCTGACAGAAATTGAGGCTGTTAAGTCATGTTATTCTTCTGTGGAAGCCAGTCAAAAAAAAAAGTAATGTTTATAAGTCAAATTCCTGGTGAAGAACTAAATCCTAAAGAGAGATCAATCAATCAGAGAGGCCACTGTTACAATGAAGACAGAAATAAAGGTAAAAGAGCTCAGCAATGATTCCTCACTAACATGAAGCACTGCAAATATTCAGAACTGTCTCCCTATGCATTTTATAGTTCTTAATATTTTGCAAAAAAATTACTACTGTTCAAAAGTTTGGGGGTTTTAATGTTTTTGCAAGTCTTTTATGCTTGCCAAGACCACATTTATTCAATTATAAATAAGATCAGAAATATTGTGAAATGTTATACAATTTAAAATAACTTTTTTTCTATTGTAACACATTTTAAAATTTTATTTATTCCTGTAATGCAAAGCTGAATTTTCAGCATCATTTCTCCAGTCTTCAGTGTCACATGATCCTTCAGAAATAATTCTAATATGCTGATTTGCTGCTCAAGAAACATTTATTATTAATATTAATGCTAAAAACAGTTGTGCTGCTTCATATTTTAATGTAAACCATGATACATTTTTCTGTCAGGATTCTTTGATGAATAGAAAGTTCAAGAGAACAGCGTTTATTTGAAATAGTTTTAGTGTCTTTTTTATCACTTCAATCAGTCCTTGCTAAATGACAATTAATAAAAAAAAAAGTTCTATATTTTACATTTTTACTATGATTACAAAGTGATTCACAAAATAAGTAGTTCATTCTCTCGTAAAAGAGTTCATGGTTGTTTTTTTACTGAATCTTCATAAAGAATGTTGCTTCAGACAAAACGTTATGATTTATATTAGAGCTCTTTTGCTTGGTTCAATGGCTTGGAACTCTTATTGAAGAATATTTTGAGATGCCAATAGAGAATATAAATGGGAAAAATACTTCTGAGATCAAGACAGCTGGAAAAGTGGGCAGTCGCTGATGTGCTCTTTTTTCCAGTCATTCAAATACAGCTCCAATGTACTCAAATGGAGAGGGGAAAAAAGTTTGATCAAGGTTACCTTTCATATTTTAAATCGGCCACACAATAACCAGATACTTTAACTGAAATTACATTAAACTAGTACAAAAAAAAACAGCTGATGCCTCTAAAAAAGCGATTGGCTCTTTTACCTGGAAGGCGGATCTTCCATTTCTACAGCCACCATATTGAGAACGGCAATGTCTCCCATTCATCTTTGTATGAGTGAACTGTGTCCTCCTCTGTTCGACATGCCAGTGGTCAGTGTCGCTCAAGCTGCTGAAATGAATGATTTCTGGTGGCAGTAAATCTCTGTATGTGTGAACGCCCCTGTGTACTGTCTCTGCTAAATGTCAAATATCTTCTAATGCACCATCATTTCTTAAGACAGCATTTTAAATATCTATTTTTAAAAAGCCCTCACTCTAAATCTAATTGATGAGGTCAGAATACATTTTTAATTGGTAATAAGGGATGACTTGCATTTAGCTTAAAGCAAAACAACTCCTTTGACCTTGACATGAAAGTGAGCTTTTGTCCTCACGAAACGCATCAGGCCTTTACCTGCATATGCTGCCATCCCTTTAAGAAATATCTTTGAAAGCTTTAGCTCGTGCAACATTTATCAGGGCGTGAAATTAGCAATTGCTAGGAGCCAAATTGCTGCTTCTTATTTAATGTTGTTGCTGAAAGGTGACATTTAATCGCTGATCCTTGCTTCCATGAAGTCTAAGCACCCCGAGACACATGCAGGAAAAGGCGCGGGGGTCTGAAACAATGTTCACGTTATGGATTAGTCAGGCAGGGGGTCGTATTGATCGGGTGATCATTTTCAATCTAATAGAGACCATCTTCGCTTTAATATGGTCTTGCTTTGCTTTAGCTTTGTCATGCATGCCAAGCAATCACACCAGGTGTGCGTCAAGAATGTCAGAGTAGATTCTGCCGTCATAGACGGGTGATGGGAAACATCTGGGTCATTATACAGAAAGGGGTTTGTGTCTCTCTCATATGTACAGTATGTGTGTTATTGTAGGCATTTTATAACAACAAAAAAAATCTTAATTTCAAACTCTTTGCTTGCTACTTGCTGTATTGGCAAATATGTAATATAAAAAACCAACATATGGAAATATCTAGTAAACAACTGACAATTAAAAAGTGGATATTTGTGGAAGTCTCTATCTAATAAGTATATAAGTAGTTTGCTGAATTGCTGAAAAACCTTAAAAAAAGACTGAAAACTAAAAAAGAAAACGGAATGCATTTGTGCAGTTTTAAATGTGACTCAAGTGTCCAAATACATTTCAGGGTATAATTTGGATGCATCATTTTAATCAGATTTGATTTTTAAAATACTAGAAACATTTACATTTTCCTTAAAAAAAATAATCTATTTAAAATGGAAAAGGCAGCCGTTTCATAGAATGACGTGTCTAACAGATCGAGCATCACAGATTACACACGCTTACAAATATGACTATAATCACAATATGCCAATCCTCTCTGCAAACGCAGCTCTCAAATGAAAGCAGAAGAGAAGAAAACAGTGAGCATTTGGTTTGACTACTTCAAAAATCCCCTGACTTCAATTCCTCGCCGCTTTTCAACAAAGCGAGACGGCATGCATCAACCGGCTTAGATGAAGATATTTTGAAAACTGAGCCAAGCGCTTCGGGCAGGTGTTACATGAGAATCCATTAATATAGGTAATTAACATTAGCCACCATTTTAATTAACATGCAAACTAATTAGGAAATAATTAAGTAACATAAAATATCTGATCTTCATTTGAAATCAGAAGGAGACGGTATCGCGGCTACCTTGACGTGGTTTCTTTTGAGGTTTGGGGAGCAGAAATGAGCTGTTTTTCTTCTTTTTTGTGAGAGTTCGAGATGAAAGCAGGTTGTTTGTCAAAGTGGATTGTGGTCAAATGAAACTATAAACCACCAGTAGATCAGACTGATATCTAGAGGATAGATTGAGCTCTACTGGCCACTCTGAGCTGAACAGACCGAAGTCAAACACTGTGTCAGTGTATTAAAGCACAAAGACACACCAGTCGTCAGAGCCACTGCCTGCAGGCCTGCGTGCGTGTGTGTGTGTGTGTGTGTGTGTGTGTGTGTGTGTGTGCGCGCGTGTGTGAGAGAGACACAGCAGAGCAGCTCTATCCCCACTGAGATATACTTCTGTCAAAAGCCTCATGTATAATCTACATTTACAGAAAAAGGGGTTAATTATACCTCAATTTACCCAAGTACGACATGTTCCTGGATCATCTTTCTTTGTTTATTATCAACCAATCAAAGCTCTCTAATTATAAATGTATGGGTTCGAGTTAAAAATGAGGACTCACCAAGTTAACTGCAAGCTACTAGGCAGGTAACTGTTTTCAGGAATTGCAGCAAAATGCATCATCAAACACTTATTAATTTTATAGTCTAATCTCTAGAGCGTGAAAAATACATATTACTGTATATATATATATATATACACACCATAAAATATTAACTTCAAATAAATATACTATATTTAAATATAAAAAATAAATATAATATTTTTCTACATACTATATAGACAAACATACTAGTACTACACAAATGAAAATCAAGTGGCATTTGTTTTAAAGAAAAATAGGGTAACACTTTATTTTAAGGTGTCCTTGTTACAAATGTTACATGTACCTACTATTATAATAACATTTAATTATGCATAATTACATGCAAGTAACCATAAACCAAGCCCTAATACTAACCCTAAACATATAGTATATGTACATGAAGTTAACTAATATTACTCAGTACTTAAATGTATAATTACACTGTAACAAGGACACCTTAAAATAAAGTGTAACCAAAAATAGCAACAAACTTAAACCAATGTAACATCATGTGCTTGCTGATGGCACTAGGTTTGTTGTTTTATGTACAGTTTAGGGTTAATAAGAATGGTCAGTATGTTTTCCTAATAAACTAGTCATTGTTAGCTTTAGCAAAAAAATTGTTCTGGATCTTGAGGATAGACTATGAGACCACGATTGGATCACAATGTTGTTCCATGAACAAAAAGGCATGTTGATCCAGAAATATGATGTGCTTCACATCGTTCCACAGCGGTTAAAGCCGCCACCAAACATCAACATTAACTCAGTACCCAACAATATGACTTTGATCAGAACAGGATTGAGAACGTCTTAATACGTCTGTCATCGGTATGACTGAGTGTCCTTGGCAGACTGATTCTAATATTCGCCAGGCGTTTTCCAAGAACGGCATATGCGCAGGGCATTTGTGGTTGGAAGGACTGTCACGAACAATAAAAGCCACAGAGCCGGGGAACGGAGTCAGAAAACATCACATGAAGTAAGTGCTTTTAAATGCTCTTCTTGGCAATCACAGAGTGAAATTGATTTTAGTAATAAGACAAAGAAAGCAATTGCAGAGATCGATGCATAAAGCCGGAGCGTAATGTACAGAGCCAAGTTTACTATTTCATTAACAGTAGGACAAAAACTCCAGAAAGCATTCGCTATGACAAATGCCCCACACCATTATATGCACATTTCAGGTAAGTGCTGCGGGCCAAGTTAAATTCCATTTCTCTGCCCCATTGTATCTCTATTTATTATTTGTTGTATTTGTTCCAGATGGTGAAGGAAGGGCTGCTGAGAGACTATTGTTCCTCCGGCCCCAGAGAACTGGGTCTGAAATAAACTCCATCACACAAATCCCAGCGCCGCCTCCACACGCTAAAAGCTTCTGCCTCCAAACACACACACACACACATAGTGACAGTCTCACGCTCCTTTAAAGCTACTACTCGAGAGACAAACAACATGATACAGCTCAGTTTCTATTCTATGCCTCTGAAATAAAAGTGTTCTATCGCCCGATTGAGCCTCAAACAATAATTCCTAGCTTATCAAGTGATTTTCAACAAAGACGTTTCCTGGCAAACAAATTTCAGAGGTTAAATGATGCTATGCTACTCTATCACACTTGTTCTGCAAGTCTTTGACTGTCAAAAGAGAGAAGGCTGTTTATTAGCATCACGTAATGTAGGAACGTTCTCTCATGTTTATCATTACATATAATTATCAACTATGTACATCTTCTTGAGTGCCGCAGTTTGTGTGATATACTTGCAGAACTGTAAAAATTTTGTACAAATGTGGACATATCTGACTTTCCAAGACAACATTACACGTTGCTCAAATAATATTTAAAAAAAAATTTACCATAGGAAACACAAAGTCCTCCAAAACACCAAATAATCTATTTATGCATGCATATACAGGTCTTCATACAGATATTTATGAGTTTTATAATGACATAAAATATGAATAGTTGTTTGTATGTGTGTGTGTGCATATAATAAAATTATATATTACATTATATATTAGTATTATATTGAGATTAAATATATTGGTCTTTATATATTTATAATAAAATTATAATAATAAATTATAATAATTAAATTTATTTATAATAAGTTATATTATTAGTATTATATTGAGATTAATTGCATCCAAAATAAAAGTTTTTGTTTACTTAATATATGTGTGTGTACTGTGTATATTTATGATGTATATATAAATACACAAACATGCATGTATATTTTTTTTATATTTACATGTATACATATATATACAGTATATATTTATATTCATATATAAATATAAAATATTTAAATATAAATATTTTATATCTTAAATATATACATGCATGTGTATGTATTTATATATGTATTAAAAAAATTACACGCATATATTATGTAAACAAAACTTTTATTTTGGATGCGATTAATCGTTTGACAGCACTTATATATATATATATATGTGTGTGTGTGTGTGTGTGTGTGTGTGTAATATTATATTATAGTTTATTATTATATTTTCAATATATATATAGTTATTTATTATTAATTACTGCTGTTGTTGATGTTATATGTACAGTATGTGTGGCTGTGTAGATGTCCTTTATTTATTGATTTAAAAATCTAGATTATATTAAAATGAAATCCACTATATTACATTTTTAATAAAATAAATAAATATATATATATATATATATATATATATACACACACACACACACACACACACACACACATACACACATACATACACATCCACACATGCTCTGCTAACCCTGATCTTCATGGTGTACAGCAGAAGGTTGGAGTCAAGCGGTGCACAGACGGACAGAGAGGGGTTAATACAGCGAGGACAATCTGAAGCTGAGCTCTGGCAGCTGCTAAACGGCTCTGACACCTCACCAGCCTTCTCATTCCAACCAGTAAGCCACCTTCAAAGTTGCTGTCAGGTAAATGACCTTGTATTTCATTAACTGATAATTAAATGGATTTATTCCACTAACGGTTTTAATTAAAATGCTAGAAATATTGATTACCTCTATCATCTCTTCTCCCCCCAGATGAAAAAAGGTTGGAGAACTGTTTATTTAGAGAGGGGAGAGAATTAAATTAGATTGAATCTCTCAGAGACTTAAATAAGGCTTCTTACTTTTTCTGCTGTCCAAGCAGAAAAAAAGAGCCTTCACTTTTTTGATGTTTGAAGTAATTATTTTGAAATCCATTTTTGCTTACCTTAATATTTAATTAAAATATCATTTCAAAATATAATTAAATCTTCCAGTTTAATACGAAGGGCAGAGCGTCTATCAAATACTGAAGGCTGCCAGTGAGCGTCGAGATGTTCGTCCCGCTGCGCACGAGGTAAAGAGAGCTAGTTACGAACGCCAGTCGTACGAAATGAGTTCTAGTTCATCCGGAGCGATGGGGCGGAACCGTGCTATTGTTCTAATGCATATTGGCTGTTGTCCCGAAGCCTCTGTCATCAGAGCTCAAAGATATTGCAGATACTGCCGCTACAGGGTCCCCTCGGCTGCTGATGGACAAACTAATTACGCATGAAATCAAATATGATTTGTTGAAGAGGTTCATGAAAAAAAACGCAATCTTTATAACGGTGCCCTGACACCTCAAGTCCTTAGCTGTGTGTGCTAATGCAGCACAAGGACACCGGGACTTATGGGTAATAGGATCAAATCAAACGGGGCAAATGAGAGTTTTGACATTTGAAACTAAATTATTTGACATGATCTATGATTTTTAAGGATGCAAGGAATAATTTGCCCAAAGCCTGCATGACTTTTATCATTTTTTTTCAAATAACATTAATACGTGATTGAGATACTATGATTTATTAATATTTTGAATTAGTTTTTTTCTGTTTGCATTACAATTTTAAGTTAGATTTTTCTTAACTTTAAGTTTTTGTCTTTTTTAGGTCTATTATGCCTATAATTATATATACATTTTTATTCAGTTTTAGTTTTTGTTATATTAGTGCATCAAAATAAACTAAATAAAAATGTTTCTTTGGCAACTAATAAAATAAAGTTTAAAATAAGTTTAATAACATAAGACAAAAGTTAGTATTTTTATATATTTTGATTTATTTCATGTGACAAATATTGTTTTATGGTTATATATATATATATATATATATATTCACATTTTTTTGGAACAACATAACCAATTCAATCAAAATCTTCATATTTCTATTGCTTTAACAAAGAATCAAATTAGCTTTCTGACGAGACCTCTGTAAAAACCCATCAATCATATGTTTTCTTCTAAAATACAAAAACAAGAAATTTAGATCAGTCATGCTCACTAATTTACTTCACTTGTTACATGCATACATTAATGCGTTGGGGGGAAATTAGCTGTAATCGAGGTATTTGGGTAATTCTGAACAATTAAGTGCAATTTAAAGTCAACCGTGTGATAGATAGAAAGTGTGTTTGTTGAAGAGAAAGTGTGGCTGATAAGTGGCGTTTAAGATTCAAGGTGGCTGCCGTACTCATAAACAGATGTAGAAAGCTGACAACAGAGGAAAGAGGAAAGAAAGAGGCTGTAAAAGAGTTACAAAAGACAGGGAAGTGACTGAGAAACCAGACGACTACTGAGAGTGACATGAATGCCAATGGATTGGAGAGGCAAACCCTGGATAACCTACCACAAAGCGTGGAATATTTTGTATTTTTTACTGAATTTATATTTTAATACACCATTTCCTTTGTGAAGAACAAAAACATTGCTATTATTTCATCAAATTATAGCTGCAGCTCTACAACACTCACTGACTGCATACTATTGAAAAAAAATGAGCATACACTATGCATTGAGCTAGTAATCCAATTCAAACAAACTGAGTGAGAAAAAATTATAATTAATTATATACTACTGTATTTGGGTCAGTACGTTTTGTGGTTACAGCAACGAAGTTCATTTAAAATTGATGACAGTAAAGACATTTATAATGCTACAAAATATTTCTGTTTCAAATAATTGCTATTCTTTTGAACTTTCTATTCAACAAAAAAAAAATCCTGGGAAAAAAAGCCATGATTTTCACAAAAAATATTAAGCAGTAGAGCTGTTTTCATTATTGATCAAAATAAAAATTAAGAAATTATTATTTAATTATTTAAATACTTTAAATTGAGCAACAAAAAAGCATATGAGAAAAATAATTCACTATATACAGTATATATATATATATATATATATATATGTGTGTGTGTGTGTGTGTGCGTGTATGTATGTATGTATGTATGTATGTATCTATATATGTATATATATATATATATATATATATATATATATATATATATATATATATATGATAAGTTGATAAATAAATATATAAATGTACACAGTACATGACATTTGTGTTTGTGTACAACATTTTCAGGAAAACAATCCAACGCTAGCAGAGAGAAGGAACCAAGAGTTTCATTTCTCCTTCTGCTGAAAGTTCCTACAAAAACCTGATTAAAAGCACTGAAATGAGCTCCCAGTCTCCCAGCAGCCAGCACCCTGACTCACTCCGCAGGAGCTCTCTCTATATCACACCAGCACGCTGTCACATTTGATATGTGCTTATCAGCACAGCTAGTGTACGTACAACCTGCCGGGCAGAGCAATTAGAAAATCATCTGTCTGATTGGAAAGGGGAGACAGGAAGTAGAAGCGTTCATAAGAATCACTACGCTTAAGGTTGCAGATTTAAAAAAAAAAACTTGATGCTTAGTATTGATTATTATGATAAAGCTACAATTTCTTGTTTTATATAGACATATAGTCTTCTCCCAACTATCACTAGTAGTGATCGACCGATATTGATTTTTTAGAACCGATACCGATACCGATAATTTGTTTGTTTATGTGCCCGATAACCGATATGCAGAACCGATATTTATTTACTGTTATACTTGTGTTTTTGACACAATGATTACAACACCACTGAACTGAACAAACCATTTTATTTAAAACAATCACTCCCTCCTTGCATAGAAAACAAAACAAATCTTATTTATACACCAATAAATAGAGGGGTCTGAGAGTACAAAAAATAAAGTGCACTGTTACTAAACAGTTTTTGTTTAAAAATAAAATCTTCGATGAGGTAAAAAAAAAAACAGGTAAAATAAATAAAGCACATAAAAGTAATTCTCACCAATTAAAAAATAAATAAAACTTGTGGCGGCAGGTGACGTCACGTTAATTAGCATATTCATGACGTCATTGTGTCAAGTTTGCATTCAGACGAGTTTTGGCACTTAAGATCTGTTCTAAATGTCACATACTGTAATTAATCCAACAATGCCAATAAAGCTGTGCACATTATACTTTCTGTTGTCATACATAAAACAAGTATAAATAGTAAACAGGAACCATTAATTTTACATGTTAACCAGGAATCACTCTCACTATACTCCTTAAATCCTGATTTATAATCGCAACATCGTCTGATAAAATCAATATACATCTAACTTACACTAAAAAGCGACTATATGCGGTGGTTTTGGCTGTATTACTGTTTTGTCTCATTCAGCGCACTGTCTGCGTCTGAGTAACAAGCTATGCGCATATTCAGACGAATTATGTTCATATTTAAAAGTCCAAACAGTCAGTAAGCGACAGGTGCTTGGAAACGCTGTTTTGTAAATGATTTACTGACGATTTTGCTGCGTTACGGCCAAATTAATGCGCTGCTTCACTGCCGCTCACTGCACAGAATAGACGCAGAGAGAGTCGACACTGCGCCGGGAGAGTCAGATCTCGCACTCGCGGGGCAGTAACGTTACTGGAGACAAATTTCAATTGAACGATAGCTAAGGTTTTTTCAAAAAAAGTCGCTAGGTTTGTCAGTATGTACCTGTTGTGGGAAAAAAGCCGCCAAAAGGGTCTGAAAGTTGCTAAATACTGAAAGTCGCGCTCTTGTGTGTGAGAGGCGGGAGCTGATGGCAGCGGGCGGTGGATATTGTTGCAGCCCGCCACAAATAAAGAGAGAGAGCTTGTCTGTGGGAGTGTCTACAGTTCTTGAGCACACAGAACGAGCAGTGTGAAACGCGTCAGGCGCGGGGAGATTTTCAACTAGTTAATCGATCGCGGATGGTTTCATTATCTCGGGCGGATAAAAAAAAAAAAGTGTAAGATAATAATAGTAATAAAAACAAAAATGTGTCACCAAATATACCTGGGCGGCCCGCCCAGGTAAAGTCTATGTGTGGGAAACACTGGAGTTGTGTTTACTAGGATGTTTATTAGGGAATTGATGGTTATATAGTAAATGTTTATATAATTACGGTGTTTTAATCGTGAATATTTTTAAAAGTTACATGCGGTGGCCGTGCTGTAGCATTTCCTGAGCATCAACCCACGGAGTGAACAGCAATATGAAGCGGCTTCACGAGACTAATGATGAGCAAATATACAACAGAGAGAGAATTTAATTCAGCGCTTTTACTTCCAACTTGCGCTCATTCATGGCTGTATTATTTAATTCATGCAAAGTTACGTCTTTATTGGGACAGGACTTGACGGATTATCTTACGTGACTCGTCTATTTCTTAGAGCCAAGCTGCATAAACTACATATCAAGCATATGTATCACATCTAATTTGTGCATTAATGGCTGTTATGTTAAATAAAATGTACTAATTACAGCAAAGCAAGTAATAATAATGCGTGCAATTCTTAAAACACCCACAAGATGGCGGCGTTTATCGGAAAATCCGATATTACAAAACCGATATCCGATTATGGTAAAATGCTTAAATATCGGGAAAAATATCGGTAAATCGATATATCGGTCGATCTCTAATCACTAGTAATAAAAAGGAAACTGAAATTAAAAATGAAAAACATACTAGAATTCAAAACTACTCCTAGTGATTCACTGCCCTATCACACCTTATCAGTTATGCGCTGAACTACACAGGGAGAAACCCAGAAAACTCAGCTCTGGAAGATCACAGAATTCCGACGCACATCGGCAGCAGAATTCCCGGGGGACGGCCTGCACTGCAGCACGGAGCAGCTCTGATACACAGGCCTTCACCAAGCCCTTCCCGGCGTTTACTTACATTTACGTCCAAGGACACTATCGCACGGAGTTACAATATCACAGCTGGAGCATAAATCAAAAGTAATCCTGCAGACAAGCCTCTCTGTGTTCAGAGAAAGCCTGGCATTTGTAACTGCCACAATGCAGTAATGGATTTCATCGGGTTCGGAAAAGAAAGAGGAAACAACGGAATGGGATCCGACTTGGAAATGATAAGCGTGCATTTCTGATGAGTGAAAATGTCCCAGTTATTATCTGTGAGGCAGTTTTATATAAACAAATAAAATGGGATACATTCAACACTTGGGGTTGTAAACGCCGGACCTTTTGTCATTGTTACTCTAGATTGTTTTGCACAATTTTGAGCATCACTTTAAAACTTTTGTATAATAAAAGACGATTTGAAGTAACACAAAAGTGAAATTTATTTTTTTAGCAGTCAGCCTGCTCCCGTCTCTCACATCCAACGTGACAATACAACAATTATTGTCCTGTTTCATCTCAAATATGATGCAGAAAGCAAATTTATGATATTCTATTCACCACATGCCCACAAAAATACTTCACAAACTGCATTTGCTCAAGGTCAGGAAACAGATTATGCAATGACTTTCACCCAGCATGCAAAACCACATCCCAAAATGCAATGCATTCGAATTAACCTTCCATTTCCAAAACAATTTAAACACCTTTTTTTATAAAAAATGTAAAATAATGATCAAAAATACATGTCCCTCACTGAATTAAAAATGCAGCATATTGAGGTCAAAGTAAAAAAAAAGAACAAAACAGACAACACAATGGCTTCTAGTTAACAAAGTTTAAATTTTGTGTTACTTCAGAACATTGTTTTGTAATTAAAAAAGTTGTATAATTATGTAGTGATGCTTAACGTTGTGCAAAACAATTTAGAGTAATAATAATAAATAGCCATTTACACCCAATGAACCCAAACATAAAGACTTTTAAAGCACTAAAGATATGCGTATGATATAAAAGTGTCTAATGAACTGATAAATAATGACAGCAACTAAACAACAAAAAACACTCAAGAAGTCTATTATTGTTGTCTATTTGGCACCTACACACAATGATAAACTTCTAATCTAATTTTAGTGGTTTTGAAACATTGTTAGTAAAGCTGTTGAAATATTCCTGGATGACATTAAGACTGCAACCTTTTGTTTCAACTTTCTTTGTTGAATTTTAAGCCTTAATGGAACCTCAAACCCTCTAAAAATTGATGCTTAAAAGTTTAAGCATATACAGTACAAGCATGTACACACACTTTTCAATCAATCTGTCAGCCTGTGTCTGTAACTCAAGGCCACATGAGACCTGCGGTACACATCAGGAGGAAGCAGTTTGTTTCAGTCAGAATGAGACACTTTTCACCTGTTGTCAAAGATGATGAAGATTTATGTGTCCTTGTTTGCAACTTCACATTTGTCAAAATTTTTGTGCTGAAACAATCTCAACAGAAGCTACACTGCAAAAAAAACAACCAGTTTTAATCAGTATCATTGTCGTGTTCTCCAGTAGAAAATCTAAACATCTTTAAAACAAGATGAATTCACTACGAAGCAACGCAGTATAAAAAATAAAAGAACTAGAGAAAAAAAAAACGATGTTCTTGTACTTTAAAGGTTCTTCAGCTCAGATTTGGTTTCTAGGCTCTTTAAAGTGACACCGAGATCATTTCTGATCTAAAAAGAAGTGAAAGCGGTTCTTGATAAAGAGAAGGTTCTTTGCTGAACCTAACGAATCTTTATTTTCTGATTCTGGATATAACGTTTTACAATTCTGAGCATCTGTCACAGCCTGTCGTAAAAGCTGAGGGGAATCATTATGGCTCATCAATGCATCCAAATGCACAGAACAAAGCGCTTGTAGCAGTGTGCTACAACTATAAAATATACATACAAATACCAAAGTAAAGCCCATGCATTTTATGTCTTCTTTCTTTTTTCTCCATCACTGGAATATATTTCATGAGCGAGGCTTCCTGCCTTCACCTCATCTTCCTGTTTTCCTTCTCATGCATGTCACCGAGCTCGCATACCTTCAGTGCTTTGGCCAGATTTCAGGAGAAAGAGAACTAGAGGGCAGACATTAGAATTTTATATCACTTCAAGACAGGGGAGGGAGAGAGTGGAGAACATGAAGCTCTTCTGACAGTCATCGAGGACTCGGTGGGATGTGTTTTTGTGCGTCTCACCTGAGAGGCATGCTTAAATGTGCGCTCGTGATAAGGTAATTCCACCACACCGTATTTCATCACATGGCCGACAGGTTTATGTTTACCAGATCGGCCATAAGCATTACTGATTGAGACAAAGAGAAAGGCAGAACATGTCAAATAAAAACAGGGTTTCGAATGCATCAGTGAGAAAAAATAAAGAAATAAAAATCACATATTAAAGTCACCAAATCTCTGAGGGTGATCTTGGAATAACAAGTCCAGCTCACATTTCATCCCAAAATTCAATAAAAAAGAGTTATATTTTGCATAAAGAAAATTAAGCTTATTTTACTTTTATTTTGGGGTGAAAATGGACCTGAAAATATCATATTTTGCATAAATATTTCACTCATATTTTAAGACCATTTTCACCCCTAAATAAAAAAAATAACAAAAAATAACTAAATTAAAATAAATATTATTTGGCATTAAGAAAATGTGTAAATACTTTGGATCATTTTCACCCAAAATCAAAAGAATAAATAAAATCATATTTTAATGAGGAAATGAGGCTTATATTTTTCTTGTTTGAAACAAAATGAAAAATATAAAAATATAAACCATTGCATTACAATTACTTCTATTTAGGACCATACTTTTATATAGGAATATTTCCAGATTTTACATAAAGAAAACAAAGCTTATTTTTTCCACTTTTTATTTAATATATTATATATAGATGTATATATTGTATAAAAAATATATTTATATTTTAAAAACTTGTTCACGTCTAAAGAAAAAACAATAGTGTAATATAAATAAACATTATTTTGCATAAAGAAAATGACATGTAAATATTTTGGACCCAAAACCAAAAGAAAAAATAACAAATTATATTTCGCTTAAAGAAAATTTGACTTATATTTTTCTATTAGTTTTAGGCTGAAATGGTCCTAAATATAGAAATTGTATTTTGCAAAAAAATATATTAAAAAAATTTACTGTTTTTGTTTTTAAACCTATTTCCATCCCAAAATCGAAAGAAAATAAATTAAATTTTGCACAAACAATATAACAATTATTTTCCCTATGCAAAATATAATTTCTTTCTTTCGGTTGCTGGACTGGTTCTTGACTCTTCTGGTCTTGTGAGATTCAGCCCATACAAATGATGAACATCAAATCCAACTTGTTTTCTGCAGAGCTGCAGGAAGCAGCAGACGTAGGGTTGGTGGTGGAGTTGGTTTATTCACATCTGTATCATTTTCAGTTGCTAATCCAGTATGCACTGTGCTCCACTGACTACAGTGTGTCTATAGCATTTCCAATATTAATAATACAGAGAGTGCGTTGATGCCTCTCAGATGCCTATCCGTCCTACTGAAGGCTTGTTAAATATTCATTGACAATTATTCCGCAGTGACTGAAGGCTAAGTGCTCGCTTCTGAGAGAGAGAGAGAGAGAGAGAGAACTGAGAATAAAGAGCCATGCAATTATTAATGTCCATTTTTCCAACATGTTCCTCAGTCGATGTCTGCAGATTCAAATCAAGCTCATTTTAGACACAGCGAGACTCTCAGTCCCATAGAGATCTGACTGTGAGCATTTAACAAAATGGAAAACATGTAGAAATCTGTAAATAAAAGCAACAAATGAAGTATACCAGTATATTCTGATAAAAGATAAAAAATGTTAAAGTCTATAGACTTACAATGAAGGACCACCCAGAACACACAACGACAACAACACTTTGACAATCTATCCACATTACAGCACAATACCAGTGGTTTTTGCATGAACAAGCACCATTTATATATTCCTCAGAATAATGATGTTTCCAAGAATGTACATTATGATGTTCCAAGTACAAGCTTAAAAATAAGTTCTTTATTGGGCATTTATGGCTCCAGGAAGAACCTTAAACATCCATGGAACCGTTCTATTGCACAAAAGGTTCTTCACAGTGGAAAAGGGTTCTTTAGATTATTAAAATGTTCTTAAAAGGTTCTAAAAAGGTTCTTTTGGGAACTAAAAAAAAAGACTGTTAAAGTGCAATGGTGAAAAGCTGTTAATTAGTCCTTACTATAGATCTAACCTTACATACAGTATAATGTAATTTTACAATAAAACACTGTTATATTTACAGTTTTTGGAAGTGAAAAAAACGTAAATTGACATTCCCAGAATTTGACGTTTGATCTTTCTTCTTAGTTTAGATTCTTAGTTTTTTAATCAGTTAATAAGATTTTATGTTACATTTATTGTTGTTCAATTAAAGTTTATTGTGTTTTTTATTGCTTTATTGCTTTGACACAATCTGTATTGTTAAAAGCGCTATATAAATAAAGGTGACTTGACTTGTGTTTCCATAATGGTGTTCTGTGCTTGTGTGCTTAATATGTGCATGCATTTCTATATATTAATTTTTATCTCCTTAGCTTGTGGAAAAGCAATATATTACATTATAATATACAGCTACAGCTATAATACATAATAACATTATTACTGTAAAGTTCTGGCAAACACAGCTGCTGTTTTTTTACCGTAAATGTGACCTTTTTTTTCTTTTTTTTTGTTTTACAGTGGGCATCGCTGAGAAACCCCCTTTTGGAACCTTTATTTTTAAGAGTGTACGTTAGAAAAAAAAAATGCTTTTCAAGAGCCTCATCAAAATATCCCAGCACATTTATCAGATCAGTCTTAATCTGGAGTTGCCTAAACATCTAGAGTCGTGCGGTCCAGACTGCACAGGAAATGACAGCGCGCCCCATCCCTCTGCACTGTGCCTTCTTCAGAAAAAGCTCTGATTCCAATAATTACGGCCTAAAGTGATCCTCGTTGCTTTATTTCGCAAGCAAGTTGGGTAATCTTTGATCCGATTGCCAAGTGCGGAATGCAGAATACAAATGAAAAAATAATACAATCTGGTTTATATTCCACTTTCTCAGGCACGGTATATAGCCAAAGGACAAGGGATGAAAAAAGAAAACAAATTAAGTCACACTAGAGGAGTGTTTCAGCACGGGCCGGGGGTTTACGACTTCATACATGTCTATGGCTGATTGGAAAAACCTCACGTCTCCATGCATCCTTCATAAAACCAGAAATTACAATATTCCAGAGAATCTCGCGGTGAACTCTGAAATTAGGACGACAGGAAAAAGACACAGGAAAAGATGGACGCGGAAGACGAAGCACAACAAAGGCAGTTATGAGGTGCACATTTCACACAGCTACTTATTCAAGTCATGCTACCAATATTCACTGCAAAACATGTTACTCGTACATCTCATTTGGAAGAAAAAATTAATATGAATTAAACCTTGTCTGCATATTAATTCATATCATTTGTGTGATTAAATATTTGAAACTGTCTGCAAAAACTAGGCGCTATTAATTTTTTCATAAAACATTCATTTCAATTGTCAAACTGCCGCTGGCAAAAGAAAGAGAGAAAAAAAACACTTAAAGAGGTATGTCAATTTTAAGTCACTTTATGAATTACAGCTCGAGTGCTTTTGCATGCTAATATAAGCAGAGAGACCTGGAATAAATGACTACATATTTGGGTCCTTGATTATTTTTCATTTCTCATGTAGAACTTGATAAACATTTTTTCGGAAGGGGTTGGATGAATATTAAGTCTTTTGAAATTAACAGAAGTTCTGTTAAACAAGCTCTCACGAGTCTCGGATGGATTTGCAAACATGTTTCACGGTTTCATTTTTATATTAGATTAGTGCTGTTTGCTAAAGCAACCTTCATTAGAACTATTGCTCATACTTAGGGTTAGTGTGTTTTTTTATTAAAAGTAGTCTCTTATGCTCCGAAAGGCTGTATTTATTTGATCAAATATACATTTAAAGCAGAAATATTGTGAAATATTATTACAATGAAATAACTGTTTTCTATTTTAATATAATGTAAAATGTCATTTATTTCTGTGATGTAAAGCTGAATTTTCAGCATCATTACTCAGTCTTCAGTGTCACATGATCCTTCAGAAATCATTCTAATATACTGATTTACTGTTCACGAAACATTTATTATTATTATCAATGTTGAAAGTTGTGTTGTTTAATAGTTTTGTGGAAACTGTGATACATTCTTTTCAGGATTATCTGATTAATAGAAAGTTCAAAAGAAGAATATATATATATATTGCAACATATACATGTTCTTACTGTAACTTTTGATCTATTTAAAGCATCCTTGCTGAATAAATCACCTTCTTTCCAAAATAAAATGTAATTAAATTTTACTGACCCCAAACTTTTGAATAGTAACCTTTCAATGTATCAATTTTTATATATTTTTTATTTATTATTTAAATTTTTTATTTTTGAAAATGTTAGAACATAGTTAATCTTTTAATTATTTTAGGTGACAACATTTGTTTTGCATCTAATATTATAAGAAGGACCATAAAATGATTTGGCATGAAGTAAATGATGTGTAAATATTTAGGTTCATTTTCACCCCAAAATCAGAAGCAGCAATTATTTACATTTCCATTTATGCATTTAGCAGACGCTTTTATCCAAAGCGACTTACATTGCATTCAAGTTACAGTTTTACATTTTATCAGCTCTTGCTTTCCCTGGGAATCGAACCCATGATCTTGGCGTTGCTAGCGCCATGCTCTACTATTTGAGCTACAGGAAAGCTTATTTATTTATTTATTTATTTAAAAAAATGGGGGGGGGGGGGGTATTAAAAGAGTCCTAAATATAAAAATGCATCCTTACTGAATAAAAATAAATAAATTAATAAATAAATAAATATATCTTATTGACTCCAAACTTTTGAACAGTAACCTTTCATGTATCATACATACCACATTTTCTTTACATTATATTATATTATATTATAAAATCATAGTGAATCTTCTAATCTTTAGGTGACATACAGCATTTGTTATGCATCATACGACTATACACCCTCAGTCTTTCTTTTTTATATATATTATAGGAGGAACTACTAAGAGGAAAAACTAAACAAGACTTCTGGATCCAAACTTGCCTCACACCATAAAAATCTCAATTTACAGCACGTCAAACATATAACTCTGTCACACTTCGGCTAAATATACATCAAATCTTAAGAAGTCCAATTTAAATTCCCAATTTCTAAACTAACGTCACATTTGGAGCGAACCCTACATTTAAAGTCTGCACTTCACAGAGGTGTCCGGGCCGCTCTCCTCCAAAACTTCGGCAGCCACCTCCTGTAATTCCGTTTTCACCAGCAATAACCCCGGGTCACTTTTTAAGCACGCTGACTTTGATATACCTAAGACTGCTCCATATGCATGGCTGGGTGGCGTAGTGTGGCATGGCTTCTTTTAACATATGCCAGCGAACAGAACCCAGGCCCTCCTTCTCCCCCTCCTCCTCAATGTGCCGCGCTCAGCGCAGAGCAAGGGGTGAAATAACCACCCCGGGGCAGACAAGCTGTCTCTAAGGAGTCTCCGATAAGAGTCCTGCCTGCCTTATACATACATACATATGACAGCGGAGGAATATGCCACAGACAGCTGGCAGGGACTACACTCTGCCCGGCCGCTGCGAGAGGGACGCAGATACTGCAAACTCTCCAGGCCATGGAGGAGGTCCTCAACAAGTCGATAAACCGGTAAAGGGGATGCGTGTGGAAATTCTGACCCAAAAAAATATGAGCAAATGTTAGAGCAGCGCAACTCGGTTGTTAACCCCAGGGACATTTTTACAAGCTTAGTTACAGGATTAGACTGGCTAGTGAGAAATAACATGGTCTAATCAGGGGCAGGGACTTTCAGGCTGTTTTCACACTTGGTTGGTTTAAGGTGTCTGAGAGAGCTTCGCGAGACTTCAAATTAACTCCGACCCCTTTAAAGTAAACCGAATTTAGAGCAGCTCAAGAGGCTGCCAATTCAGTCCGCTTTGAATGTGCATTGTGAACGCAAAGCATGCCAGATGAGGAGCGTACTGTTAGAACTATTCAAAAATACCAACTCTCAAAGATGATCTTTCAGTTTTAAGTGAAAATAAGAGCTTGGGGATTTAAATGCCTTTCAATATTTCATCAAAGTGAAAAAATAATGAGAGCAATATATTACTGTATAAATGTTCTCTAATAAATCAGTTAAAAAAAATATATATATATATTCAAAATATATAAAATATTTGAAAAAATTAAATGGTCACAAGTAAAATAGATTGGAAAATAGGATCTAATTTTTATGGAGAGAGTGTTAATGCAAAGTCTTACAATTAAAAACTAAAAATTTTAAATATATAAAAGATACAAAATGAAATAAATAAAATAATAACAATAAAAATACTTGGGGTTGACAGCCCAATAAGTCAAATAAAAGACCCAAGTCCAGTTTTACAGCCTGATAGAGTACATGCAATGTCTTTAAAATAAAATAAAATAAAATAAAATAAAATAAAATAAAATAAAATAAAATAAAATAAAATAAAATAAAATAAAATAAAATAAAATAAAATAAAATAAAATAAAATAAAATAAAATAAAATAAAATAAAATAAAATAAAATAGGTTGACAGCCGATCACAAGTTAAAACCATCAATAAGAAATCAGAGTCTACTTTAATGGCCTGGTACAGTGTGAATGTACTGGCCAAATGTTCTTTTCACACTTTTTTAAGTGAAGTGAAGTGACGTGTGGCCAAGTATGGTGACCCATACGCGGAATTTGTGCTCTGCATTTAACCCATCCAAGTGCGCACACACACACACACCGTGAACACACACCCTATCCAGTGGGCAGCCAATGCTGCAGTGCCTGGGGAGCAGTTGGGGGTTCGGTGCCTTGCTCAATGGTCTCAAGGGTCTCACCTCAGTCGTGGTATTGAAGGTGGAGAGAGCGCTGGTTACTCACTCCCCCAATAATAATTCCCGCCTGACCTGAGACTCGAACCCACAACCTTCACGTTACAAGTCTGACTCTCTATCCATTAGGCCACGACTGCCCCACAACTGGTCCATACAACATGGGTCTAATTCTGTTTTTATAGTTGACTGAAGTGTAAAAAATATCATAAAAACAGCTTAAATGTTAGAACAACTAGTGCACTAAAATGGAAAAGAGTGCTTAATTTCACTACAAAAACACCACTGCTTTATTTACATTCTCAATCCCACTGGTCTTTGACAGTCTGTTTAATCTAAATAACCGGATGCCAGGTGTCTACACTGGTAAAGCAGGGTTTAGTGCTCACGTATTTCATTCCCAAATAAGAACGAGTCAGAAGTAATAGTTGGGCGGCGAATGTACAGAATCCCTTTCTATAGGTGGATAAATCTCCTTAAGAAAAGACCGAACATGTGTCACAGCCTGACATGGGATCAGAGAATTCCCACAGCGGATGTGACAGCACAAATGAACTCTTCACAGAACACACCTGGTCGACGCATATCAAATATTACTCATGAATCCCAGCACATATGTAGGACATATGCAGTCCGCCCGTCGTCTATCCTCTCCTCACGTCTTGTGACATTTAGCCGATTTACACAAAGTCACGTGTACCTCACTGCGGTATACGCTGGTGCAGATATGAAAGAACATCTCCGTCTAGCAGGCGGATTTGAGCGTGACAATTTTCTCGTCTAAGAACCATGTTATTGAGAGTGGATAGTAGGTGCTTCATGCTGTTAATGATTGCCTCTCTCCCGCCTTTTGTCTGTGTGATGTTCCCCCTACAGTTTAATTAGAGGCGAATAACTAAACTAGACAGGATTCCCTCAGGATTGCCATTTGACCAGCATCCAGCCATGTTAAAACTTTATGGTCTTGAGAAAATAATTCAGACGGCACAATGCGACAGCAAGACGTGGGTGCGAGCATATGTTTGCAGCTATAATAACAAACCGTTATGGCTGTCGAGAGAGACGCGTCCTGCTTTGTACACACCTTAATGGCATTCTAGGGACAGACTTAGTGTCTGGGCGAGGTGGTATATATTACTCCTCTGACGGCGCACATTGCTCATTTGTGAGCCGTTTTTTAACCAAAGCAAATTAATGACCGCAAACGACACCTGTTGTGGTGAAGCATTAGGAATTAATGGCAAAGAGGGGGGCATGTCATTGAAAAGAGCGCCTTGACAGCACTTTCCAAATACTGTTTAGTCAGTGAAATGCGGGTCTGAAAGTGATATGAATTCCCTGAACCTCCATTAAGATGAATCTATGGGCCATGTGGTGACCTGAGACAGGCTCTTTAAAGCGTTTGTTTGAGTGTTTGACCGGAGTGAAAGCACACTGTACCCTTCAGTAAAGTTAAACAGAGAAACTTCAATGTCTAATGCGATTCAAATATGTTGGTATAGGAAAAGAAAACACAGATTGATAAATGTAAACTTTAGTTTACATTAAAGTTTAGGCTTGAAAGAATATTATGGATTGTTTTCAACGTCTACAAAGCAATGTATTCTGATCAATGAATTTCCATGACAATTTTCTTTCCAGTTTTTTAACCTTTCCATCACCATTTGTGATGACTGGATATGGATTTTAAAAATAATTTTAATATATTATATTATAAAATATTATTACAATTTAAAATGACTATTTTCTATTTGAATACATTTTAAAACATAATTAATTCCTGTGATGCAAAGCTGAATTTTCAGCATCATTACTCCAGTCTTCAGTGTCACATGATCCTTCAGAAATCATTCTAATATGCTGATTTGCTGCTCAAATTTTTTTTTTATCATGTATTATTTTAGGCAAGGCAAGGCAAGGCAAGTTTATTTATATAGCACATTTCATACACAGTGGTAATTCCAAGTGCTTTACATAAAAGGAAGTGAAATATTCATTAAAATAATAAATCACAGCAATAAAAACAAGGAATAAAATAACAAGGAATTTAAAACAAACATTAAAACTCTTCCGCAAAAAATCTTCCAAAACACCAAACTATTCCACTACTTCACCCCCTATTTGACCATCATAAACCAAACGAATAGAACTCAGAGGTCCTACTTTCAACTGATTAACCAACACACTTTCTTTCTTTGCCCACATTCTCTTTACCATCACAGCACTTACTTTAACCTTCTGTTTAAACTTTTAAAATGATATAAAAATTTATTTAATACAGTTAAGAATAGAAAAGGATTATACATAAAATACAGTGCAGTCAGTTGGGACGTAGCACAGTGCTCATTCAACAAATGCACAGCTAAACAGATGAGTTTTCAGTCTGGATTTAAATGTGGCTAATGTTTTAGCACATCTGATCTCTTCTGGAAGCTGGTTCCAACTGCGGGCCGCATAATAGCTAAAAGCAGACTCCCCTTGTTTTGTGTGAACCCTTGGTGTTTCTAACTGACTCGATCCTAATGATCTGAGTGGTCTGTTAGGTTTATATTCAGTGAGCATATCTGCAATGTATTTAGGTCCTGGGCCATTGAGTGATAAACGAGTAAAAGTACTTTAAAATCAATCCTAAATGTAACTGGAAGCCAGTGTAAGGACCTGAGGACTGGTGTGATATGCTCAGATTTTCTAGTTCTAGTCAGAATTAGGTTGAAAACAGTTGCTTAATATTTTTGTGGAAACTGAAATATAACGATGTATTTCAGAATTTTTTGATGAATAGAAAATTCAAAAGAACAGCATTTATTTGAAATACATTTTTTTTTGTAACATTATAAACTTTACTGTCACTTTTGATCAATTTAACGCATCTTGCTTAAAAAACATTTATTTATTTTTTAAATCTTACTGACCCCAAACTTTTGAGCTATAGCGTATGCAAAAATTCCATTAGACAGTATATCAAATAAACTAACATAATTGCATGGTAGCCATGTTGAAATCAACTCCAGTAATACCTGCGTCACAAAGTGTGAATCAGGCTCAAGTTTCCACATAGACCTGTATCCACAACCCCTGCCCTCAACCCAGAGGATCCGCCCTGATTCAGACAGAGAGAGATTTGTGGCTCCTTGTGTGACCTTCCCACAATCCTCTGGCCTGTCTCTAATTAGGCGATGCATCTGATCATCATTAACAGCTCTCAGATAATGAATCACTCACTCCTCTCTCTCTTAATTCGCTGTAACCAACCGGCTAATGGCTGTCAACGCTGACTGATCACACTGATTGTGGTGATTTCTAATTGCAACAAAACAATTTAAAAGCACTCCGATTATTTATGTTGGTGCCCACAAACTGGAAATAAGCAGGACCTTGTTCACATTAGTAATGTTCAGAATACCATACCACCTACTGGTTTTCAAAGAAAGTAGTATGCAGTATGCAAGTTTTCTGTATGCACAGAACGAACTGCTAAATTTGCCAAAATGCGCAATAGAAAACTACTGTATCCCACAATGCAATGGACTCAACTTGACCTTCCATTTCCAACATGACCAATTAACAACAAGCAATACCAGCCATAAACTTACTTTACTCAAAATGTGATATTTGCACACAAAATTAGATTTTGTTATTATTGCACTACTCACTGATAAAGTGAGCTCATGTGAAAATTTTGCATACTACTTTGTTAAACATCACAAACTGCATTTTATTTTATTTTTCAGTTTAAAAAGTAGGTAGTTTACAGTACATATATTTCTGCAGTATGTAGCAAGCAGTACACTATTCCAAGTATACCGTACACTATGCAGAAAATAGTACGTGAAATAGCACATTTAAACAAACAATTCAAAACTATTTGAATACTTTATAACGTGACCTCACTATGTCAAGTTTAATTTAACAAGTGCCATTCAGTTGTCATCATTAGAAATAAAATGTTTTTTTTTTGTAGCCTTTCTGAAACTTTCCTTTATATGGATTTTTAAAGAGTTTTTGGTAACAATAAGGTTCCAAAAGTTAACATTAATTTACTAGTTTAGTTCAAATGAACTAACAATGAAAAATACATTTATTTTATTTTTATTTATTGAAAATACTTTTAAATGCATTAAAAATGCATTTATTAATCTTAGTTATTGTTAATTTCAACATTTATCAATACATTATTAAAATCAAAATTTGTTACAATGAACAACTGTATTTTTATTAACTAATGCTAACAAGGATAAATAAAGATTTATATAAAAATAAGATTATGATAAAATTTAGATTAATAAACAAATGCACTGCTCATTGAGAGGTAATTTTATTAAATGCATTAACTAGCATTACCTAAAAGGACCTTATTGTAAAGTGTTACCGATTTTTCACATTTTAGATTTTTACGAAAGCAGAAAGTAGTTCTCATCACACACAATGCTAGTATACCATTCAAAGAGTGAAAATCAATATATTCTAATAACTTCTGGTTCATACTGCACATTTTGGTAAATGAAGATCATCTGGGTATTTTACAGCTGAAACAGTAAGGGTAGTAGGCTATGTTAGTACGCTATTCCAAACATAACCACAGACTGTTTGAGCAGCTAAAGCAGAGAGGAAAAGACTGAAGAGAGAGAGCAAGAGAGAAAAATATTAGGCGACTGAGAGAGGCCCTAGAGTTCCTGTTTTCTGCAGATGAAGCAGAAGAGATTACGGAGGAGAGGAGAAAGGGAGATTGCGCCCTGGCGATGCTGACGCTCCCGGGGGAAATCCAGCCGAGATCCCGCTGTTCCTAAAGCTGCTGTTGTCGCGCACGCCACGCAGAAACACAAACAAGCCTCGCTGTTCCCGCCAGGCCTCGCTCTCGGGGCCAGGCACACAAAAACGCCACCTAATTGGAGTGCAATTACCCAATCACAATTGACAATTAAACAATGAGAAATTGGTCTCCCAAATAACTATGTCTGCAATTACACATTAAGTGTGAAGTATAAATTGAGTCTAGCGCATTGCCTCCGAAGCATAATTGTATGTGTGTGTGTTGTGCGACTTATCAAATGTCTCGTGCTCATTTACGGACAGAAAATTCTCATTCACATCACGCCGATGGCGTGTCCCCTCCCCGTTTCCTCCCTGAAAGGAATGTCTCACTGAAGAGCCTTTCCTGGAGCCGTTTCTTATGGAAATCTGCGGCGCTCCTCTGCCCTGTTTGTTTATTTTGCTGATCGAGCAGAGCATGGCCGTGGGCTACCAGAGAGGAACTGAGAGCCGCAGACAGATGGAACCATTCAGACTGTGGATACGGGCCGCTAACGGGTGTCACATTCGACTTTACCTTGGGGCTGCTGTGATGACTGTGAGTTTCCCGCTCCTGCTCGTCCCTCTCGCTGGACAGGATGTGGGTTTTGATGGCGTCCAGCGTGCGCAGCATCCAGTTGTGCTGACGGCGGATCTGTCTCTGCAGCTCCTGCCACTGGTGGGATATCATGTGGAGCATGTCCCGCAGTCCTGTGTGCACACAGAAAGACACAGTAACACTAACTCACACACTATAAATGCAGTGACGTAATGGTTAATGTTCTTTAATCCAAAAACCTGAACAAGTGGTGATTGTGAACTTAACCAAAGGTCTGTTCCTGTAACAAAATGTACTATTACTTAATTTAAGCATTCGCTAAATACAAATAAATTATATTTTAACTAATACAAATGGCACTAAGATTAAAAAAAAAAAAAAAAAATATATATATATACACTACATTGCCAAAAGTATTGGGTCGCCCCCTTGTAATGAACAGGTTTGACTATTTTAGTAATTTCTATGAGTACAAATCTTAATGTTAAAGCATATAATGATATTCTAGGAAATTGTGTGCTTCTAATATTATAGCAACAGTTTGGACAGGACTCTTTTCTATTCTAACATGACAATGTCTCTGTGTATAAGACAAGGTTCAAAAAGAAAATGATTGATTCAATCAGTGTGGAAGAACTTGACTGGTCTGCATAAAACCAAATCCTAATCCCAGTTTAACACCTCTGGTGTGACTGTAAATGCAGACCTTGAGCCAAAAACTCATCACCAAACACCAATGACTTGTACATACACTATATAGACAAAAGTATTGGGACACCCCCTTCTTTAGAACAGAAAAATGCACTTCCAAATCTGTGGAAACAACGATGGGAACATAATTCATGTATTTAAAAAATTTATTTCCATCTCTGTTGCAACAGTTTTGGAAGTGTCTAAAATGACTGAACCCATATGTACAAGTCATTGGTGTTTGGTGATGAGTTTTTGGCTCAAGGTCTGCATTTACAGTCACACCAGAGGTGTTAAACTGGGATTAGGACTTGGTTTTATGCAGACCAGTCAAGTTCTTATATATATACAGTGGGTACGGAAAGTATTCAGACCCCCTTAAATTTTTCACTCTTTGTTATATTGCAGCCATTTGCTAAAATCATTTAAGTTCATTTTTTTCCTCATTAATGTACGCACAGCACCCCATATTGACAGAAAAACACAGAATTGTTGACATTTTTGCAGATTTATTAAAAAAGAAAAACTGAAATATCACATGGTCCTAAGTATTCAGACCCTTTGCTGTGACACTCATATATTTAACTCAGGTGCTGTCCATTTCTTCTGATCATCCTTGAGATGGTTCTACACCTTCATTTGAGTCCAGCTGTGTTTGATTATACTGATTGGACTTGATTAGGAAAGCCACACACCTGTCTATATAAGACCTTACAGCTCACAGTGCATGTCAGAGCAAATGAGAATCATGAGGTCAAAGGAACTGCCTGAAGAGCTCAGAGACAGAATTGTGGCAAGGCACAGATCTGGCCAAGGTTACTAAAAAAATTCTGCTGCACTTAAGGTTCCTAAGAGCACAGTGGCCTCCATAATCCTTAAATGGAAGACGTTTGGGACGACCAGAACCCTTCCTAGAGCTGGCCGTCCGGCCAAACTGAGCTATCGGGGGAGAAGAGCCTTGGTGAGAGAGGTAAAGAAGAACCCAAAGATCACTGTGGCTGAGCTCCAGAGATGCATTCGGGAGATGGGAGAAAGTTGTAGAAAGTCAACCATCACTGCAGCCCTCCACCAGTCGGGGCTTTATGGCAGAGTGGCCCGACGGAAGCCTCTCCTCAGTGCAAGACACATGAAAGCCCGCATGGAGTTTGCTAAAAAACACCTGAAGGATTCTCTGGTCTGATGAGACCAAGATAGAACTTTTTGGCCTTAATTCTAAGCGGTATGTGTGGAGAAAACCAGGCACTGCTCATCACCTGTCCAATACAGTCCCAACAGTGAAGCATGGTGGTGGCAGCATCATGCTGTGGGGGTGTTTTTCAGCTGCAGGGACAGGACAACTGGTTGCAATCGAGGGAAAGATGAATGCGGCCAAGTACAGGGATATCCTGGACGAAAACCTTCTCCAGAGTGCTCAGGACCTCAGACTGGGCCGAAGGTTTACCTTCCAACAAGACAATGACCCTAAGCACACAGCTAAAATAACGAAGGAGTGGCTTCACAACAACTCCGTGACTGTTCTTGAATGGCCCAGCCAGAGCCCTGACTTAAACCCAATTGAGCATCTCTGGAGAGACCTAAAAATGGCTGTCCACCAACGTTTACCATCCAACCTGACAGAACTGGAGAGGATCTGCAAGGAGGAATGGCAGAGGATCCCCAAATCCAGGTGTGAAAAACTTGTTGCATCTTTCCCAAAAAGACTCATGGCTGTATTAAATCAAAAGGGTGCTTCTACTAAATACTGAGCAAAGGGTCTGAATACTTAGGACCATGTGATATTTCAGTTTTTCTTTTTTAATAAATCTGCAAAAATGTCAACAATTCTGTGTTTTTCTGTCAATATGGGGTGCTGTGTGTACATTAATGAGGAAAAAAATGAACTTAAATGATTTTAGCAAATGGCTGCAATATAACAAAGAGTGAAAAATGTAAGGGGGTCTGAATACTTTCCGTACCCACTGTATATATATATATACATATACAGTGTATATATATAACAAACATTCAGTTAGTTGCCAGGGCTTATTTTTGTTTAGTTTAGCTTGATAAATTTATCAAATAAATAATAAAAACTACAGGTATATAGACTTATTTAAAAAAAAATAAAACAAACTAAATTTGAAAGAAAATGGAAATAATAAAAATGAAAATATAACATATACAAATATTTTAAAAACTATAACATAATATATATAATAGCACATAAATGATACTAAATGATCATCAATGATACTAAAACCAAACTTTATGATACTAACACAAACATTATAAATGTAGTTGCATTGTGGTTAAAAAAATCTAGGTTCAAATCTAAAAAAAGAGGCCTGTTCCTGGAACAAAATATACTAGTTACTTTAAGTGTCAGATAAAAACAAGCACTAAAATATACAAAAACACCAGTATTGGCATGCAACAGCAACACAGATCTTCACTACATACTTTACACATTATATTCATACCACTTATTTTTGAAAGATTAGTATGTATATTGTATGCAAGGACTATTATTATGCAGTTGTCAAAATTTTACCTTTTTACCATATGCAAACTTTTGGCAAAAAAAAGTCATTTGGCAAAAGAATTGCTTATTCTGCTCAACATTATTATTCATAAACTGAAAAAAAGTATTAACTATTTACACACATAAATCAAACCTTTTAAATATTTTATACTCCCTGCTGTGCCTTGACCATGGTTAAAATAACTTTTAAAAAAAATCACTTAAAATCATGATGAATTATGCTGTGATATAATCCATAACAATAAAAAAAAAAAGTTTCATTTGAAAAGATGTAAAATAGAAACATTTTCGCTAGTGGTTTCAGACTATTAGATCTCATTTTGTGTCTACACAGTACATCAAACTCATATTTCAAAAGACCAAGAAAATCCTGTTTCCCCTTTAATTTCTGCTCTGTAATTAGAAGCAAATCTCCTACCAACTTTCCACCTTGACCATCATTGTCCCGTATCTAAGCAACTCAGCAGCCGGGCATCACTCCACAGGTACGAGCAGCGGCTTCCATCACAGAATGCCGTGGGCTGCGACGAGAGGCCTGATCCAGGCACAATGCAGGGTCACACTCCAGAAGCCCCACTTCCGCCTCGACCGTATTTATCTTAATTTATGCTTTTTAATTACTTTGAACAAATAGGATTTGCAGACGGAGATGCTGATTGTGGTCGGTGGAGACGCAGCGGACACATGATGGGTTTGGAATATAGAAGCATCCCATAATACTGAGGGATTAACCAAACGCTCGAGTCCTCATCAGATGCGAAAACACACGCGCGGTCCGGCTCGGGTCACCGCCATCAAGTAGTGAGAAAATCAAACGCCTTGTTTTTTTCCCCATCTGTTGATTAGCCAGCGTAGAGGAAGATATTATCATTTAACTCGTTCAATATTTTATTTTTTACCAGAGGTTGGTTTTAATGATTTAGATGATGGTGGTGATTATGATAATGCCATGAGCGTTATTATTAGTGATGTGTTTGAGTTTAAGAGGGAAAGAAGAAAGCGAAATGCATCTGTTGGATCATTAAGGGTGAGTCGTGATAAATGGTTAAATCACAGCACATTAAAGGCTCATTAAAACAACTGTAGGGGGATGTGTATGTGTGGGACGGGCCGGCTGGACGGCAGGAACATCTCACTGTAGGGTTTAAGTGGGTGTTCTGCCCATTGGCTGACATTAGCAGCATACACATATGCCTGGGAAAGTAGCAGTATTCAGTATATACTGTTAGTGCATAATAATACTTGAAATGTCTTATGCATTACTATGTGCATTAAGCTTAATATGCTACATTGTTGTCAGATGACCTCTCTATGTTACATGTATTTCATTGAATAGTGTCCAGATATTATTTTTCTTATTTACTTTCTTTTTTTAATGCATTTATTTATGTGTTTATTTATTTATTTTCAAATTAATACTTGTATTCAGGAATGACTGAATTGATTAAAAGTCACAGTAAAGACATTTATAATGTTACAAAATACTTTTATGTCATATAAATGCAGTTCTTTTGAACTTTCTAATCATCAAGAATATAAAAAAAAATCATTTTCACAAAAAAAAAAAAAAGTTTTCAACATTGATAATAATAAGAAATGTTTCTTGAACAGCATGTGACGCTGATGACTGGAGTAATGATGCTGAAAATTCAGCTTTGCATCACAATTACATTTTAAATATATGAAAATAGAAAACCATTATTTTAAAATGCAATAATATTTCATAATTTTAACTTTTTTTTTATAAACATTTAACTGATGAAAATATTGTTACTTAATACTTCTATTTCAAGAAATTATATTCTTTTGTACTTTCTATTTATTAAAAAAATCTAGGAAATTATTTCCGAAAAAATATTAAGAAGCTTTCAACACTGATAATAGGAAGAAATGTTTTGTGAGCACCAAATCAGAATATTAGAATGATTTCTGAAGTAGAAAAACATTAAGGGGCAGATTTACTAACAGCTTTCACCAGAGAAACCGTCTTTTGGTGTTAAAACAGTACTGTCAGGTTTACTTAAGACACGCAGTGAAGAATTAGCACTGAAAAGGTGTGGACAGTTATTTTTGCGCCTGACCTTATTGAATATGCATTTGTAGGAGTTTCCCTTTCAGACGCAAAATTTATGGAAGGAGAGTTTTAAAATAAATCACGTAACACGATTTACTCTACTGACGTTTGCGCTCGTCAAATTACTGGTATTTGGGTCATTATTTAACGTCCAAAAAAGCATGTCTTAAACTATTTTGCGCTTGAAATGGCTGCAAATGTTGTTGCTAAGAGGAGGCACCGCAGAGAACAGAGAGCGCGTGGTCGAAGGGAGAGGATTTTTTCCATACGTACAGTATTAATTCATTTGGAATGCCAGAAGAACACATTATCCGAACATATCGTTTACCAAGACATATTATTTTTTATTTGCTTCAGGAAATAAAAGACGACTTGGTACCCTCAACTAGGAGGAGTCATGCAATACAAGGTCTATCAAAACGACTTGCAACCCTTTGGCCTCTGGTTATTTTTGACATACTTTGGCTTCTTTATTCTTTATTTGCGACTACGCTAATATTGTGTTGGTCGATATGTAGATGAGATGTTGCGTCTGTGTTCTTTAATTTGCACATTGTCAGTAAATCACCCACAGAAATTTCCACGCCCATCTGCGCTGTTTTGGAATTGCACACTGACCCTAATTTGCCCTGTTTAGTAAATCCGAAATATATTAAAATAGAAAACAGTTATTTTACAGTTTTGCTGTATTTTAAAAAAAATGCAGTCTTGATGAATATAAGAGACTTCCTTTAAAAACGTCATACTGACCACAAATTTTGAACAGTACTCGATTCAAACTGCAGAATATTAGAATATTAGAAAAAAAAAATTGCAGAATATTAACTTTTTACTTTACTTAACACACATTCCTGGTCCTAATGACCCATAAGTGGACATTACTCTAAAGGAGGAAAAAGAATAGAAGTGGCCCCTTGAAGAAGCTCCCTACGGACGGTTGGGTTATAGTAAAGGTGCGAGCGTGCATGTTTGTGTTTGTATAGTTGGCAGGGAGTTGTCGTCACGCTGCGGCACCGCAGGACAGGGCTGTCGGGGCATTATAAGGAAGCGCTCCTGCCTCTGAGAGCCATCTGCATATTTAATGGTAGCCGGCTTTACCCAGCGGAGACGAGACATACCAGCAGGGAGGTCAGCTGAGTGGATTTGTGCATTTGCCGAGCACTCGGCGAGACTCTTCAGGTGAATAATCACAGATATTGTAGAGAAACGAGTGTCTGCAATGGCCTCTGACTCCTCAACCTGCTGTTCTTAATTCCCGCTCTCTTCATATACGGCTTTGGAAGCGCTTGGCCGGGCCGCCGCACCTGTCTCTCCGCTTTATCCCAGAACTCAATTCAGCAGGCCGTGCGCCATTTGTAATGTATGTGAAAAGGCGTGCGCTCGGCGCTTCAGAAGCGGTTACTTGAGGATTTATAAATTCTGAAGGTCACTATGTTAATACAAACATTAATAATAAATGTGTGGCTCGGCAGAAGCGTACCTGATTTGTGGGAGGTGATGAGTTCCAGGAGCTGCCGTCCCTCCTCCAGGAGACTGTCTTTCAGAGCGCTGTGACTGTCCACGTTGAGTTTGAAACTCTACACACATGAACACAAAAACGACATGTCAGTGCAAGGGAATAATCTTAGTTCATTTTTTTCTCCTCCTTCATTTTTTCTGTCCTCTTCAGATTTCCCTCTTATCTTCACACACAAATGCATTCAAAAAACCGTCATCGCTCATCTGCCAGGAGGACTGTATTGTTCAAAGATTGCTCTTTCATTGCTCAAGAGAGTTAATGGGTAAATCTAATAAAAAAAGAAACATCCAGATTTAAATTTACCACAAATTTAAAAGAAAAATGTTGCATTTTGCATAAAGAAAGTGAAACCTGATTTAGGAGAATATTAACATTTCTGCATAGTTTTCATGAAAATTAAGCACATTTCCCCCTCAAAATCCCCCATTTAGACATCTTAGAAAATAAAGTAAACAATAAAATATTCAATAAAATAATATTTAAAAATAGCAAGAATAAAAAACAGAATAAAAAGACAAATAAATAAAATATAAATAAATAAACTAATAACTATTTTTTTTCTGCTAGACAACTATAACAGGAGCAAAATGTGATTTTAGATGTTAGATTGTTCTGCAAATCATTACAATATTTAGATTTTCTGTAATACAGTAACAGGGAAAATGTGAAAATGTAAAAGCAGAAGATAAAAGTCTCAATTTACTCTCAATTTATTAAAGAGATTGCAATGGAACACATGAATAATGAATATTTTATTGCCCAATGGTAGTTTAATTGGATTCCCTATTTTTGTTTTATTTAATAATAAACTTAGTCACAAACATAAATATGCTTGAAAAAATAAAGATGAAAACAAATCAAAAGTTAATAGTTCACAAACAGCAATACTATAGAGCAATAAATTGAATGCTGATAGCAGCTCAGATCATTTGATCATGAGAGACCATGATGAGAAATATTTATCTGATCACAATTTGATATTGTTGAGATCTCTTAAGAAACTGAGAATCAGGAAACTTCATTTGTCGATATTGTTGAGATCTCTTCAGGAAACTCAATTTGCTCTGGAATTAATCTCAATGCAACCAAGAAGAAACGAGACACATTAAATCAGTTTTAATGAATATTTGATTGCTCCTAGGTTGCTGTTTAGAAAGATTTCTGAAGAATCATGTGACACTGAAGACTGCAGTAATGATCAGTTTTGCATCACAGGAATTAATTACATTTTAAAATATATGATAACAGAAAATATTTATTTCAAACTGCAATATAATATTTCACAATATTACTGCTTTTACTGTATTTTGGATCATATAGATGTACATCTATAAATGAATGTGAGCAGCTCAGATCATTTTATCATGAGAAAAATTTATGAGAAATATTGATGATGAGTTCATATTGATCTGATCATAATTTGAGACTGTTGAGATCTTTTCAGAAAACTTGAGCAAAAGTCTCAATTTGCGTTCTAATTAATCTGAATGCAACCTAGGAGATAGTAAGTAGATCTCATGTTTCTTTCCTACAGGACTCCTAACGGGTCAGGTGAAATCAGCTTTCTTGAACTCGTCGTCTGGTTTCATCCCATTGAAACAAACACTCATAAGTCACATTAAGTGCTTCAGCAAGAATGTATATAATCTCCCGCTGCGCTGTCAACACGCAACCTTTAAACACCCTTCACACACTCCTTGATCTCAAACGAGCATTATTCATACATCCTCAGAGGAATGAAGCCCATCTCTCTGTATTTGTCCGAGTCTATCCTGCCATCCGCGCCGCTGAATTATTAACAAACGACAGCCGTCCCTCTAATTCATCATCCGCGGCATAAACTAATATTCAAATGACGTTATAAAACTGAAGCCGTTTCTCCCACAGTCGCACCCTCCAGAAAATGACCTCGGGACTGAGCAACCGTGTTCCCGTCTTTCTATTTCTGTCTTAAACCCACAATTCAGTGCGTGTCACTCAGCGGCTCAAAGGATCCATCAGTCGGGTGCTTTCCAACTCTCAGTCATGTGTACGTCTCCCAACAGGCTGCCCATTTACTCTGATGTCTCTATTTCACCTTTTTTTTTCTCTCGAAACCCCCACCAAACACTGTTTTCCCCCCCTGCTCTCGCCCTCCAGTGGGTGCGGCAGCGGATGGGAGAAAAAAAACTTTCATGTTGATTGGTTTTAATAATACCCGGCGCTCTCGAACGGACGGCTCTCCAATTGCTAAGTGTAATCAAAGAGTAGAGAGCATTATCCTGCGTCCGCGAGGAAAGGGGGGCCGGCGAGGGATGTGCTTTTGAAGATGTGTGGAGGTTGACGGGTGGGAACGAGGGGGGCGGTGGGCCACGCTCCCACAGGGGCCCCGCGGTTGAGGCGCCTAGAGCCATCCTCACCTTCGATTCTCATCTCCTCAGATCTCCCTCTGCCCTGTTTCACGCCATTACCGACCGTTCTGATCTGACCAGCGGCACGGAGGGCAGCGGGAGCCGCCACGGCCTGTTTTCACCTTCAGCTGTCTGCCTCCCTGCCTGTCTGTCTGTCTGACAGCAAACCTGACAGAAAGATGCATCAATGTTCTGTAAAGAGTTTCCAATCCATCCTGCTGTCACAAATGTCTGTTCATACATGCAGTCTAACATGCTACTCGTACTAATTTTGCATTACGTACTGTATACTCTGAGTGCAGTTATCTGTATGAACGGAATGGATTATGATGACTATGTTTTTCAAAAAGTGTAGTGTACAACAGCATAGCGTGTAGAATAATGTACGCCGTGACTCGATTGAATCTGATATTGCAATTCCGGTTTGTTGACATGCGTGACTTGACTTTTCAAAATTCAGTCACAACTCTACAAAAACGACTCAACAGAACCCTTGTTTTTAAATTTAGAATTACAATAATTATTTTTGGCAGCATATTTTGGTATCTATTATAGTTTTTGTTAATATTTTGTAATTTTATTTTTTATATTTTCTGTTATAAACAAAGTCGTTTTCTTAATTGTGTTGTTTCTTAATTGTTTTTTTATCAGTTTTATATTTTTTTATGTCTATATAGTTTTTATTTATTTTCATTTATTCTTTTTATTTTAAGTTTTAGTTATTTTTAAATACTTAAAATACTTAATACTTAAATAATAGTTAAACTAACCAAAAATGAGTAATGTTGTCTTGTCGACTAGCTGGAATAAATTAAGTTTAAATTAAAAAAAATAAGTTTAAAGGTAAGTTTTTTTCCAACTATAATATCCCTTATGATCTCTGAACAAACAAAAATATTATTTTGCACTGTAGTGCCATTTTGTATATATATCTATAAATATCTTTGCAGTCAGACAAAATAATAATATGTCACTCTGGAAATGTAATGTCTAAAAGTGTCCACTGCATTATTGGATACATTATGGGATATAGTATTCGATGCAGTGCGCTCAGGTTGTATACTGCACATTTTGGCAAATGTAAGCAGGTCTCTCGGGCATTCTGTGCATCCAGAAACTGCATACTATGAACACTATACACACCAAATCCTGTAGTAGTATGGAACCAAACATATGCTTACAAATGTTGATTGCTGCACATGAAGAAAGTATGCAGTACATACTGTTAACCCTGTAAGGTCTGACATATGAAACCATCAAGGAAAGGAAAGGAAAATCTAATTAAAATGGAACAGTTTATTGAACCTTTAGACAAAATCTTAAAAATCTTTTTAATCTTTTTTCGTTGAGTATCATATTGTTTCATATTTGAGTTGAGTATCATATATATCAGGCTTTTATGGCTCAGATAGTATGATACAGGAGAATACTGCACTAATATAGTGAAAATAATCACCTAAATTTTATCCAGATGCTCAAATTGAGCAAAACTATGCAATTTCATTGCTGATATTGCCAAAAAATGGCCAAAAAGTGAGATAAAAATGATTGTACTGTAAATTAATGAGATCTTCATAATATAACAGACTACTTGCATAAAATGCATCCAAAATCAGCTGTCACTGTATCTCCCAATAATATGTGTTAGATGATATTTAAATGCTTAGTTTTATGATTGAAGCTCTGCAGTTTTTACTGTGGGCAGCAAAACATGTAATGAATACAATGATGATACTCACATTTGAACATGATTTTTGTAAAAAAAAAAAAAAAAAAAAATGTATGCATAATCAAGTAAACCTGAGTTGCTTCAGTCTAGTAACTCTTGAAATATTACTAACAAAATCTGATTTATAAAAATCAGTAAAGATTTCTCAGCAAAAAGACACATGAACCACAGCATGAAGGAAGACGTGGCTAAGAAAGTAGAAACTATCAAATCAGATGACAGAAAGCATGTACAGGTGCATCTCAAAAAATTTGAATATCGTGAAAAAGTTCATTATTTTTTTGTACCTTATTTCAAAAAGTGAAACTTTCATATATTCTAGATTCATCACATGTAAAGTAAAACATTTCAAAAGTTTTTTGTTTTAATTTTGATGATTAGAGCTTACAGCTCATGAAAGTCAAAAATCCAGTATCTCAAAATATTAGAATATTTCCTAAGATCAATCAAAAAAAGGATTTGCAAAACAGAAAAGTTCAAGTTCTTTAAAGTATGTTCATTTCTGCACTCAATACTTGGTCGGGGCTCCTTTAGCACAAACTCCAGCATCAGTGAGGTGTGGCATGGAAGCGATCAGCCTGTGGCACTGCTGAGGCACTATTGAGCCTTCAGCTCGTCTGTATTGTTGGATCCACTGTTTTTCATCTTTCTCTTGAAAATATCCCATAGATTCCATATGGGGTTCAGGTCAGGCATGGTCAGCAAACCACATGGAAGTGGTTTTGGCACTGTGGGCAGGTGCTAAAGTCCTGCTGGAAAAGGAAATCAGCATCTCCATAAAGCTTGTCAGCAGATGGAAGCATAAGGTGCATTGACTTTGGACTTGATAAAACACAATGGACCAAAATCAGCAGACGTCACAGCTCCCCAAATCATCACAGACTGTGGAAACTTCACACTGGACTTCAAGCAGCTTGGATTCTGTGCCTCTCCACTCTTCCTCCAGACTCTGGGACCTTGATTTCCAAATGAAATGCAAAATTTACTTTCATCTGAAAAGAGGACTTTGGACCACTGAGCAACAGTCCAGTTCTTTTTCTCCACAGCCCAGGTAAGACGCTTCTGACGTTGTCTCTGGTTCAGAAGTGGCTTGGTAGCCCTTTTCCTGAAGACGTCTGAGCGTGGTGACTCTTGATGCACTGACTCCAGCTTCAGTCCACTCCTTCTTAATCTCTCCAAGTGTTTGAATTGGCTTTGCTTGACTGTATTCTCAAGCTTGCAGTCATCCCTGTTGCTTGTGCACCTTTTCCTACCCAATTTCTTCCTTCCAGTCAACTTTGCATTTAATATGCTTTGATACAGCACTCTGAACAGCCACACCTTTCAGTAATGACCCTCTGTGACTTACCCTCTTTGTGGAGGGCGTCAATGTTCGTCTTCTGGATCATTGCCAACTCAGCAGTCTTCCCCATTATTGTGGTTTCAAAGAACAAGGGAATTTATACTGTATGGATGGTCATTTATTGAAACTCAAATGTAAATATTCTAATATTTTGAGATACTGGATTTTTGACTTTCACGAACTGTAAGCTCTAATCATCAAAATTAAAACAAAAAAACTTTTGAAATGTTTTACTTTACATGTAATGAATCTAGAATATATGAAAGTTTCACTTTTTGAAATAAGTTACAAAAAATAATGGCCTTTTTCATGATATTCTAATTTTTTGAGATGCACCTGTAGTACATTCTGTACAAGTTTTTTCAGTGAATTTTTGATCATGTGTTTAATTTAGAAGCCTTAAAATTTTGCATATCAAATATGATACAATAGTTTTTATCATGTTAAGTAGGCATTATACTGAACAAATTGATTTTTAAAATAACATCAGAAAGCACTAATCATGTACAAGTAAACAAGCCCTAAGTTTAGTGACTAAGAAAGCACAGAAATGGCCGTCGCATACTAAATTGATGGTCTGGTGTCTGAGGCCGTCTGAGAGCGGAGCGAGAGGGCCGAGACTCTCTCTCGCTCAACTTTGTGCCATCAGAAAGCGCGAGCGGGACGAGACGGGTGATGGATCAGCAGGTGAGAGAATTTATCACTCATGACAGACACGAGAGAAAGTGAGGAGAGCTTATTTATGAGTTCGGATACAGGCTGAAATTGATATCCTTTACAGAGCTAAACGCCTTTAAAATGAGTAAACAAACCGAAGGGGAAAAAAACGCAGAATAAACAGATATCCATCACTGATTTATGCTACAACAAAATGCTCTAGTAATAGGGTGTAATATCAATTTTTGGTGCACATGGCAAGGACACTCATATACTGTATTCAACGGCATAAAAAGAGAGCTGTAATAATCCCATCAACTATAACTGAGGCGATATCAATATCACATAATCTTATTAAGAGACTCTTTATATCAATTCGTGCAGCTCCAATTCAAGGTTCAGCATAAGAAATAAGGCAACGCATGTCATGTTTTATTAAACGAGTACAAACACCTCAAAAACAACACAAAAACATTCCTGTCAAGTTTCAAGGTGTGAAAAATACCCTTACATCCATTTCATCATCACCTTTACCTTCAAAACCCAGACTCAAAGAGAAAATCCAATGTGTTCATGAATGAAACCTAACAGTTTGAGCACACAAAGCTGAAATCTGCATTTTAAGTTGATTCCTAAAGCAGGTGTGTTTTGTTTGCTATTACGCTACAAATTTGTGTTGCATCTTCACATGGGAGGTGATACGTGCTTTGTTCTGCTAGCTCTTGATGTGTGACGTGTCTGCGTGTGTTTGTGTGCGAGCAGACTGCCGCCCCGCTCTGGCTAGGATCAGATGTGAGGGCAGACAGGTTATCGCTTACTTGACATCAATAGATGTGCCACAGCAACCAGTGGACCACGAACCTCCCCCTGTCCTAATCCCCAAATCAGAGAGAGAGAGAACGGAGGGAAGGCTGCTAGGCGAGGAGGTGTCTGGAGACAGATTGGGGTTTGTGGTGTGCAGGTTTGAAGGAATTTGTGGATTCTGGGGTGAGGAGACAGGAGGACGGCCTGTCAGTCTCTCCTGGATCAAGAGTGCTGTGCTTGTTATTAAAGGGACAGTTCACCCAAAACATAAATTCTGTCATCATTTACTCACACTCATTTCATTCCAAACCTGCAGGTTTGGATACATGTATGACTTTCTTTCTTCTATATGAAAAACACAAGGAAATATTTTGAAAAATGTCCCAGGAATGTTTTGGTTTATGAAGGGGTCCAATGCTGTTTGGAGACCAACTTTCATGTTCAGAATGACAGGGTGAGAAAGTGATGACAGAATTGTACTTAAAAATGGTCATATTTCATATATGGGTGAATGATCCCTTTAAGAACTTTCAAATTAAGTTTTTATATATAAAAATATTACAAATATTATTAATTTTTGTATACTATTATGTACTATATTATTTATTTATAATTTACCTTAATATATTATATATTATACTTCATAAAATATTTATAAAATACAAATTTCTTACAAAGTAAAATTTCATTATGTTATGTTCATAAATGTGTTATGTACAAATACATTTCAAAAAGCTTCTTTAAGAACAATACTGGTTGACAAATCACATGCTATCTGCAAGAGTATAGTATGTTGAAAGTAACATGCTGAAGATGGCCAGATGGTAATCATTTTTGGTGAATTTAGAAGTTCATGGATGTTTTTTTTTTTATGGCTGGGAACCCCTTTGCACTGGGAAAGAAGAAGAGTTTATGACGTTTCCCTAGTGAAATAAACAGCTTTAAAAAGCCTAAGGTGTGTTTGCTGGCTGCCAAGCTGGTGGTTTGATGGTTTTAAAGGGGTTTTGAGCACACGAGTCAGTGGGTCAGACTGGAAAACAAGCTAAAATATCTTAAACAAATAAATGCAAGACCAGCAAACAACCTTGGGCTGGTTCAGCGGGGTTAACTTTTTTCAGATGGAGAAAAACGACTGCTGAAGCTGCAAATACAGTTTTAACATAGTTAAGCAGCAAATTCAAGTTATTAAGTACTACATTTTAAAATAATTAATTTAGCTAGATGACAACACTAACATGCAAATACAAAACAGAATAAACAGGGTTTGTCATTGCAACAGAAACTTCAAGAGACCATTTGACTAGACAATTTTGTAAGTGCTAAATGTTTAGTCCATTTTTCCTGGAAGTGAAAGACTTTACATTGAAAAATATAGAAATGTACTAAATGTTTCAGTAGTTTTGTTAACTTGTAGGAGCATACTAGCATGTAAATGACATGAACTAATAGTCACGGCCACAAAACTCCAATTAATCTTTTTAAACACTGTCCACTCAAATGTAAAAGACTGTGTGTTTATGTACTAACTGACATATAAAGAATGCCTTTAATGTTTGTGTGTATGTTGGAAAGCAGGAGCACAACTCACTATCTGTGTGACTGGGGGCCCTTGTTTCTGTGTCTCATTTGCCAATGGAGGCCGGCTTGTGTGTGTGTGTGTGTGTGTGTGTGTGTGTGTGTGTGTGTGTGTCGTTAATGTGATTCAGAGACCTGGATCCGCCACCCAGCGCAATCAATAGCTGTTTCATTTCACAATCTCTCAATGCCTTATAAAGAAAGCCCACTCCTTTTCTCTCTCTCTCCTTCTCTTCCTACCCTGCAACAGCCAACCTCCTCCTTACGGCTCTCCCGTGGGTACCGGAAAGATCCGTGCTCACAGACACACACATATATACGCACGGACACAAACAAACACACACACACGCTCCCCACCTGCCAGCTGGACTTAATGCCCAGACATTAAACCTGTGAGCACATCCTGAGAGCCCTGAACGCTGGATGAGAGACAGCGAGTGTGTGACCCCGCTCTCTGAATCAATAAAAATGAGTGAAGCCCCTCACTATAAAACACAATGTGATTTTCCTCCTGCAGTACAGACGGCCGGTCACACAGACAGATGGATAAACAAACACGTCTCGCTGGTGCACGAGGTAAACATGATACGCTTCTGATACGGTTAGTAAGGGTTTCACACTCCCATTGGAAGGACAACTCATAAATGAGATCTTTTTAATATCTCGATTAGTTTTCCTAGACAGCAATGAGATTTAACGAAGGACAAATGGAGGACTTTGCTCATGTCTCCTACTTCTCAGATCTCTTGAAACCAAACCTAGCAATCTCACGTGTCAACTAGTGGTCTAGGGTTAATATAATATCAGCATTTCTCTATATATTATAATGTTAAATTATACAGATTTATAAAAAAAATACATGTACATTCACCATTTACTTTTGATAACATATAAAGACGTTAAATTATAAATGTTTATAAATAATACATGTTCGTTTAAAATAATTTTTGATAATATTAAATATAATCCTATGTATTTATACTCATTAAAATTATGAAATATTTTGAACTTTGGAATAGAGAAAATGTATAATTTACTGTAAATTATTTATTTAAATATGATATAACACCATATATGAAATATGAAATGTTAAATTATACATATTTATAAATAAATGAATGTACATTTATAATTTACTTTTGACAATATAGTAATATATATATATATATATATATATATATATACTGTATATATATTCATAAAAATATATTTTGGAATAGAGGACATTTAGAGTAAATTATAAATTATTTATTGAAATATTATATATTACAATATAAGAAAATGTTAAATTATACGTGTATATTTATAATTTACTTTTGATAATATGAAAATTATTATAAAAGATTTGTATTTTATACACACACATAGTAATTTATCAAACATTTACAGTAAATTATGAATTACGTATTTATTACTGTAAAATATAAAATTCTACCGTAAAACTCTTTTCAAAAGCAAATGCACATAAATGTATTATTAATACATTTCAAGACCAAATCATCTGAGCTGCTATCTGCTTTAATTTTATAGATCTAAATCTTTTTGTACATAAACAACTCATTTGTGCCCATTTTGATTCCTCCTGAGCAATTTAAAAGAAACGTTGGTGATACTTAAATTAAACATGACTGAGAGACATGATGAAACTATGAAAGAGTAACATCTGAGCAAAAATCCTCCTTTAAGATTGTAAAGTGAAATAAAAACAAAGCAGTATGAACACTAGAGGAAACACTTCTGACCATGTGCTCATTTGTTAACTTCTGTGAGTTTTTACACACTGAAGGATATCGACGGATAGACGTTTACTCACAAGGTGAGTTTCCAGGTAGAGTTTGAGGCTGTCGATATCAGCTCTGGGTGGAGTCCAGTTGTCTGTGGTTTCTAGAGCATCTCTCAACCAGCAGATGAACTCATCCAGTTTGCTGACAAAACCCTGCAAGAACAAACACACAGACACATCAACACGGTCAAACACAGCAAATGTGATTGCTTTGACATCAAAAGTCTCGAAACATAAAAATCTGAACAAAACCACCATGTGTTACACCACAACACGACAAACAGCACCTCAGAAAAAGAATCAAGTGTTTTGATAAGGTTTGATAAACTGATAAAAGTTTCGAAGCAAGGGTTTGCATTTGTCAAAAGCACACAATGCTTAAGGGAATGTCACACAGAAGCTGCCCTTGATGTGCCTCAATGGCTTTTTCAGTGAGAGGAGATTCAATGTGCTCGGTGTGTACATACTGCCATCTGCTGGACCAAAGAAACACTAGATTCCACCAGCTGCTTCTAGCTAAACAAACACTGGAGGAACAGCTCGCTGAAAAACTCAAACTGTGTCATTATAAAGCTGTCTTTCATCCATACACCAAAAAAGGAGACGTTTTACAGAATGTCCAAACTGCTCTGTTCCAAACAACAAATGCAGATGGAGTGTTTTATACCTAAAAAAGGACAAAACAACCCATAAAGGAGTCTATATTAGTATCGGTAGCTACCTATCAAGTCTTCTGAAGACACGTGAAAGCTTTGTGTGAGGAACTGGCCAAAATTTAAGTTGTAATTCAATGAAAATCTCCCAATTCTGCCACAGCTCTCAAATGTGTTTCATAAGACTTTAGAAGTCATATAGTCTGTTTTTATTATACTTTTATGGTACTATTGTGTTATTTTTGGTGCTCAGCAGCACTCATTTGAGCAGTTTGAACATCCTTCTGCACATGGAAGAAAAAGTATGAAATGAAGGTGAGTAAATGATAACATTCCTTCAAGTCTGTGGTTAACCAGAGGGTGAACGTCGAGGAGCTGAGCTCTAATTAGAGTGACAAATACGCCGGTCTTCTGATGTTCTGATGTCATACGCCCAAACGGATCAAATACCATATCATAACGTCTCTAATGAACCATCTGAATGTAATATGAGAACATCTCACCCTTTCTCCAAGGCAGCTCCTCCTGCTCATTATCTAACATTGGTGAAAATCAAAGATATTGATACAAATGACCGCTCTGCAGACGCCGGCTAAAAATCCCATAATTTATCGACTGTTTGGCCTTCGCCGGCAGACAAGCTTTGAAGTAGGTGAGACTGGCTCTGCTTTCAAAGCTAAATGCTGGAGAGGAATCAGATCTACCATTTCAGATGTCAGAATAAGGCCTGAATGCATCTCCTACTGGTTTCTATGCGTTGAGCAGATCAACTGGGCCTGGTTTTGGTCTGGCGGACTGTCTTGGTCAAGCTGGCCAGAGCTGGTAGACCACTTTTATGTTGAAAGAAAGCCCTGAAACTATCGCACATCTCTCCAGCTTTGCTGCAATATGGTATATCATCATATAGACCAAAGGAATTCTGAGAGATTGTGGCAGTCGATGGAGATCAATAGATACTGCCACTAAATTATTCCCCTGGCAGGGACGGCGTGCGATTCGCTCTCATCTTGTGCACTGATAAAGCTCTCAGAGCAGATGAATATGTAGCCGCTGGTCACAGCATTAACTGAGCTTGTCACCAGACCTGTTTGTGAGTGTATTACAGAGGGAGGAAGAGAAAATGAGACTCCATGCCCCAGAGAAAGAAAGAGAAAGAAAAAGAAAGAGACAGACAGACAGAGAGAGTGAGAGAGCACTAATGGGCGAGGGCAGTCGGTTGCTGCCAAATTCATGTTTGAATTGGACAACCTCAGAAACCAATCATTGCTTTTATCGCCGTATTCAATGCACACAACAAGAATTGTTCACCCCAAAATGAAAATTTGTTGATTTAATCATCTTGATGTTGTATGTCTGCTTTTATCAGCATATTCATGTTGTCTGTTTATTTGCATTAAATAGGAATTGTTCACTCAAATTAATAAAATAAAATAAAATAAAAGATGAAATAAAATTAAAAATAAATAAAATTACATTGCCAGTTATGAAAATGTCACAATGAAAAATAGGCTTCATTTTCTATATGCAATGAATATTTAAATAAATAAATGTATATGGTCTTAAAGAGAAGCATCATTGTTTATACCTAATATAATACTTTAAATATATAAATATAATAATGTAAATTTATAATGTAAAATCTATCTATCTATCTATCCATCTATCCATCTATATATAATTTTCTCTTATTTAAAATCCCTTTATCTTATTAAATTCCCTCATCTTTTTTTTTTGCATTTTTGTATTTTTTTTGTACATTCTTATTTATATTTTCAATACCATAACTGGCACCAAAAATAAAGACGCAAAGACAAAGATATGCAAAGAATGTCAAAGTGGGGGGAGGCAGAGGAGACAGAGAGAGAGAGAGAGACAGAAAAAGACAAGGAGAAGGGGAAGAGGGGTTGGTGGCGTCACACATGACTAGGCCCCTGAGACGCCCCCAAGAAGAGGCTTCAGCTGCCAGCTGTCTGTTGCCATGAGAATGAAGTCATCTCCAGCGGCTGAATACTAATGTAATCAATCACCTCCTCCTGTGACATGCATCATCTCAGGTGGATGTGGCTGCCTACCTCCACCCGCTCCAGTGAGCTTACTGCACACACTCACACACACTCACACACACGCACACACACACACTCACACGCACTCACACACACTCACACACACGCACTCACACACACGCACTCACACACACACACACACGCACACACCTGCACTGGAATCAAAGGAAGGATTACAGCTGAAAACTTTTGAGGGCATCCTTCCCTTCACTAGTCATTCACCTCCATCAGATCGGCATGATTGCCATGGATACTGTTCCTAAGACATGAGGAGTGTTATGAAGTAACTTTCAAAAGTGCTTCCTATGCTGTAAGGATTGATCTGCTTGGATGAAACAGAAGACTGAATTTGGATATAATAAATATGCATTAGTGTGAACTGAAAGAATTCCCGTGGACTTTCCAGTGGATTTAATTTTTTAATAGCACTCTATGTTTAAATCTATGTTTTAATGTAAGTGACCTTTGATCTTAAATAATTAAAACAAACTACTAATTTGTAAGACTAGTCTAAGTATATTATGCAAATGACCACAGAATGAATGGACAAAATATTGTACACAAACAGTATAACCATAGTTCCCACCAAAATACCAGTTACAAAACTAATGCAGACTCTTAATAAATTAATATGACACCTCCTTCAAACAGTGCAAGAATGATTTGGCTTATTTATTTATTTATTATGACAATCGTGGCTAATATCAAATTACCATGTTTTTACTGTAGAAACCATAACTTTAATTTCTATTGCATTTTGGGGTACTATGCAAGTTTTTAAAACCAAAACATCAAAAGATGCACATAAATGACCTTGTTAAATAAACTTAATCTGATGCACTCATGATTGACTCATTTTCATAAACACACAGTTATTAATCTATATTAGTTTAGGTTTACAGAATGGTGTTCTTGGTGTGAATTTGTATTTGACCACCAGATGGCGATAGTACACTACTGTGTCTCTAAGGCAGTAAACCAAACAGTAAAACTAATCTCATGGTCAACAGTCAGGAAATAAAACAATTTGTTATGCTGTAATCTTTTTAGAACAAATCTTTGCCATTTCTTATATTGATGTAATTCTTATCTATGTTCTTTCAAACATAAAGTGTAATGCATTACTGATGAGACCTGATGAATCTAGATGGCTAAATAATAAAACATCACAGAATTAAATGACTGCTTACTGCAACAGTATATTGCCAACTATTTAAAAAAAAAAATGTTTATATGCATTATTCCATGATAAACATTTCAAACAGCAGTATGCCACATTGCCACATTATGCTGACCTCACTAGTCTGTCTCATGATGTACAGTAAGCGTCATTCATTTGGCTCATTTGACAACCTGCTTGTGATGTGCCTTATTTAATTAATAAAATGTTCATACAATTGCATATTTTATTATTTTTTTAAATGTTTTGATGTGGCATGCAGTCTGATCAAATGAGTCAAAAAAAGTCAAAACAAAATAGCTCTAATTTATAGTTCATGTGTCACACAATTCCTAAAGCTGGACACATTGCATTGTGGGATACAACATTTCAGCAAATGTATTAAGTAATCTGGGCATTCCATGCATCCAGAAAATCTGCATACAGTGTATAGTGCACATAGATATAGTTTAGCAACAGTAAGTATATGATAGTATGCTATTCTGCACATAGCCCATAAGAAAGTGAAGAACTAGTCTGACAAGTTTAGGTTTCCTCAAGCACCCGGGTTCTTTATAAACACGATTGCATGTTCTTAATTACGTAGCTAATCATTTAATTACAGACTTGGGACTGAAGAGAGGTTGTCGAGGAGTGCAATCCTGTTAATTAAGCTTTGAATATTAGCAAAAGGCTGAGGTGGCTTGTTAGTTCATTACCCCTTTAGTTATCAGCTGTTTTTAATATCTGCTTAGTGTAGTGACACATATTAACTGCCGCCTCTATGTGAACGAGGATTAAGGCATACAAATGACTTCCTTAGTTATTATATCCCTTTCAAATTAAATCGGAAATGCAGAACTGTGATAAATGTAAGTTTAACCATCGAGAGGGTTAACATTAACACTTGCTTATTTCATTTGCTGAGTGATATGTAAGGAATAGGCCTAGTGTACTAACTACTCTTAATATTTGTGTAATATGTATACTAGGATGACCTGATTTGTCAAAATTAGCAGTATTTAGGGACAGTACACAGGACAGAATGTATCTCACAATGCAACCCACAAATTATGCTGAAATGTATCCACTCATTATTTTACAAGACTATACCGAAAGTCAAGAGAATTTTTCTGAAAGTTTAATTCAAAATGCAAAATAAGGTTAATAACTAAACGCCACTCACATGCAACATGTTGAGATCATGTGACAGCAAATGTAGCATTCTATAGTTTGTTAAATGTTTATTATACAATAACACTGTAAAAAATAAAATAGTTGGGCTACCTTAAAATTTTAAGTCAACCAGCTAAAGCAGATTTTTGAGTTTTCTCAACTAATTTTTTAGGAAATTTCTCAACTTTTTGTTGTATAAACTTAAAACAAGAAGTTGAGGAAACTCAAAAATCTGCTGAAGCTGGTTGCCTTAAAATTTTAAGTTTGCCCAACTTTTTTTTTTTTACAGTGCATCTCAATAAATTAGAATGTCCTGAAAAAGCTTATTTCAAAAAGTGAAACTTTCATATATTTTAGATTCATTACATGTAAAGTAAAACATTTTTTAAAAACAATTGTTTTAATTTTGATGATTAGAGCTTACAGCTCATGAAAGTCAAAAATCAGTATCTCAAAATATTAGAATATTTACATTTGAGTTTCAATTAATGACCATCCATACAGAATGAATTCTGGGTATCTCTTGTTCTTTGAAACCACAATAATGGGGAAGACTGCTGAGTTGGCAATGATCCAGAAGATGAACATTGACGCCCTCCACAAAGAGGGTAAGTCACAGAGGGTCATTACTGAAAGGTGTGGCTGTTTACAGAGTGCTGTATCAAAGCATATTAAATGCAAAGTTGACTGGAAGGAAGAATTTGGGTAGGAAAAGGTGCACAAGCAACAGGGATGACCGCGAGCTTGAGAATACTGTCAAGCAAAGCTGATTCAAACACTTGGGAGAGCTTCACAAGGAGTGGACTGAAGCTGGAGTCAGTGCATCAAGAGTCACCACGCTCAGACGTCTTCAGGAAAAGGGCTACCAAGCCACTTCTGAACCAGAGACAACGTCAGAAGCATCTTACCTGGGCTGTGGAGAAAAAGAACTGGACTGTTGCTCAGTGGTCCAAAGTCCTCTTTTCAGATGAAAGTAAATGTTGCATTTAATTTGGAAATCAAGGTCCCAGAGTCTGGAGGAAGAGTGGAGAGGAACAGAATCCATGTTGCTTGAAGTCCAGTGTGAAGTTTCCACAGTCAGTGATGATTTGGGCAGCCATGTCATCTGCTGGTGTTGGTCCACTGTGTTTTCTGAAGTCCACAGTCAACGCAGCCATCTACCAGGAAATTTTAGAGCACTTCATGCTTCCTTCTGCTGACAAGCTTTATGGAGATGCTGATTTCATTTTCCAGCAGGACTTGGCACCTGCCCACACTGCCAAAGGTACCAAAAGCTGGTTCAATGACCATGGTGTTACTGTGCTTGATTGGCCAGCAAACTCACCAGACCTGAACCCCATAGAGAATCTATGGGGTATTGTCAAGAGGAAGATGAGAGACACCAGACCCAACAATGCAGATGACCTGAAGGCCACTGTCAAAGAAACCTGGGCTTCCATACCACCTCAGCAGTGCCACAAACTGATCACCTCCATGCCACGCCGAATTGAGGCAGTAATTAAAGCAAAAGGAGCCCCTACCAAGTATTGAGTACATATACAGTAAATGAACATACTTTCCAGAAGGCCAACAATTCACAAAAAAATTATTTATTTTTTTGGTCTTATGAAGTATTCTAATTTGTTGAGATAGTGAATTGGTTGATTTTTGTTAAATGTGAGCCTAAATCATCACAATTAAAAGAACCAAAGACTTAAACTACTTCAGTCTGTGTGCATTGGATTTATTTAATACACGAGTTTCACAATTTGAGTTGAATTACTGAAATAAATGAACTTTTCCACGACATTCTAATTTATTGAGATGCACCTGTACAGTTTAACTTACTATAAAACAGTATGCAGTTTACAGTACATACTGCACAGTGTTCAATACACTGAATAAGGGACAGTAAATAGTATATACTGCATTTAGTTAATATGGCACAATATACAGTATATGTGTATATGGAACAATATGAAGTATATACTGAACAGTATTCAATATACAGTACATATGGCATAGTATAAAGTATATTCTGCACAGTATTAGTATACAGTATTTATGATAGTATGCGGTATACTGAATACTGCACAGTATTCAGTATACCGCATATGCAACATAACACAGCATCCTGTTATGTACGACAGTATAAAGAATATATGGAACAGTATTAAGTATATACTGCATAGTATTCAGTATACAGTATATATGCCATGGTATATAATGTAAATAGTAAATACTGTACAGAATTAGTATAGAGTACTGTATATAAAGCACAGAATACATGGAAGAGTATAAAGTACATTCAATATAGTACAGTATATACTGGCCAGTTATCAGTACTGTATATACAACAATATTAAATTTTATAAGTCACAGTATATACAGTGTGGAACTGTATACAGTATATACTGCACAGTATTTAATATACTGTATATACAACAGTTTTACAAAAAAATACAGTATAGAACAGTATAAAGCATATACTGCATGGTTTTTAGTATATACGGCACAGTATACTGCATATACTGCGCAGTACTCAGTAAGTAGTAAGCTAGTATTCAATTTCAAAAACAGTCCTTGGAAAAGTTATGCAAGTTCCAAAAAGCAGAAATCTCTTACCTCTAGCTTCGCCCAGACATCATGGTAGTTCTCTTGGTGCTGAATATCTGCTAGTAGTTGCTGTATCAAGGGTGTGCATTGAAACATCATCTTTGGTGCACTGGGCCGGCCAGCTGATATATTTCTACCCCTGGACTCAGGTGTACTTCGCGCTCCCTCATCCTCAGACAACAGATCGCTGAGTGGGCCAGACTCGATGCTGTCATCCAGAGAAGGCGCCACGTCACTCGAGGAGGTAGGTGAAAAGCGTCCGGCTCGGGAGGGCTTCTTATAGGGGTGAAGCAAAAGGAGATCATTGCTGCTCTCCCAATCAGGGTTGACCTCAGTGAGCTCCCAATCATCCACGTCCTGGATGGACTCTTGCAGGCCTCTTTGCGGTAAAGCCTGAGCGAGGCTTTCCAGCTTCATCGCCAACATCTCAGTCTTTTTCAGCTGGGCGGGAAGAGCGAGGAACTCATCCGAGCCATACCAGTGCTCTTTGGGGCTCCCTGATGTGTTGGAGATGCACAGCGCATTCTGGTTCACGATCCAGAGAGAACCTGTGGCGGGAGCTTGATCGTCTGGCCTGGATGACATTTCCCGCTGGTCAGGGTCTGAGATGTCCTCCCCTGAAGATGGTGGAGGGCTGGAAGAGTCACTGTAAGCCTGCTTGGCTTTGGAGTGCATTGTCCTGAAGTTTGTCAATTGCTTCTGCGTGTGGAATCCCTGCATTGCCTCTGATGAGCGTCTCTCCAGAGGGACTTCCGATGGTCTCTTGAGACTCATCTGCAAGTTCCTCCCATTCACGGCATGGAGACTCTCATAGGACTGACTCCCATTGCCTGGATAGACTGATTCCAGCTCCAGCCAGAACTTCGAGCGATCCGGTGTATCCAGAAGGGAGGGTGTGCTTCTGCTCAAATCAGCCTGGTACTGGAGAGGCGAAGACCTAGTGCACCTTGTGTCCCCATCACCCTCCAGGTACATGGGCTTTTTAGGCAAAGGCTGTGTAGGAGAGATGTCATTCTTAAAGCCACCTTGAAGAGGGCGTTTGGAAAGGCCAAACCCGCAATCTCCCTGCATTGCTGAATCTGGTGCTCTTTCTTCTTCGGTGGGGTCACTGATTGTCTCTTGAGGTTCCTGGGTGGAGGTAACAGACTCTTCTGCAGGTGGAGACGATACCTGGTTTTGTCTAGAGGCCGCGATGTTGAGGAGATCCACACTCTGAAGCAGTTCTGGAAAGTCTTGCTCCAGCTCGGGATAAAGGGAGCGTGGCCCTCGACCTTCTGGATCGTCAATGGGGCTGTAGTCACTCAGTTCGTAAGCAGTGATGCCGCAGTCCAAGGAGAAGTAGTCCTTACTGCATTTAATGGTCAGTTGGCCAGAGTCGTCCACTTCTGTCAAAGCGTCCAGCCGAGCCTAAAGATGATCAAGACCACAAAAACAAACAGACTCATTTGCAAACTCAAATTTAAAATGTAATCAAATCAATCCCAAATTGATCTGGGATAAGCAAGTACACTTCACTGCAAGTGTTTGCTAGAAAAGCATGTGTGCAAGGGTTGTCTATTCTGAATGTCTTTGGTCAAGGGTATATCAAATGAGTTTATAGTACACTCCCAGCAGAACGTTGCATAACTAACTTTCTGTCCTTGTGAATTAGTAAGGGATGTATACCGCTTTAGGTGGTTTAATTTGGATGATGTTTTGGAGATGTATCTGACCTCATCGTGATCCTGGCTGAAGGCTTGCAGTATGTCAGTCTGGCGGGTGTAGTTGCCGTTGGAGTCCTGGAGGCCCTGGAGAAGCCTCTCTTTCAGAACCAACACGGACACTCGCAACTGGTGCCAGAGGAGCTGCACGCTTCGGATGTCCACTATGATGTTCACCGAGTAAGACAGGAGCTTCAGGGAGAACTCTGTCTCCAGCAGGGCATGGATCTGCTCAACATGATCCGATATGTCTTCACAGATGTCCTATCAGACAGACAAATGCACAGTCAGTCAACTGATATTATGATCTGCAATTTTATGCATGAAATTACACATCATATGATGGCACTGGATTCATACAGTACAATCTCAGATCATGTGGCTTTCTAAACTACTTCCTCCTGTGCTAAAATTCCTATTTCCATCAGCAACCCAGAACCCACCCACAGGACATTAAAGACACATCCCTCTGAAGACTTCTTAGAGAGAAGACGTTGAATGTTCAGACAAAATAGTTTATATGAATTACAATTCATGAGAAAGAGCAGAAAGAACGAGACATCAGTAACAAGTACTTTGGAATTCTCTGAAAGAAGAGAGATTTTTCCAGAATCACTGATGCAAAGATTGAATTACTCAACAGGATATATCTGCATCATGCATACCAAATACCATTATGGTCGCTGATAGAAACAGCTCAGATTTCAAGGCTTTTCTAGAGTTTTAGCATTTAATATTATTTTGCTAAAAGGAACTAAACTTCAGTCAAGTGAAGACTACTTGAACCTACCTTCAACCAGGCACAAGTGAAACAACATCACCATGTACGAGGAAATGGAGGGACATTTGAGTCATTTTCACATGACATGTGAATAATACAGAGGAGATCTCAGAATATACCAAAGAGCACCACACTTCCCATGTGGTTTTCCCAGTAAATTATGTAATACACTACCATTCAAAATGTATGTACGTACTGTACAGTGCTGTTGTGCCTCTTGATATTTTTACGATTTCAAGATGATTTCACTGGGATCTTATTGGGATATATAATATCATTATAGTTGCTAACCAGTTGCTTGTAGCATCAGGTTCATCTGATGTGAAAGTCACAGCAGCGAAGAGCACATTTACGACCGTGGGTCACTAGGTCTGGGGGGGCTTTTCTTTTACTGTCACTGTGGTTCAAATCATAAATCAAGCAGCCAGAGGCAGATATTAAAAGGCTAGTTTCAGACCCGTAACTAATTTCAGAAAATGAGATCACAATGATGAGATGGTGTAGAAACACTACATAGCAACTGCACATTAAAATAGACCCCAAAAACGTATTTGGACATTTAAGTCTCAACTTAACAGTGTCATTCATTGCATTAGACAATGATTGCATGTGAAGTCAGCTAGCAATTGTATTTTTTTTTACAAAGTAATGCAATGAGAGACTTTTTAAAATGTACCTTAAGTGTCCAAATTCTGTTTGGGTCTACTGTTTGTGGTTGGATCATGTCATGTTCCCTCCCCCAGCCTGTGTAAGTCAGGAGGTTCAGCTGCTAGGAAAGTCTGACAGTCACCTCATCTTATCCAAACTTAAAACACTGTCATTTATAAAAACTTTTAATTTAGGAGTCAAAATAGGACATGTTTCCAAGGACATAAACAAGAACTTCCTTTTGAAACATTTTGCCACTTTGATATCATTGTAATTGCATCATAAAATAAAATAGTATTTAACTGCATTAAATACAAAATATCAATTCAAGTGGCAACTGCATCTTTGACATCACTTTGTATGTATTTTTTTTCTGAAAAAAAAAACTAGTTCAGTATTTTGTCCAAAACGTGTGAAAATGTCAGAACCTAAAAAGCACTGAGACAATTAAGAGAGAGGTGAGAGAGAATATAGTTCACAGGAGCATTTATGGGACATGGAAGACATGCCAAAACAACTGCAGCTTGTTGTCAACACAGCAACACCAGAGCTTGCGGCCAGCAGCATCTCTGATACGGTGTCGTCCACTCCCTAAAATAACACGGCACCACTGAATGTAGGTCAGACATGCCGCCAAAATGCAGCAGGTCCCATACACTCCTGCCTCGCTGGCTCAAAAACAAACAGTAGAGTACAAGCTGACCATGTTACAGGGTTCATGGATCACCTGCTGCAGCACATATACTATAATACAGATTATGATGACTTAATCAAACCAAAAGGTCCCCTGAAGATAGTGTCAAGATTTATCAAATAAGCATCGCATCAAAAAGATTCAAATATATAATTCATAAAATATTTAAATGATATAGTGGGAGAACTACTTTAGTTTGGGCATTAAAACAAATGCTTTTACATGAAGCATTTCCAAGCTTAAAACATCTGAGGGTTTATTTTAAACAGTATCTGGTATGTTTGAGTCTCTATAATGACTTAAATGACTCTAATTGATTCTCATTAGTCAACTGCAGCATTATAATGACCACAAAAATATTTAATTGATCATTGTCTCAATTTCTTACTTAGCTGTGCAGGTTTCAAGTCTCATATGACTCTGTGGTGTCTTTTCCCACACTCAAATCAATATATTATGTTCCATTTTCCAAGGTCAATGTCACAAAATAAACCATTCAGGGTCACACAAGACCCTAGTCTTTATTTTGTGATACTGACCAGCTAACTGTACATATACACTAGTTCATATACACTAAAAAAGACTTTTCCCCCAAAATAAATTAATTCTACTCCACAACAATTTTAGCAGCAATAATAATAATAAGAAATGTTTCTTTAGCAGCAAATCTGCAAAGCAGCAGAGCTGATCAAATGTAAAACTGTAACTTGAAGACTGGAGTAATGATGCTAAAAATTCAGCTTTGCATCACAGAAATAAATTGCATTTTAAAATATATTCACATAAAAAACAGTTATTTCAAATGTTAATAATATTTCACTATAGTCCTGTTTTTATTGTATTTTTGATCAAATAAATACAGCCTTGGTGAGCATAAGAGAATTCTTTCAAAAATCTTTAAAAAAAAACTACCCGACCCAAAATTTTAAACAGTGTACAACGATAGTTACACAGTAGTACAAAAAACCTTGGTAGTACTATGGTACTTTTGAGTACTTTTCATCACTAGCCAGTGAAAGTGACAGGGAAAGGTGTAAGCGCGCCACAGCTGCCCTCTCAACACCATGTGACCTCTGATGATACAAGCACATGGGCACGCACACAAACACTCCCACGTAAATTAACTTTCAATAAGTTCTTCCTTTTCCAAATAATACATAAACCTTTTCCTACAAAACATGCCATTTCTCAGCCTTTATCATTTAGAAATCACCAAACACAAATCCAGCCTACTCAATTATCCATAAAAGAAACACAGCCACTCGACTTCCCACCCTAACAATATTTCAAACAATCTCAGCAATGTCAACCCATCAGAGAATTCCTGTTAGAAAAATACTTGAGCGTGTCAGTTGATCCGTCCTCTTACCTGCTCGCTGGCTGAAGTAAAACACAATGAATCAAAGAGAATGAAGTCAGAGATTGGTTTAGTGTGCTCTGCGCTGCATGCGGCGCTGATGTGTGTCAGATCTGATGTCAGATGTGACAGCTCTGAGCGCTTGTGCTGTCTGATATGCTGTCGTTCTCTCTCTCTGTATCTCTTCCTCACTCACTTCTCTGGCCTGTTTCTTCCATTCTGTCTTTCTCTCTGGAGGAGGGGCTGCCTCACCACACCGAGGGGCTATTTTGGGACCTGACCTCTCCCTCCCTCCAGCAGCCCTCGTACTGCTCTCACTTTGTCTGGCCCACCGGCACGAGCAGCTGCTGCGGGGGGAATTACACGGGGGTTTGTGGAGTAACTGGAGATGCTAAGGTCACAGCATATACTGGGGCTTCCACATTAGCATTAACACCAACAAGGCTAGTACTCTACATTGTGCAGTATAATACAACCTATATGTGCAAAAAAATCAGGTATATTTACTGCTGTGTTAAGGATTTGCATACTAAAACGCTTCATAATGCAGATCAGTTTATTTGGCACAGTAGATTTCAAGCAAATGCATCCTAAGCATCGACATTTGCATTTTTATCTATGAATTTGAAACAATGAAAACAAATATTAAAATAATGTTAATCTCTCTGAAGATGCAAAAGATTCTTTAGAAAAACTAAAAGCTTCTTGACGTAAAATTTGTGAAGTATGCTGTTTGCTGCATTGACACTATTCATTTTCTATTCATTATTAAATTTATCATAGTAAATACCTAAAATGTTTTAAACGTTGCCATCATGGAAATACCATGGTATTTGATGAAGTTATACTTTGGGAAACCATGTAAATCATACACCGTTCAAAAGTCTGGGTTCATTAAGAAATAAATTAAAACTTTTATTCAGCAAGGATGCATTAAAATGATCAAAAGTGACACTAAATACATTTATGTTACAGAAGATTTATATATACTGTATATATTTTATTATATATACTATTGTCTATTCATCAGCATATGAAGCAGCACAACTGTTTTCAACATTGATAATAATAACATGGTACCGCTTTATCTTTATTCAAGGGCTATAAAATGTTTCTTGAGCATCAAATTAATTTGCTGATGATTTCTGAAGGATCATGTGACACTGAAGACTGGAGTAATGATGCTGAAAATTCAGCTTTGCATCATAGAAATGAATTATGTTTTAAAATATATTCACATAGAAAAAAGTTATTACAAATGTTAAGAATATTTCACAATATTACTGTTTTTATTGTGTTTTTGATCAAGTAAATGCATCCTTGGTGAGCACAAGAAAAAAAATCTTAAAAACTTTTAAAACATCACTACAGTAATGTTTTGCAAAAAAACAACAACAGAATCTTTATTCAGGGCTATAAACTGATCAGTTAGCTAGTAAAAAGTTGCCTTAACTAACCGACACGCCCAAACAGAATCTATACATTTTAATACTACCAAATAGATTTAAAAATGGGAGTACTGCAATTGGTAGTAGAAAATTAATCATTTTGGACAAAATATTGCATAAACATGCAAAAAGACAAGAAATGTGCAGAACTTTGTAAATGAGTTTTCTATTATGACCTTGTAATAGAAAATATTTAAAAACCACTACAACATGCAAATGACAAAGTTTGAAGTCTTTAGCACATCTGCATTCTCTGGATTCTGGATTCTCTCTGGACTCTCCACAGTACTGAGATTACATCACTCTAAATGTATGTCCACGTGAACTGATCCGGACTCAACTGGGTAAAAATACAGACGTGAGAACTGTGGGTGTGTCTGCGTGTGTGTGGGTCAATCACATCAGCGTGTGTACAACCAGCATCCTGACAACTGCTAAAATGCTATTACATGCTATTAGTGCCAATGCAAGTGTGCTTTGTAAGTGTGTGTGTGAATCCTTCTCATACTCTACATCTGATCTGTGGAATAAGGGTGTGTCTGCACACATTGTTCTGTGGGCTGGTCTCATTGGGGAATGTGGACATCACAGCTGTGTGCTGATCTCCTTGCACTGATGTCCATTAGTGTGTCCACTCTCTACATACTACACACAGCTGCTACTGCAAACCAGAATATTCCTCTTAGAACCAGTTCTGTACTATCTGTCTATCTATCATCCATCAGTGACAGACATCTTGACGTTCTCTCATGATACTTTGTTAGTGTTGCCATCTTTTGGTCAACAGTTCGTCAAGCAGTAACAGCAGTGTACTTACATATGACATACTAAAGGCTACTTTATATAAAACACAATTATATAAATAAATAAATAAATAAACAGTTGGACATGCATTCTCACACATATAAAGGCTACTTTATACAAAACAAAATCATATATAAAAAATAGGCATGCATGAGCAAATGGGTGATCATAATTTAATTACTATAAACTAGAGTTATACATTACTGCTTTTTGATATATTTGAAAAAGTATATTTTGCTTCCAAAGGCTATATTTATTTAGTGAAAAATACAGAAAAATAATATAATATTGTGAAATATTATTACAATTTAAAATCTGTTTTCCATTGTCTATTTAATATTTGTCTGAAAACCATGACATGACTTTGATGAATAGAAAGTTCAAAAGAACAGCATTTATTTGAAACAGAATCTTTTATAACATTACAAAAGTCTTACTGTCACTTTTGATCAATTTAATGTGTCTCTGCTGAATAAAAGTATTAATTTCTTTAAAATAAAATAAAACAATCTAACGGATCCCAGACTCTTGAACAGTAGTGTTGATCTTCTCCACAAGATGGCGCTGTATGCTTGAAAGTCAAAGCCAATGTATAGTTTATGAACACCTTGCCACTAGACTTGAAAAGGTGCTAAATAATTCATTTTACGAGGAAGAAGAGACATGTGACTCTTTCTGAGAGGCTGAAAAGATGTTTTCGTCATCTGTAATTGCCTTAAAATTCCTTCTGAAAGCATATGATTGTTGGCATGATACATTTTCCGGCATTCATAAAACATACTGAAAGCTCAGTTCTAAAATCACTGCACACATGATGAAGAATATGTTGAGCTTCAGTAGGAAGCTCACAGGAAGCCTGGATGTGAGTCACTGAGGCACACTAGTGTAGGAGTATCAGTCCGTGCTGAGCTCTGTGGCCTCTCATGGAGAAGCAGACGTGTGCTGCCCGACTGACTCATTGTCTGCTGATACTGAACACAAAGCCTTCAGTCACCCCCTCGAAATAACACTGGATTCAGCAAGAAACACACACAGAATTCTTCACAACAACAACACAAAGCATCAACAGAGAGAGAGAGAGGAAGGGAGGGAGGTTTTATAAATCCACAAAAGTAGCAGAAAACGGTGCTCAACCAACCAAAAAAGAGAAGGAGGAAAAAATCAGAATGCCATACTGGAAAAAAGAAGGTGCAACACTCTCTATTAAACCTATGAAGCATCTTCAGCTGTATTAGATCACAAACATGGCTTCTTTACCTCCATCAGACCTCAAGAACATCATATATAATGGTGAAAACTAAGGGTTGTTCATAATCTTAAAGATTTGCACTTTTGATAAACAACTTTGCTGTCAATTATGACTAATTTGTTGATTTACTGGGTTCATATTATACATTTATTTAATTTATACTTATATATTTATAACTATACATAATTATATAATATATAATTATATATAATTTTTACATTTATAACTTTATTACAATTTTAATTATTAGAATACATTTGCCACATTATGCAAAACACCTCTCAGAAGTAAAAATTATCATAATAATTACAAATAAATTGCTTGTCCTATGTAAATTATAAATTACAATTATAATTTACATAATTTGGAATTATATATGAATTATATCTGTATGTATTTGTGAGTGATTGAGTGTGTGTGTGTGTGTGTGTGTTGTGTGTGTGTGTGTGTGTGTGTGTTAAAATTATTTATACATTTTAGTTAGAATAGTTTATTAATCATTTGCATAATTGGGCAAATTTAATCACCAACAGTCTCTTTATAAAGCATCATTACGTTATGTAACATTGTTAAAATAAATTTTGAATGAATGTGGCATTCAAACTGTTCAGAACAGACTGACATTATTTGATTGTTAATAGCCTATAATGGCACAATCTAATTTCATACAGAAACTAAAAAGATGTAACTGTGGTGGCAATGACAATGTCATCTGACCAATGAGAGAAAAGCTCTGCTTCAGAGACTCTCTCATACACACACACACACACACACACACACACACACACACACACACAAATACACACACATTCTTTCTAAAAGCCTCACACATGATTTATTAACAGGAAAGGCAGCTTCTCAGACTGGCTATAAAACGCCGTGACACCAGAAACTGCAGTGTGTTATTTAACAACAGAGCAGCAGACAAATGAACAAATGCAATGTAGGAGGAAGAGAGGAAACCAGCAGGTCACGTTCCAGCGGCTGTGACACACGTTCAGTTAAAGAAGAGATTCCTGTAACACATTAATAATGCACAGATTCCCCGAGAGGAACTGTGACGCAGCCGGTTTCCTTTTCACTTTCGCTTATTTAAAACTAAAGCGTGTTGCTTTTTGAGGTTAAAACACTTCCTTCTGTCTCAGTTTCAAAACATTCCTCTTCTTTGAATGGCTCTCATAATGATGTGAGCAGCTGTTTGTCTGAGTCGTAACATGATGAAGCAGATCCACAGGCTGCCTGATTCTCCCTCATAAAGACATTGAGAGGGTGAACGTCTAATTAAAGACAGCTGAGCACACTGTTATGATTAAACCTCAACAAACGCAAACGATGAAATGAGAACACAACCGGAAAACAATGATGTTACTGAAACCTCATTCTTTCAGAGAGTGTTATGTAATAGTTTTTCCATCTGAAAGTGGAGCAGAGAGATTCAGCCGCTCAGCTGTGAGACTAAAACACTGAAACTCTCACTATGATCTCATCATCACTGAATCAAACACTTGATGATATGGGATATCATCCAGTCATCAAATATATGGTTCCTAGTGCAATAGACCCCACACTGGGGTTCACGAGTTGATGAAAGCAAATAATTAAAGAAAAAAATTATAGGAAATTGTAAAATAAATAATTGTAAAAATAAAACGAAATAAATAGTACGAAAAATAAATAAATAAATAATAATAATAGTAAAGGTGTCTGGTCAGTTTTGTTTCCCTATTTCGAAACTTTCCCAAAGTAAACGATACTCATAGGGATTAGATGTGAAGATGTCACAAATCCAGGCCATGAACTTCTGGTCATTCACCTCTAGAGGTCACTCACCCATCACATGGACTTTCACACCACACAGTCAGTCACAGATCACTCAAGGACTACATTTCCCATCATTCACTGCACCAACACAGCTGTCTGCACTGATCACGCACACACCTGAAAACAATCTCACGTCACCATCACCCAATCACACTCACTATATAAACTCTGGACTTTGTCTGACTCTCTGCCGAGTATTGTTAGTCTATCTACATTCAAAGCGTTCCCTGTTACCTAGTTTGTTTACCCGTGTTTGATTCTGCCCGTGTTCCCTTGGATTATCTCTCTGCCTAGCCCTCTGGATACTGTACGCTGATCGTCGACCCACGCTTGCTTTACGGACTGCTCTTTGTTTTGCCCCTGCCATACCTGTTTGCCGTGTACTGACCCTGCCTGTGTTACGACCATGTTTAATAATAAAGCCTTGCAAATGGATCCTCTCGTCTCACGTCTCGTCAACCCCATAACAGAATACTCGGCCAAACAAGGATCCAGCGGCTTTCCCAACCAACACTGGTCAGGTATGGATACAGCGATCCTGTTACTAGCCCTCAAGCAGGGAACTCGATCCCTTGAGGGTTACATCACAGAATATTTGGCTTTGGCTAATGGCTCAGATTTACCGGACTGTTTATTAATAGACTTTTTCTGTGATGGCCTTAACCAGCCATTAAAAGCAAAAATAATTCAAAATGGCCCTCGTTTGTCACTAAGTCATTTCCTGGATTATGCTCTGTGGACTGTGGGTTCAGCATTCACTGTGGGGGTCGCGGAGGAACGAGACACTGCACCCAATTGTGAGATCACAGCCGCGCTAGAGCACACTTACAAAATGGCGGCCACAACAACACCCCGTAGCAACATTTCTGCCAGTCACATATCAAGTCAAGTCCCAGCTGATGTTAAAGAGCCAAGTCAAGTCCCAGCTGATGTTAAAGAGCCAAGTCAAGTCCTAGCTGATGTTAAAAAGTCAAGCCAAGCCACAGTTGACCGTCACGAGTCCAACCAAAGCACAGTTGATCGTCTCAAGCCAAGCCCCCAGTGATCTCCGTGAGTCAAGCCAAGCCACAGTTGATCGTCACGAGTCCAACCAAAGCACAGTTGATCGTCACGAGTCAAGCCAAGCCACAGTTGATCGTCACGAGTCAAGCCAAGCCACAGTTGATCGTCACGAGTCAAGCCAAGCCACAGTTGATCGTCACGAGTCAAGCCAAGCCACAGTTGATCGTCACGAGTCAAGCCAAGCCACAGTTGATCGTCACGAGTCAAGCCAAGCCACCAGTGATCTCCGTGAGTCAAGCCAAGCCACAGTTGATCATCACGAGTCACGCCATGTCACAGCTGACCAGCCAGAGTCACGCCACGTCACAGCTGACCAGCCAGAGTCACGCCACGTCACAGCTGACCAGCCAGAGTCACGCCACGTCACAGCTGACCAGCCAGAGTCACGCCACGTCACAGCTGACCAGCCAGAGTCACGCCACGTCACAGCTGACCAGCCAGAGTCACGCCACGTCACAGCTGACCAGCCAGAGTCACGCCACGTCACAGCTGACCAGCCAGAGTCAGCGCCACGTCACAGCTGACCAGCCAGAGTCACGCCACGTCACAGCTGACCAGCCAGAGTCACGCCACGTCACAGCTGACCAGCCAGAGTCACGCCACGGTCACAGCTGACCAGCCAGAGTCACGCCACGTCACAGCTGACCAGCCAGAGTCACGCCACGTCACAGCTGACCAGCCAGAGTCACGCCACGTCACAGCTGACCAGCCAGAGCCTCTTCACGTCTCCGCTCCTCAGCCAGAGCCTCTTCACGTCTCAGCTCCTCAGCCAGAGCCTATCCCACCCAGAGACTTAAGGTCAGTCCTGCGAGTTCTCCGGTTGATATCCAGCGTGAGGGATGCACAGTTGGTGACTGTACGCACTGCTGGTATCCCCAAATCCACCCTCCTGTCCCTGAACTGATTACCCTGTCTGAAGCGCTTCCCAGGATGGGGATCGCGTTATGTTGCATTTGGGCCGCATACACCATCACTGAACTGCCCCAGGGGATGGCGTCCGCTGCAGAACCTCCCCAAGCGGTGGTGCTCGCCTCAGCCCCTTGCAAGGTGGTGGCGCCCAGCAATGTACTCTCAGCCGGTCATGTTACCACCGTAGAACCTCCAGAGGTGGCGGCGTTAGCTGCAGAACCTCCAGAGGTGTCGGTGGTATCTTCCTGTGAACTTTCACCCTGTCCTGTCACGGCTATGAAGGCCGCCTGTGAGCTCTCACCCTGTCCTGTCACGGCTATGGAGGCCGTCTGTGAGCTCTCACCCTGTCCTGTCACGGCTATGGAGGCCGCCTGTGAGGTCTCACCCTGTCCTGTCACGGCTATGGAGGCCGTCTGTGAGCTCTCACCCTGTCCTGTCACGGCTATGAAGGCCAACTGTGAGCTCTCATCCTGTCCTGTCACGGCTAGGAAGGCTGTCTATGAGCTCTCGCCTTGTCCTGCTCCGGCCATGGAGGCCGTCTATGAACTCTCGCCCTGTCCTGCCCCGGCCATGGAGGCCGTCTATGAACTCTCGTCCTGTCCTGCCCCGGCCATGGAGGCCGCCTATGAACTCTCGCCCTGTCCTGCCCCGGCCATGGAGGCGGTCTATGAATCCTTGTCCTGCCCTGTCACGGCTAAGGAGGCCGCCTGTGAACTCTCGCCCTGTCCTGACACGGCTATGGAGGCCGTCAGTGATTCCCTGTCCGGCCCTGTCATGGCTATGGAGGTCGTCTGTGATCTCCTGTCCTGCCCCGATGTCACGGCTACGGAGGCCATCTGGGATTTCCTGTCCTGCCCTGGCACGGCTATGGAGGCCGCCTGTGATTCCCAGACCTGCTCTGCCACAGCCCCTGAGACCAGGAAGGCTCTCCCTGTGTTGTCTGTCTCTACTCTCCCTGTGTTGTCTGTCTCTACTCTCTCTGTGTTGTCTGTCTCTGTTCCCCCCAGATCTCAGACTCTGATATGGGTTCCTGCCCGGTCTGCTTTCCTGCGGTGGTCTACTACTCCGGTCTGGTGGGCTCCTGTCACGCCTGCTCCACCCTGGGGGGCTCCAGTCCCGTCCGCTACGCTCTGGTGGGCTCCAGGTCCGTCCGCTCCGCCCTGGGGGGCTCCAGTCCCGTCCGCTACGCTCTGGTGGGCTCCAGTCCCGTCCGCTACCCGTCCGCTCTGGTGGGCTCCAGGTCCGTCTGCTCCGCCCTGGTGGGCTCCAGGTCCGTCTGCTCCGCCCTGGTGGGCTCCAGGTCCGTCTGCTCCGCCCTGTTGGGCTCCAGGTCCGTCTGCTCCGCCCTGGTGGGCTCCAGATCCGCCTGCTCCGCCCTGGTGGGTTCCAGTTCCATCCTCTCCGCCCTGGCTTCCACATGGACCTGGCCCTCCGTCCCTCCCCCTGTTCCGCCTCCGCTCCACCGCCCTCCTAGGATTGCTTAAGAGCGTCTGGAAGCCACTCCTTGGGGGGGGGGGGGGGGCTATGTCACAAATCCAGGCCATGAACTTCTGGTCATTCACCTCTAGAGGTCACTCACCCATCACATGGACTTTCACACCACACAGTCAGTCACAGATCACTCAAGGACTACATTTCCCATCATTCACTGCACCAACACAGCTGTCTGCACTGATCACGCACACACCTGAAAACAATCTCACATCACCATCACCCAATCACACTCACTATATAAACTCTGGACTTTGTCTGACTCTCTGCCGAGTATTGTTAGTCTATCTACATTCAAAGCGTTCCCTGTTACCTAGTTTGTTTACCCGTGTTTGATTCTGCCCGTGTTCCCTTGGATTATCTCTCTGCCTAGCCCTCTGGATACTGTACGCTGATCGTCGACCCACGCTTGCTTTACGGACTGCTCTTTGTTTTGCCCCTGCCATACCTGTTTGCCGTGTACTGACCCTGCCTGTGTTACGACCATGTTTAATAATAAAGCCTTGCAAATGGATCCTCTCGTCTCACGTCTCGTCAACCCCATAACATGAAGATGTGCCCTTCAGAAATGCATGTTAATGTCAGGTGAAAATAATGCCAAGTTAATGCCAAATTTAAAAGTAAAGGAGAAAAAAAATTCTCAGAAAAATCTCAGAAAGTAGCTTGCAACGGCATATAATGTTTCCACTCAAACAGTTCAAAAGAGAAATATAAGATGAGAGTTTACCTAGGAAAGATTAATTCCATGCAGTGTGACATTCATCTGGATAAACTTTTGTGGAAATAAATATAAATTTACATGTCTATCAATGCAATGCCAACCTGAAAAAGATCCAGCAAGCTATGCTGTGCTGTGCAGAAATAGAGTCTGAGTTGAGTAGAGGAATCTGATAAGAGCTCTTGTCTGCTCAATGATTGATCCACATCATATCCAACTAATCTACAACTCAAATATCCATTATGGCTTTTAAAGTCAATACTGTGTTTATAGCCGATCCCTCCATTACCAGACGTCTAAGATGGACTGCTGCGGTGCTGTTAATGATCCGACTAAAAGACTGGAATTCAGGCATATAGTATTTCATCATTTAGGGTCCATGCAGGGTCCAGAAATTATTTTTGTGCCACACCTGCCAATGGCTGGCAAATTGAGAAAATTAATCTTAAATACAAAGATTTCTTAAAACACATTCATTTGATGCTTGGTAAATGTAAATTTTGGACCATGTATGAATCAATGTGCTCAAACTAAATACACCCTGACAATGTGAGTAGGACTGTATTATTATTACACAGCTACTTAATAAATAAATACAATGGACATGAAATAGTGACTCGAGCTGAAATGATCCAGTAGATTAGCTTTGAGATTCTGTTACAAAAATAGCTCTACAAATTAGAAAAGACATTGCAACAATACTAATTTTCATTTTACTAATCTGTAATCCAAGTTACTTTTTCTATGGATTAGTTCACTAATATATTTATCTAAAATGTAACATGTTTCTCTATTTTAGTTCTTCATCTTTTACCAGTTCCTAGTTCTTTGTTCCAGTGACATTCGTTTTCGTGCTGAGCATTTAACCATATATAAAAGGTTTATGCTCATCCTTAAAAATAATATGAAGTCTACAACGGCCATACTGTTCATAATGTTTTCAGTTGTAAAATGGCACCAATTATCTATTGTAAATAGTGCTGATGAGAGAATAAATTATTTTTTTAAATATATTAAAATAGAAAATGGTTGTTTTAAATTGTAATAGTATTTCAAAATATTAATGTTTTTACTGTATTTTTGACTAAATAAGTGCGGCCTTGGTGAGAGTATAAGAGACTTCTTTTAAAAACATAAAATCTTACCGACCCCAAACTTTTGTACAGAAATAGATAGCATCATTATGTTGCCATGGACAAATAAACATTCAGCATCATTACACAAAAATATCAGTCTCCTCAATGCTGGAACCGACCCATCAGAATCAAGCACTCATGTACTCTTACCTTGAGTTGTACCAGGTGCACATCCACGTGTCTATTGATGCTGTCTTGCTGCACAGAGTGTGTGAGGTCTCTGACTCTCTCCGTCGTGGTCCTCAGCCAGGTCTCGATCTCCGGCAGGTGCAGAACCACCTTCCAGTCGGCCCCTGTGTGGAGAGGAGGGGGTTTTTGGTACCTGCGGTAGGGATCTTGTTTCTGGGTTGGCTCGTCTCCGCTGACGCTGGGCCCACACGGATCATCGTGTTTATCGGGGCCAGGTTCCAGGGTGGGAGTCACAGAGGTTATCATAGGGGAGGAAGCCTCACTGGCCATCGGTGATACGGCAACATTCATGGTGAAACACAGCTGATCCTGAGGACGGGCCTTTTTGGTTTAGCTGTTCAGAGAGGAGACAACAAAAATTAAAGGATGATTAAAAAATACAAGTAGTAGGAGTGCACAACACCAGATTTAGTTAAATACGGATAGCCAGAGGTAATTTGGGATGCAAATCTAATGGCAGTCACTGTCATAGATGACAGCATGTAAAGTGGCTCTCATGGTGAAGCATTAGAAAAGCATTTAAAGAAAGGGATTTCTCATCTTAGGGAATTATTTCCTATTTTGAAGAAAAATATCAGACAAAACACACTGCACAGCTGGTTCAGGAAATATTAAATAAAAAAATGTAATTTGCAATACAATACAAAAAAACAACAACTACAGAATGCATATTTGAGCTGCTGGGCTTACAATTCTGAAATCATCCAGAGTATATTCTCAATGCAGAGAGCATTTTATTAAAACAAAAATGAATCGTCAATAACTTCATGCATTTTCCCAGATGCACACATTTATAAGTTATATGTGTTATTTAGAGCACATATAGAGCATATAGATGACCTCAAATCTAAACTAAACTAATCCACAAAACTCTAAAATATTGATTCCATTGGGAATAGAAACCTATAAATTCATGTCACCAAAATCCTTTAAGATGCTTTTAAACTCCATCATACTCTGTTTACATACCGGATCAACTCATTCACATCACTTACAGTGAGGATTATGCATATTGCCATCTCAGCAACAAATGCTATTTTACATGGCAACATGATAAAATACAATGACAAGTTATAGTCAAACTACTTAAACAGTATTTTAAAAAACTACATATTTCAATGTTATACTTGACAATATATAAATATGACACTTTTTTCAGTGTTATTGTTAACTAAAACAAACTTTACAAAATTGTTTGCACTAATGAAAATAAAGCTGAAATTAAATACAATATAAATATTAAATTAAAAACTTAAACTTTCAGTTAGTTGTCAAAGCAACATTTCTAAATTTTATACTAAAACCAAAATAAAAATAAAGTTAAACAGAGATGTGTGTGTGTGTGTGTGTGTGTGTGTGTGTGTGTGTGTGTGTGTGTGTGTGTGTGTGTGTGTGTGTGTGTGTATATATATATATATACACACACAATTGCAAAAGCACATGACAAACTAAAATTTCAATAAAAACTAATTCAAAATATTAATAAATACTATAATGGTATATAAATAACACTAAAACCGTTTTAAACCTTTTAAAAACATGCACTAATGAACTTTAAAACATCTGCCTACTGATATTAAAAGCAGGACTTAAAATTCAGCAGATCTTCTTAAGACTGATTATCTTCTGTGCTATAATAAGCTGTATTACAATATTAAGCCAAAATTATATTTTAAAATATCCAGCTAAAACTAAACATGTTCCTGTAGCTCAAAGGGGTTCGACTCCCAGAAAATTCATAAACCAATAAAATGTAATACATCCTTTTTAAATAACTGAATTCACCATGACTCAACAGAATATAATAAACAGAATTTCTGTTTCTGCAGTTTATGCCATAAAGGTAAAGAATATTTTGGTAACACTCTACATTACAGTGTCCATGATATACATAATACATAATCTTTACAAAAACATTTGTTCGGATTTGCTGAAGAAAAAGCCAGTGGCGTCTGCTTGCTAAAGTCAATGCCACAATGCAAACTCACTACTAATGTAATTATTGCATTAGCTATTGTAACAGACGCTAAATGCCTATGAATAATGCACAATGAGGTCATTTCTAAAGTCATACACAGCATCATTACATCAGCAGCTGAGGTCATTTCCACCCTGCACAAAGAAAGAAATCTGACGGTAATGAAGATGATTCTGAACCGGAACAACTGACGCTCACCATGACGCTGTCTCACCGCCATTATCCAGCAATGAATATCTAGGCCACTGCAACAGGGATGTCAACGATTGGAAATCAATATCTTGAACGATTTTGAGCGTCTGGTTAATATGCTGCTTCAGCACCGAGTGATGCCATCCCACCAACAGCATCGCAGCAATCCCATGAATTATTCAGCTAATATGGCTTCCTGGCATTTACAGCTCATCTGCATGTATTTGTTAAAGCCGTCCAAACCGATTCATTAGTTGACATTCAACATGAAAGGGCAGAGAGAATCATTTCAGATGTGTTTGCAAATGCATCAGTGACAGAATGACATACGATGGCACACATCTGCATCAGGGGAACATGCAAACAAGTGTTCACGCAGGATTATACAGGGCCTTACAGGTGATTAGCATATCACATGCATGCATAACTTATTCAAAACATGACATACACACACAGTGATGCTTTTGCATGCTCTATGTTAATCTCTTTACCAATTAGCCAAGTGCACCCTCAAGATCTAATGTTTACTGGTCAACAAGTAATCCACATGACTCCAGTCCATCAATTAATGTCTTGTAAAGTGAAAAGCTGCGAGTTTGTAAGTAATAAATCCATCAAGACGTTTTCATCTTCAACCAATGCTTCAGAATAAAATACGAGTCCTCTCTCCATATTGTTGCTTTCAAACATGAATTGATGCCATATGATTATGATGTGCTGATGCAAAATCATCCACATCTGCCACTCTGTCTGTTTTATTTTCACACTACTAAAGTGTCATTGCAAATAAACAATAAACAGCAGATGAATAATACAAGGCAGAATGACCTTTTATGTGCTGCTGTCCAAGAGCCAGAAGCTTTACTTAATTATATCAGGCACTCAATAAACCAGCCATCAGTTCTGCTGACTTCACAAAATCCTCTGAAATGAGCTGCAGCCTCCGTTAGAAGTCAAAATGGGTCAAACTCCTGCTTCTTAGTGAATACAGTCTCACACCACAATCTGACACCCACAGAAATCACAATGAAGTACACAAATGCAGCTGCATCCCAAAAGTGTGACCCAGAAAAAGGGTCACACTTCAGATTACAGGTGAACATTTAAGTGCTGAATAGCACTATTGAACTATCTATTTTTACATTATGTTCATTGTTACTAAAAATTCACAAATAAAATTGTCACGAGTTCCTGATGGATATTACAGAAATAGATGCCCTGACAAATCATATGCATGTCTCTGTGACAGCACTTTGAAAATGTACTAAATGTTTGGGAAACCTGTTTGGAAAACAGACATCATTTTTGCAATTTAATGAAAATATTAATGGAGGACTACGACTGACAATTTTATAAAATGAAGGAATCAGTTAACAATTTAATAATTCAAACATAAAAAATGGAAATTAATCACTTTTTAAATCGACCTTTCATTTAATTCAAGTTTGGACACAATAAAATCAGAAACTAATAAATGCTTTTAAATGGTCATTTTAAATGGCATTTTAAAAAAAACAAAATTCCCAGTTGTTTTTCTTATTTTTTAATGTTTTTTAATCAAATGCTTTTCTTCATCCATTTGTCAATTAATTAAAACAATTAATTGACAGTTCACCTGAGGGGCAACCAATCAGCTTTCAACTCAATTTCACCTCAAGAGTTACTCCCTCTCACAAGTGCCACTTAAGTAGAGACTGCTTTATTTAACTGCTTTGTGTTTAAAAAAATGAATTAAATTAAATGTTAAATAAAAGTTAAATTTGTCTACTAATTTGTCAGTTTAAAAACTATTTATTTATTTCAGTTCCAAGTCTAAATTATTAAATTCATAACTGATTCCTTCATTTGTTTTATGTAAGTTTAGACCTACATAAAAATTACCACAAGCTAAGAAAATAAGATATCAATTCAATTTCAAATGTCCAAATATGTACCATTTAGGCACTAATATGTACCTTTGAGGTACCAATATGGACCTTTTAGGGGTAATTAAGGTACAATGGTGTACCTTCTGAAAAGGTACTGCCCCAGTGAGAGCTTTTGTACCTTTTTTCTGAGTGCATTAAAAATTTAAAAATGTTAAATGTACAGGCCTTATTGTGTCTATTACACTGTAAAAAATACTTTTTCAAGTTGTAAATAAAGATTATTGAAGTGCACTGTAAAAAATATTTTTTGAAGTTGTAAATAAAACAGATTATTGGAGTACATTTTACAAGAAATTACTATTTCAAAATTTCATGTTTAATTCAATGTGTTACTTACAGATTCTTTGTAATTATTTGGGAGTGAAAAAAAAAACATTTGTGGTGTAGAACCTTTCACTCAAAAATGAATAGTAAATTTCACATAAAATACAAAGAAATTGCAAGTAACACATTCAATTAAACATTAAATGTTGAAGTAGAAATGTAATCAAATATTAAATACTAATGAAATTTACTAGCAATTCCTGAATGAAAATTGTCTATGTAAATCTTACACCAAATTTTTCAGTGATGTGTTTATTTCTCTCAAGGAATTTTGAGAGAAACATCTGAGACAAAGTATACTTAAAACATAACTGGTAACTCAATTAAGTCTCGTGAGCTCTGTAAGAGCAACCTCCGATCAATAACATTTCCTATGGGTAGATATCCCATTAAGAATCAGTGAAACCATCTATATTGTGTGCCTGCAGAGGAGACAGCTTTGATGATTATAATGAGAGCAATCTAGTTCTGCTGTGTCACTTTGCAACGTCAAACAAGAGAAAGAGAGTCTACAGAAACTGTCTACAGTTAAACATCTGCTTATAAACACTGTGTAAAGCCTGAAACTCTCTGTAGGTAGCATTCTTCTCTCTGGGGCTCTGTCCCAAATCCACTGAATTATTAATTGTATCCACAAGCAGATATGTTGCAGACATTTGCCCCCTTCTCAAATGTTTCTTACACCTTCAAGAAATGGAGCAAAACTAAAGTAGAATGGAAAAAAAGACATCAGGATAAAACGGTTTATACAGGAGCATTAAATTCTGATGGAATTACATGAGCTTCTTACATTAATAAAGAACTCTAAGTAACACTCTGTCAAGACTACATCATTTTAAATCTTAAATCTTAAGTGGCTGTCTTACATTTGCATACAAATCTATTATGAAGAACCTTTATTATCCCTTTGCAAATCCATGAATTAAGTTTAAACTGGCTTCCAAAGAACCACAGGAGTAGTTCTCCAGCTCCAAAGCGTTTTTAATGCAAATCAGAGATGTAATATATTAGCATAATTAAAGGAATAGTTCACATAAAAATTTTTTTTTGCTGAAAATGTACTTACCCACAGCCCATCCAAGATTGTAGATGAGTTTGTTTCTTCATCGAAACAGATTTGGGTAAATTACATTACATTACTTACTCTGCAGTGAATGGGTGCCGTTAAAATGAGAGTCCAAACAGCTGATAAAAACATAACAATAATTCACCAGTAATCCATAAGAGGTGAAAGAGGTGATGGACTTTTTCACTAGAGGAAGCATTGTTAAAAGTTAAAGCACCTTAAAGTGCCCCTATTGTGCCATTTCCAATATTGCCTTTCATGCAGTGTGTAATGTAGCTGTATGTGAATGTAAACGATCTGCAAAGTTGTAAATCCGAAAGTGCACGATAAATAAAGTTATTGTCTCCCAAAATAAAGAATCGACTCTATTCAGCCTAAATGAGTCGTTAGTAATTCGAATCCCACTTTTGCATAATACACTTTTGGGGTAACACATTTGCATAATTCCCGCCTATGTTCTATGTTGGCTGGCCACGAACAACTTGACCCCGCCTGCAAACACGTCATTTTACTGACGACTGCTTCTCTAATCTCTGGGAGTTCAGCGCGGGATACATAAAATGTTTGCTCTTGAAAGATGGTTCAGTACCCAGTTTATTTGGACCAGCGGCTCCACTGAATCACAACCTGTAAGTATGATAAATAATAGATGCTTATATTTCCATTGAGGGTTCAAAATACAGAACTATGGCAATGGGCCTATCATTTCCGGCACGCTGTGGACCAATCACAACAGACTGGGCCATCTGACCAATCAGCGCAGAGTAGGCTCACGGAAAGGAGGGGTTTAGAGAGACTGATTGAACTGCTTCGAACGAATCATTTGAGAATCACTGGAAAATGAGGTGATATTAAACGCAAATTTTGAGAAAACAAAAGCGTTTTTTCACCTTGCATGCATGTAAACCTATTGTAGGAGACTCCCAAAACAATATTAGGAGCCTTAAAAATGGCATAATAGGGGCACTTTAATGATGGATTTGTGTCTTACAAACACACAGCTTTTCACTTCACAAGACATTAACTGATGGACGGGATTGGTGTGGATTACTTGTGGATTATTGTGATGTTTTTATCATCTGTTTGGACTCTCATTCTGACGGCACCCATTCACTGCAGAGGATCCATTGGTGAGGAAGTAATGTAATACTAAATTTATCCAAATGTTCTGATGAAAACACAAACTCATCTACATCTTGGATGGATTGAGTGTAAGTACATTTTCAGCATAGCCATTTTTGAGTGAACTATTCCTTTAAATTAACTGAGCAGTGAACTACATTTTACAGTCAAGTGTGGATGTTCTGGCAAGTTAACCACCATTATGCTAGAGTCTTCTGGTCGTCGCATACTGGCCAAACACAAAGAGCCTATACAGTAATGAATGAGACTGTAGGAGGAATGATAGAGAAAAATAAATGCTGCCAGCTCACGGTTCATTACCCTTCAGAGTCACACACCTGCAGCAGCGTTCCTGGCAGAACATCTCTGTATCTATCACATCCACTCACTCCCTTCTGCTTCTGTCTCCTCTGACCTTGACCTACACCAGATGCTGAGGTCAGACGATTGAGGACAAAGCCTAAACAGGTTTATTAATAGCAGTAAGCTCTCTGGTGAACATTAAATACCTTGTTTACCATTTGTCCTAGTGTATATTTAACACAGAGCAGTTATTGACTAAAAGGAAATATAATTGTTATAATATTATGATGATATTACGAATGTTCCAGCAATAACCAATGTCAATGTCACCAAACATCAGAAGGTGACTGTGCATATTCTCAGCAGTCTTTATGCAGAGAGTGACTAAGTTCTTTATTTAGCATCAGAATGAGGTTGAGGGTCAGAAGTCTCAGTGAATAGCTGAGATGGCATCTTTCTGTATATTTCATGCTGGTTTAGATAAACGAGTGAACCAGAATCAATAGAGACGTGTAGAGCAGCGCTGGGAGTGAATGATGGCAGTGTGGGTGAGTTGAGTCTCTACAGAGTGCGGCTCTAGTAATCCCATAACACCCACATTAAACCTTCTAACTGCATTTAAAACCTATTTCCAGTCAGGCTGTGATTCACTATGACGGGCATCATTTGAGTTACAGAGGGGCCGTTTCCACATGACACCCCATCTGTAATGAGAGCGAGCCGAGCAATGCAACGGAACTAGCCATGAGATTAAACGGAGAGCAAAGAGACTTGCTTAAAGCACAATTTGCCCAAAAAATGAAAATGTTGTTCCAAACCCAAATTACTATCTATTTTTTTCATACACCAAAAGCATATAGTGACCTGGGGCTTTATCATTTTGTTGTACGGAAAAAAATCCCCATGTGTGTTCACTTAAAGTTATACAGGTTTAGGTCAGCATGAGGGCAAGTAAACGATGACAGTTCATTTTTGGGTGAACTATTCCTTCAAGTCTCCTGCTTGCATCAGAAAATAAGATCAGAAGACATCTCAACAACGTCTCAAACCATTACAAATTGCCAAGACGCTGAAGTCTAAGATCTTAATGTGAATTCACACATTTCTCATGAAATTCTTCCCAGTTCAAATGACCAGAGCTATAATGTTCATTTTATAGCACTAAACTCTTACTGTATGTCAACAAATGTCTTATTGTGTCTATTACACTGTAAAAAAAATACTTTTTCAAGTTGTAAATAAAGATTATTGAAGTGCACAGTAAAAAATATTTTTTGAAGTTGTAAATAAAACAGATTACAGTCAAGTGTGGATGTTCTGGCAAGTTAACCACCATTATGCTAGAGTCTTCTGGTCGTCGCATACTGGCCAAACACAAAGAGCCTATACAGTAATGAATGAGACTGTAGGAGGAATGATAGAGAAAAATAAATGCAGCCAGCTCACAGTTCATTACCCTTCAGAGTCACACACCTGCAGCAGCGTTCCTGGCAGAACATCTCTGTATCTATCACATCCACTCACTCCCTTCTGCTTCTGTCTCCTCTGACCTTGACCTACACCAGATGCTGAGGTCAGACGAGACAGTCCATGCTCAGATTTTATGCTTTTAGCAACAGCTTTAGTACAAACATATATCAGCTAAAGAAGTCTTGCCCTCAGACACCATTAAACTAAAAAAGTCATTGGATTTAAAATGGGACTTCTCTTTAATTTGGCCTATGCTACTTCCTCTGCCTGCTCAGAGACAAAAGGCATCTGTACTCATGTGCTCATGCATCAGATGTTAACTAACTAATATTCAATATTTTGGCATTTAAATAACATTCTAAAAATGTACCTAAAATTATATATATATATATATATATTCCAAAAATCCTAATTCCTAAACACACAGCCAGAAGCACGTTACAATGGTCCAATATCTACACAGATACAAAAATAATTACAGCTTTACACATCCAATGGAACAATGAGCTGCATGACGGCAGGTCAAATCAGAGACGACTCTGTCTATGAAGTATCCAATGGACTTTAATAATTCATGAAACTGAAGTAATGACCTCACAAATTGCGACATCCACCATTTTGGAGAAAGAGGACTTTTCTTCTATTATTCATTGTGTCTTTTTTCAGTCACTGTTTTACAGTGCATTTACTTATAATGTTTAAAAAAAACAATCATAGTTTATTTCTCCTGTAATAATAGTCAATTTCTCCTGTCAATATCACTGAATAAATAATCTAATTTCTTCTTCATGTGATAAAGTATAAAATAGTATAACTAATATATAAAACTAAACTATAATATATATATATATATATATATATATATATAACCATCCCCATATCTACTGATTGGCTTCATTGCTGTCTCCTCTCCACCAATAATCCAGGTGGATGCTGCACACTGGGGGTGGATGAGGAGATCCCCCCTTCCATGTAAAGTGCTTTGAGTACCCAGAAAACCTGGGTAATGTAACCAATTATTAAAAAGGTATAACTAATATATAACACTAAACTATAAAATAAAACTAAAAATATATATTTTAACAAATTAAGTCATTTTTGTTCAATTCCTTCTGTCCATATTGTTTCATAAATAATCTTATTCTTTATTGTATAAAATATAAAATAGAATAATACATAAAACCAAACTATTAAATATATTTGTTCTGAATTTTATTTAATGAATTCTGGAAAACACAGCTATAATGTATAAGACTACAAAGGTGAGTTGAAAGATTGAATATCCAGTACATTTAATAAAAGTGTAGTAGTATATATTAAAAAGCCTTGACATTTCCTGATATTTAATTCTGTAAAGTGTGTGGCTGGGACAACAAGCCTCCAGCATCTTAAGATAAGGGAAGAAATCACAGTCAAGACACGTCTACATGTGTTCTGGGTTACACTGAATCAGATCCACTTTCTGAAAGGAGCTGAGAGCAATATCCTGTATGAGTCAGCAGAAACACGCTTTTATTTATACATATGAGGGTCACAGAGAGCCTGTGAGGGTAACATTTCCATAACGCAGTTTTATTTTCACTCTAGAATATAAATGTGTCCTTGTTTATCATGCTATTCTGTGAAGACAAAATGACAAAAGTAGACTACAGGGTCAGTCTAATGGAGTAACTTAAGGCTAAAGTTAAAGTGCATAATTTCTGCAGAAAAACAAAAAGCCAAAAATATTATTCAAAGGGTTTCTCCAAACACTCCCACAGACCAATTGGTTGAGTCAGCGTTGCAGGGTGGGATGCATATTAACTCAGAATCATCATAATAATTAGAGTTCACCTAACCAGCTCAGATGTTGACTGACAAAATAATGTGGCTTTGTAGCTCAAGCACTCACAATCTCACAACAATGGTTTACCATGGTAATGTACCTATTGACCGCAATGTTTTGTATGACATGTGACATGATGTCAAAGCACAATGAGCCCTGCCGTGGCCCTATTACTACTGAATGTTTTTGGAAGCTCTGTTAAACTGTCCATCATTTCTACAGGACTTGACCTGTTTCGGATCAATACATTGTTAACCCTTAACCTCAATCATCAATGCGGTTAAAGGTTGAGGTCATTTGTTCTGCAAGTTCATTACTACTGCTGCCAAGGCAACCTGACCCTCCTGAACCCCACAAAGGAAAAACGATATTTAAAAGTCACTTTACCATCACAGTCGACCTGCTTCAGCAAATATTGAACCTATTAAAAACACTTAACATCCAAATGTTTAATTCAATGTGTTGCTTAACAAAATTGTTTAAATTTACTACAATTTATGAGTGAAAATATTTTCAAAGTAAATACCACACAACATTTTTTCAGTGTATATAAAATGTGTTTACATAAATTACAACTAGACTCGATTTTTATATATAAAAAAAACAAAAACAAATGAGTGGCGCTTGCTTATACCACCATGATTAGAACAATGGTCCTATACACTATACACTATGTACTTATTTATGCTACAGTGTAGTGCAGTCTCAGAGTCTCCGAGTCTGAAAAACCTTCCCCTCCGATACGTGAGGAAAGCTGCAACAGTTGAGTGCATTTCTATGTAGATTTCTATGTAGATTTCTATTTTGAATTATGCTGGGGGGGGGTCATCAAAGAATCTTGAAAAAATGTATCACAGGTTCCAAAAATGTTAATAAATCAGTATATTAGAATGATTTCTGGAAGATCATGTGACAATGAAGACTCGAGTAATGATGCTGAAAATTCAGCTTTGCCATCACAGGAATAAATTATATTTAAAGTATACTAAAACAGAAAAGCACTATTTTAAATCATAATAATTTTTCACAATATTACTGTTTTTACTGTATTTTTGATCAAATAAATGCAGTCTTAATGAGCATAAGACACTTCTTTAAAAATCTTACTGATCTCAAACTTTTGAACGGTTGTGTATATATTTGTAATTTTCATGAACTTGGTCCCTGGTTGAGAGCCACAGTTCTAAAGTGTTGTGGCTGGTTGCCAACATGCTGCGATGCAGTCGCTAAGGTGTTTTGGATATTTGTTAGGTAGTTGCTCACTGGCAAAAAGGCCCGCCCATATTCTGATCTCTAGGCTCGGGTCTTGACTGTTTTATCATCCACCAGGTACAAATAATATTTTTGCATTCTTTGATCTTTTCTCATTTTTCTGTATTACTTCATGGTCACAAGCAGGAAAATCTACTCTTTATATACTTGATATAAATGTGCTTCAAAAGTATTGGATAAGAAACCTAACATATAATCATGGTTTTATAATTAAGAAGTATTTTTTTTTTTGACAATTTTGTTACATTTACAATTGTTGTTTAATGTACAAAATTGTTAATAACCTTGCACCCTCACCCTTGAAAGAATTTGTTTCTTCACAAACTGAAAATATAAGACAAACAAGAGCTTCGTCAAGAGGTGATTGTGCAGCGCAGTTTAGAGTTACTGATTTTGGTCATTCAGCTTTTTCTGTAAGAGCTGTTATTAATTGTAATAATTTACCAATTAATATTAGACAGTGTTTTACCTTTGAAAAGTATAAGTTACATTTGAAAAGATGGTTAAAGATGAGTCAGGTTTGTGATCGCTAAATATTCTTGTGTTTTGAAAGGGTTACACAACTTTGGGGGTCTTAATTTTGTATATTTTTTTATTATAGGATGATGTTTTGTACTTATGCGGGATATCTTGTAATATCTTGGATTGTAATTTCTATGTGAGGGATTACACTTCTTATCTTTTAAATGGGGGGGGGGGGGGTATTTCTACACATTGAAGATTTGTCCTGCTCAGGGACAGCAGATGGAATTTAGCTCTGTAGCTAATTCTGGGGCAGTCTTTCATTGTCCCAGTTATATAAAGAATTCAATAAAATAAATAAGTAAATAAACCCCTTAGAAGAAATCTTGCATGTTCGTAGCTCAAACAGATTGGGGGCTGTAATTTACAAATCCATAACCCTAAAGAAAAAGCAAAGCAATTATTTTTAAAGCAATATTATAAATGAAGCCAAAAGCAATGGTTTGAAGTATATATATATAAAAAAACATCTTAATGATGGATTTGTTTATTACAAATGCACAGCTTTTTACTGCACAAGACATTACTTGATGGACAGAATTTATGTGGATTACTTATAGTGATGTTTTTATGAGCTGTTTGGACTCTCGTTCTGACGGCACCCATTCACTGCAGAGGATCCATTGGTGAGCAATTTCTCCAAATCTTAGACAGCCCCAGTACATTTTCAGCACATTTTCATTTTTCATCAAACACACATTAAAATAAAATGCAACCTTGCTAATATCACAGCATTGTTGAGAAGCGATTTATATTGGAAACATTACTGATGAATTACCGATTTGGATTCAATACAGTTTTCTGTTCGTTATTATTGAAACATTTAACAACACTGACGGTGATAAATTCAACGTAAGCATTTGTTAAAGCATTATTAAATATATATCAAATCTCACAGAGAATAATTACCCGAGCGGCTGCTGCCACACCCTGGGTGGTGATGTTAGATGGCAGCTGCTCTCATTATGTTTGAATGATGACAGAAGTGTGTGGACATGATACAGAGACAGACTGACTGCATATTGTGTCCAAATGGGAAATTACCAAGCTAGAAAAAGCCAACAATATATCATTATTTACAACAGCTTTCAAACACAAACAAACCGTAGTTCACGTCAGGCGTAAATTGCATTTGGGTTCAGCACTTAAAAAGCTTATTTACACTTTTCAAAGTCAGGACATTTAAAGAAACAGAATCTGCAATGAAAGCATGCTACCCTGCACAGGTTTGCTAAACTATACAACATTTTCAGCATGCTTGTGCTAATTTCACACCCTGCTAAAGGCCTTAGCTTTGCCCTCAGCTCTCAAGATCACAGATCTCACCCAACACTAGTATTCTGTTCATCTGGTCCCCGTCATAACAAGCTTAGAGAGCATTTTTGTGTTCAGGGCTTGCAGTGCAACAAAAGCAGACAGCTATACAGAATATTCTTGGTCTATATAACAGGGGTCAATGCTGTGAAAAAGAGGGCTCTGTTCACCACCCAACCCCTGCCTTCCACACTCAAACACAGACACAGACAAGCATCTAACTCTGCTTATGCACAAACCCTCATCACCATAATAAAACAGGGATCTCGAGGGAGAGGGAGGGGTGGATCACAGAGCAATCGCTTCCCAAAACCCAACTGCAACAGTGCCTAAAGCTACACAACTGAAATACACAGTTATCCTAGGAGATTTAAGAAACTTCTAGACACAAACAAGCACACCATAAGGACAAAAATGGTATGGACAACTTCCCTTTCAGTTGTTTACCAACTAAAATGTAATTTATTACTACCTACCGATTCTACACCTACACGAATTACATAAACTGGGAATATAGTACATTGCATTATTTATTATATGAAGACAGGTAAATAATTGGTTTGACCAACATACACTTTTGTTTGGAAAAATTATTCCATTTTTTTTTTTTTTTTTTTTTACATTTCAATAATATCTAGGTCACACGTACCAGAAGTGCTTAAATAAGCTAGCAATAAGCTAAATTATTCTTATTACAATCTTCACAATGCATATGTTTACCATTTTAGTCTATTTAGTGATTGTTTCATTGGGGTAAAATAATTTATAAATACATATTTTTGCAAATAATTATTGAAATAAATATATTTATCTCTCTCTCTATATATAAATATATACATAAAACACATTTTGATAGAACAGATAGATAGATAGATAGATAGATAGATAGATAGATAGATAGATAGATAGATTATATTTATAGCTTTTATTAATATTTTGAATGTTTTTTATGTTTTCGGTTTTAGTTTCAATTTTAGTTCAAATTTTAGGGCATGTTGATGTGTTTTCTTATTTTTAATAGTTTCTTTAATATAAAAAAAAACATTTCAGTTTTTAAACGATATGCTGATAATATGGTATTACCTTAAAATCATTTTATTTCACTATATACAGTGGTGTCCCAGATAGCGAATTGTATATATATATATATATGTATATTGTTATGTATATTGTCATATGATGAGAACTTGACATACATAGCATGTTTACTTTTCCATTTAAAGTCAAATTCCCCTTTCCACCAAGTTAACTTGGCCACGTTAAACATGAATGCTAATTCTAAGCCTGTGGTGCAACACCACACCTTAGGACGCACACATGCAGCCTTATCAAGAAGAAAGCAAAACCATTCTAATATCTCAGAGCATCTGTCATGCAACGCCACCTTTCCAGGGTGTGTTTGGGCCCAAGGTGACGAGGCAGCGTCTAAAGGAGAGAGAACCATGACCAAGCAATGACACAGGCGTGCCCGCCGGACCACATGCACCGTTAAACCCTGCAGCATCATAAAGACAGACATACACCAGAGGAGCTATTCACCTAGAAACATGCTTAACACAAACAAACATGCAGGGCTATTGAGCTGAAAACACCGGGCCACGCTTCAGTGTAAGGAGGGTGGAGAATAAACACTGGCATGCTCACATTCCCGACCTTACAGACAGAAATAGCAATAGTTCAAAAAAGAAAACAATCCCCCTCCAGTTTTTAAAAGGCTCCGATGTATGTTTGGCCCCCCTTGTGGATAGCATTTGTGCATGCGTCAGGTCCTTCCTATGCAGGCCACTTCAACAATGCTGTCTCTCTCTACAATTTGCCTTCAGATGGAGTAAACCCTCTTGCTAGTATCATATCTCTTCCATGTTCAAATGTCCCCTGCTTTTATTAAAATAAATAAGAAATGCAGCAGCCCATAGCAGCAGAAGACAGAAGCCGGGTACTCACCATAACACTATCTACTCCATTTTTCCATCCAGTGCGGTGTGTGAGGGAGGTGCCTGCTATACGATCCACTGCAGGGCTGCCTACCTCGAGCAGCCCTCGCTGGACGGATGCTGATGATGTAGCGCCTTTCAGGAGAGCAGCCCAGTTACCTTGGAAACTGAGGAGTGATGGAGTGGCCGTGCTGCGCTGCCATTGGCTGGAGAGGGGTGGTGCTCCTGCTGTGGGGCCCCCGGTGGGTGTGGCTACAGATGAGAGAGGAAGCAGAACTGTGAAAGCAGATGCACTACATCAGAGAGAGGGGTTTCGTTTTGCAGGAACATACTCAGATTTTGTTTATTGCAACTTTACAATATATACAATTAGTTCCTTTAAAACATTAAAATCTCACTTATTTCCTCTTACCCCTTTCAAAATAGACTTTTTTTCTCTCTCCCTACTAAAACTACTGTAGAAGCATGGTTGAGTGATGGTATCAGATGATAATATTCAATATTTAAACAGTTAAAGGCATACGGAACAGCACTTTACACAATAAATAGGAAAATAATATTTAATATGGCTGTTTATATGATTTGTTGTTTTATATTATCGTTTTATATAAAAATATCATCAGGTTTATGCGTAATATTTGTAACATTTCAACACTAATTCAAATAATTATGCCTAACCAAATAATACAGTAACAAAAATAGGCTAGGCCTATTTTGTATTTTTATTGTTTATTGCCATTAACCGTTGGATTATTATTATTATTAGTCACCTTGTTTTCGCATCATTAGACATCAAATCCTCGGCAAACACAGCACCGCAGGTGTGTTTTAATGGTGGCAGGTGCAGCCTTGATTTATTCTGTTACAACTGGCTCATTCACAGGTAATTTGGTGTTACAACTCAATTAAACTTCATTTCGACTCGGACATGACCAACAGAGAAGATGGGTGTGTTCGACTTGAAGCGGCGCTGAGCAGAATAATCAGTGTATGACATCAAAGTATCGCGAGAGCGATTCGAAATCTTAAGGGTCCGTCTGCTCTCGCGGTACTTTGATGGGATTCTACGCAGCGCCGCTTCAAGTCCAACCTAAAGATTATCAGTAAATAACAACATATGTTTAAGAAGTAAATTATTGCGACCCATTATCTCCTTTCATTTTTGCCTTGGCCCTAGAGCCGCTTGCCTGTCATATTCATTTGAGTCCGAATATACATCCAATAACTTGTCAAGGTACCCAGCATGTTCTGCTTATGCCGACGATGTGGTACTTTTCATTTCAAATCCTGAAGTATGGCTCTGCTAATGAAGCTAATAAATGTGTTTGGGTCCTTCTCAGGTTACAAGATTAACTGGCATAAAAGCGAATTAATGCCCCTATCTCAAAAAGTAAACAAAGAGTTTCTAGACTCCCCTCCATTTAAGAAAGTTTTGGACAGTTTTGTTAGTCTGGGTATTATAATAACAAGAAAATTAGATAAGTTATTGCAGGCTAATTGTGATAGGCGAATTAGAACAGTTGAAGAAGAGTATTGAATTTTGGAATACTTTACCAATGTCCATGGTCGGGAAGATAAATGCTGTAAAAATGATGGTACTTCCCAGGTTTCTTTATCTGTTCCAGACTATTCCAGCATTTATTCCTCAAAAATATTTTAAGAATTTAGATTCAATTATTACTACTTTCATATGGGGGGGGGGGGGGGTCTAAAACCAGAAGTGAAGGGGGATTTGGTCTTCCTCAGTTTAAGTTATATTATTTGGCCGCTCATTTGAATATTTTTTTTCATTTTGGAGAGATTGTCTCCCAAGTTGTGATTTTCAAGACATGCCGGCTTGGACACTGAACACTCTTCATGTAAACATACTTCACTCCCAGCATTCTCAGTGAAAATGAGTAAAGTATTATATAATCATAATCCAGTGATTCATCATTCATTAAGAATATGGAAGATAGTGATGAAAAAAAACTGTATATAGATAGTCCAATTTGCTGGAATCATGCCTTTCAGCCAGGTTTAACTGATTCAAGTTTTCGATCTTGGAGAGAAGCTGGCATAGTCAAAATGAAAGATTTATATATCGAGGATCGATTGGCATCCTTTCAGCATCTTCAGCAGAGATACCAATTTCCAGCCTCTCATTTTTTTCGTTATCTACAAATAAGACATTTTTTGAGTACATACATTGTACACTATGAGCAGAAACCTCAACATGTTGAATTGGATTGGATGGCAGATATTAAGCCTTTTGAGAAGGGATCTGTGTCTAGAGCATATAATGTTTTTTTGGAGCAGAGTCCGACATCCTCAGAAGCATTTAAACAGTCCTGGGAGGAAGAACTGGGCACAGATATATCGGTGGAGACATGGAAATCCTGCACTGACAATATTCATAATAGTTCGATAAATGCACGTTTGGGTCTGATTCAATTTAAGGTTGTTCACAGACTGCATTTTTGCCAAAGTAGGCTGTCGAAATTCTCCCCAGAGATATCTTCTTTCTGTCCAAATTGTTCGGCTGCAGAAGGGACACTTAGCCACCAGTTCCTCACATCACAAGCTCAATAATTTCTGGAACCTGCTGTTTGTTCATCTTTCTGAGGTATATAACAGAACTATTATGCCGGATCCATATGGCATTGTTTGGTGTGGTTGCACCAGAAACGGGGCTGGACAAATATGAAGTACAAGCTGTTGCCCTCAGCATGTTACTTGCAAAACGTCTGATTTTACAACATTGGAAGTCTGAGGCAGTGCCAACGTTTGATATGTGGATCATGGAATTGGGAAAGATATTGCATTTGGAAAGGATTCGTTTTATTAAGGAAAAGAAAGAGCGTGTTTTTTTGAGCATGTGGGAGTCATTTATTCATTTGATGAGCAAATTTGCAGATTGTGCTGGTGCATCATAGTTGCTGTAATGTTTTGACTTACAGTAGATCTCTTTTTTGTCATCATTGTTTGCTTTGCTTTATTTTGTTTGTTTATTGTCTCTCTTATATCAGCGTGTAACCACCAAATGTAAGAAATTGTTGTATTATATAATAGTTAATAAAAGGGAGGAAAAAAAAGAAAGAAGTAAATTATTATTTGGAGCAAAATTTGAAGAGTATGTTTAACATTTCGTAAAAATAACGTTACAACGCAAATGTAATATACTAATATAGGCCTAACTATACATTCATGTGTAAATAAACATGTAAATATAGGTAATATGTAATAAAAATATAATATTATTTTGTTTTACTTTTGATTCTTGGATGGAATTTTCATCTTAGATATAAAAAAGTAAACTAGTGTATCATCAAACATTTGCATTAGTTTATGAAACCACTGGATGGCGACAAAGTTGCGCTTTACTTCTGATGCAATTAAATAGGCTATTTATTCGTCTCTTCTGCTTAATCGATCGAAACATGAAAATCAGCTGACAAAAGGGTGTAGTTTCACTGATCATGACTAACCTAAACCTAAATTATAACAGACTGAATGTTCACTAAAACAATGTTATGAAAAAACACAAAATAACAAAAAATAATCAGAAGATATAAAAAATGTAGGAATAAATTATACTTTTAATTTTTTTAATATTCTAATGCAAAGTCTTCACTTCATAAAACGAATACATTGATTTAAAAAATAATAATAAAAGAGTCTACTAAATAAATTAGTACATGGAACTAACGGTTCAGCAAAAACCACCCACTGAGCCTTTCATTTATTGTTTTGACATAAAAGAGCTACATGCAGAACAATCTAACGGCCCTAGAGCTATATTGTCAACTCTTTTATTTTTGTTTTCATTGAAAAACTGCCCTTATGTCACTGCAGATGATGCTGCGGTAGATCTTTCTGAAACGATGACATCATCCCCCTGGCCTTGGCAGTGGAGCCGAATACACGAAACACACTCCATTTTGGCTCAATTCCAGAGTGAAACCTAATATTCAACCCCTGATGTTCTTAGAGCCAACATGGCGGACCGAGAGCTACGGTTTCCTGATTGCTATTGTTTATGAAGGAAGTATGCCGTGAAGCCCTTTAACGAAAGAAATGCGCCCTCATTGGTTTCCACGGTGTTTACGGAGCGAGAGCCAATCATATGTGCCCGCTGATCCAGGTGATATCCCTCCTACCAGTATCTCTGGAGTAGGTTTATTTTGGTTTACCCCCGCTCCTGTGCCGCCGCCATTAGAGCCAGTCACATCGGCAACAGAAATGGGAATTCCGGTGTTTAAAACCCACTAAAACCCGCGTTGATCCGAAGATCGCGGTGGTGCTTGGGGTTTCAGAGGAAGGGAGAGAAATAACATGGGTGTTCGGCCGCAGGATCGCTCTGCTGTCGCGGTAGATTGTCGGTGCTGAGCTGATTTGGACCCGATCGGATTGGGTTTCGGTAGGACAGACGTTCGGTTTGCAGAAGGGCGAACTCGGGAACGGTAGTGTTTGCAAACTGAAGTGTGGAGGGCAAAGACAGGTAAGGGCCTTGATATTTCTGTGGGAAAAAAAAAATCACTGTAACACTATATGCAACAGGGCAAATTAATGCACCTTATTTTTTTGGTTTCCTAACATGTTCGCGTATATTTTTTAGAAATATTTATGTATGTATTTATTTGTAATTTAAGGAAGTGAAAATGTCAATAGACTGTGCACAGTCTGAGCTGAAGTAGCTGTTTGTGTTTATTTACAGTGCGGATACAAACACCGGAGCTCTTTTATGGTGTTGTTGTAGTTCGGGTAAAATCGACAGCTTGGTGTGGAATTCCGAAGCGAGCCGAGAGTGTTTACAGTGTATCAGCGCAGAGTTTGTGCTGGATACATTTGAGCTGTATACATTTGAACTTTATACATTGTAGCGGCGGAAATGCTAATCACATTCCATTTCCAGCGCCCGTTATAGAAAAACAACTCTCACCGTTATAGTCCGGTTTCCAGTCGTGTAAGAAGAGGTATGTCCAAATCTACTGAGATAACTAAACGGCATTTTTGCGGCGTCAAAGGCGCGTCCAGCAGTTTGACAGCTCTCTATCCAAACTGACATATTATGACCCTTCAAAACATTGAACCTACTTTCGTAAGGCAAAACCTATATTGTCGTGTTTTTGATATAAAATGTAAAGTATTATAAATATAGTATCAGATGGTAATTATCATATATATATACCAAAATATATGATACTTCAAACTACAGTACATATAATGGTTTGTTTTTTATTATTATTTTATTAATTTGCCTTCCGAAATTGGCTTGATTGTTTGTTTTATTCTATATATATGTATACCAATCCCATATATATCGTGGTAATACCATGGTATTCTTTGACATACTTTGAAATGTCATGTAAATTCTGTGGTATGTGTATGTGAATCATTCAGTACCACACTATTACCATCTATATAACATCACTGTACCATGTTACCACCATAGTCAGGGAAAAACTAGGCCATTGTGAAAAAATCGTCTCTTTTTTTAAACAAATGTTAATAACCAAAATCTAGTCCAATAACCAAATCAGAGTGTAGGAATGTAGGTCAAAGGATGTGACCGTTTGCCCCAGTGAGCTGGATTCATCTCTGTCGTTGCCCACATGTTTGGACTGTCAGGAATAATCCAGAGTCCTGAACAACTTCTGGCTTAAAAAGCCTTTCAGAATAAATTTTATTGTGCTTTTTTTATTACAGTAGCAAATGGAAAGATTAAGATCATTCACAAAAAGAGGGAGAAACGTGTGAATGAAAAGACATAACAAAGAGATTTGTGTCTGTTACTGTATAAAGAGATATGGAGAAAAGCACAGAATATGCATGCACTGTCACTTACGCAATCAGGACTCATTGTGATTTATGCTGATTTCAATGCTATGTTCATTTTGTCAAACCTTTATGCTTTTTGTCAATGCATTGATTGGTATCAGATGGTAATGCAGTGGTATTTTTGTATTTACCATAGTACTTAAGTAATCACCATATTCTTATGCTATGATATTTACCTGGTACTTCAGAAAAACTATTGTATTAAATTGTAAGTGACTGTATTATAGGGGCATCTAAAAAATTAAGGTCACACTGAAAATCTTGAATTTAGGATTTTGACAATTAAAGAAAATGGTCAATGTAAAAATAGCCTGCACTTTTTCTAGGTCACTAATCAAATGTAAGCAAATTTGTGACATCGACCATGCAAGTCCTTTGTACAAAAGGTCCATTGAAGCACAAGATGCTCTTGGAACATTCTCAAACCTTGCTGCATTACATGAATCATCAGGGTTTTCCTCAACTTGTGGATTAAATCAAATTATAGCGAAAGGGGACAAGCTAAATAGTGTTCTAAAATTCAATCAAAGTTAAATTAAGTTTAAGTTTGGGGTCAGTACAATTAAAGTAAAAAGAGTAGTATTGTGAAATATTATTACAATTTAAAATGAATATTTTTTTATTTGAATGTATTTTAAAATGTAATTTATTCCTGTGATGCAAAGCTGAATTTTCAGCATCATTACTTCAGTCTTCAGCGTCACATGATCCTTCAGAAATCATTCTAATATGATTATTTGCTGCTTAAGAAAAATTCATTGTTGTCATTGTTGAAAACAGTTGTGCTGCTTAATATTTTTGTGGAAACCATGATACAGTATTTTCATGACTGATGACTAGAAAGAAAAACACCGGTTATTTAAAAATATATATTTTTGGAACGTTACAAATGTCTTTACTGTCACTTTTGATTAATTTAATATGTCCTTGCTGAATAAAAGTATTAATTTCTTTTAAAATAATACTTTAAAAAATGCAATTATATTGATCATATGCTGATCTATTTTTGTGAAAAATAGAATTTGTAACAATGTAAAAGTATTCACTGTCACATTTGATCAATTTAATGCATCCTTGCTGGATAAAACATTTAATTTCTTTAAAAAAAACTTTTATTTTTTAAAAACATATTTAATATATTTGGAATAGAAAATGGTAATAGTTTAGAGTAATTTTACTCTGAGACCTTTGGATCCCACTGTATATCAATATCATTTCTATTGTCGATCCGCATAGCTCTTTCCCCAGCAAGAACTAAACGTTGCCTGTCTGTGACTATTGCAGGAGAAGCTGGAGGTGCTGTGAGCGTGAGCGAGTGAAAGCAGGTGAAGAACGGAGGATCGGCGGGCGGGAGGGAGGAGGGAGGGGGCGATCAGCTGCTGTGACCGGCGCAAGCGAGGATGACAGATTTTGGCTTGAAGTGGAGCTGCGAGTACTGCACCTACGAGAACTGGCCGTCTGCCATCAAATGCACCATGTGTCGGGCCCAAAGGCACAACGCACCCATCATCACCGAGGAACCCTTCAAGAGCAGCTCCAGCCTGGACCCGCAGCTCTGCACCACCCAGCTCATCTGCCCCGACTCCAGCGCCCGGCCTCGGGTGCGGATCGCTGACGAGCTGCCCCAGACCAGCAGCAAATGGTCCTGCCACATGTGCACCTATCTGAACTGGCCCCGCGCAATCCGCTGCACGCAGTGCCTCAGTCAGAGGCAGCAGGGCTCCCAACACGGCCCGCTCAGTCCGTCTGAAGCCCCACAGACCTCGGACTCGGGGTCCAGACCTACCCCAGTCACCTCGGATCCGTGCGAGGAGTATAACGACCGGAATCGGCTCAACATGCACACGCAGCGTTGGCCGTGCTCGGCTTGCACCTATGAGAACTGGCCAAAGAGTCTGAGGTGTGTGGTTTGTGACCACCCTAAACCCAGTGGTTCGCCTGAGGCGCCTCAGCAGGATTCGGAGGCGGAGAGCGCCACATCCCCATCGATAGTGAACGAGCAGGAGCGGGATAACCTGAGGACAGCGGGGGGAGGTGGGGGGAGCAGGGGCAGGCAGAGGAAACTCTCTCCACCTACATGTAAAGGGCAGGCGGAGGTGAAGATTGAGCTGGCGTCGGGAGCTGTGGGTAGCGATAACGAGCAGGAGGCGGACTTTAAAAAACTCAAACAGATCCGGAACAGGATGCGGAGAAGCGACTGGCTCTTCCTGAACGCCTGCGCTGGTGAGAAATGAACCCCATTAGTGCCAGATACAGTTTCTCCGAAATGTATTTGGACACTTAAAATGCATTTTGAAAATGTCATTGCATTAGATTGAGTGTCTGTATCAATCTAATGTAGTGTCAGATGCTGCAGGAGCTTTTCTCCTCACTAACTTCACATCAGTTTTTTAGTCAGCGGGTGTTTTTTTTTTTTTTTTGTATGAAGTCAGAAACCGAGTGTAGTTCATCACATTAACTAAGAACATGTTCAGATACTTTTAATTTTTTATATATATCATTTTAAACCTAACAAACATCTTTAAGTGAAGTGTTTTGCTTCATACACTACCGTTCAAAAGGTTGGGGTTGGTTTTTATTGTTTGTTTGTTTTTTAAGAAATCTCTTGTGCTCACCAAGGCTGCATTTGTTTGATCAGAAATATAGCAAAAAAAGAGTAATATTGTGAAATATTATTACAATTTAATATAACTGTTTTCTATTGTAATTTTAAAATGAAATTATTCATTTGATACAAAGCTGAAATTTGAGCATTTTTATATTTGAGTCTTCAGTGTCTCATGATCCTTCAGAAATCATTCTAATGTGCTGATTTGCTACTCAAGAAGCATTTCTTATTATTTTAGATGTTGAAAACAGTTGTGCTGCTACATATTATTTTGATATTTTTGTGATACTTTTTTCAGGAATTATAAATAGAAAGTTTAAAAAAACAGCATTTTGTTAAAATCTTTTGTAACATTATAAATGTTTACCCTTACTTTTTGTCAATTTAATGTGTCCTTGCTAAATAAAAGTATTAATTTATTTCAAAAAGAAGTCAAACCCCCAAACTTTTGAACAGAAGTGCACATATACCTAATTTGTTATAAAAAAAATAAATATCACATTTCTTATCAACATTTTTTTTTTTTTTTTTTCACACATAACACAACACAGCATCCAAAATATAACAAAACAAAACAACAGACACATACTCAACATCTCAAAGTCCAGTCAAAAGGGAGGGAGAGAGGGAAGGACAACAAAAACACAAAAGTCACTCCTTTAAATAATCACGTATATCCATCAAAAAACACTGCCAAGCATCAATGTTCGAAGGCCTGGCCCCACCAACTCACGCCGTTGTACATTTCTTAAATGCATTGACATTATAGTAACACTTTACAACAAGATCGAATTTCTGAACAATAATCCAATAGCTAACATGAAACTAACAATGAGTAATATATTATTACAGCATTTAATAGTCTTTGAAAATGTTAAATAATAAAAATACAATTGTCCATGTTAATGCATTAAGTAATGTAGCTATTATATAATAACTATGATTGATTAATTCTCTGTAAGTATTTTTCATTGTTAAAGGTAGTTAATGATAACTAATGTAGTTTACTAATGTTGACCTTGTTATAAAGTGTTACGTAAATTATCAGCTGTGACTTTGTGTACACATCACTTTTGGGACTTTGTACAATATCTTCTCCCTTTGGCTCACTATTTGATTGGCATGTTTTACTGCGATGTGAAGCTGAAATTCAAAGCTGAATCTTTTGATATCAGCTGGTATCAAACCTTTATTTTCATCACTAAGCCTGTGGGAGACGGTTTGCATGCGCATGGTTTGATGCAAACTGACAGATTTTGTCTCGTGGGCTCTGCTACTAGGGAACACTTCTGTTCGCGATCTGCTTTCCTGCATCCGAGTATGAAATCATTGATCTCTAAAGCAGCGGCACTGTCTTCTGGGAAATACCTATAGCTCCTATAGGTCTGATGGGAATTGAATCTGAAATGTATACTGCAACTTCAAAGAGTTGTGAAAGTGGAAGTCAACCCACTCATATGTAACGCATGCTTTCATCAGGTGTAGTGGAGGGGGATCTGGCCGCCGTGGAGGCGTACAAATCATCCGGCGGTGATATCGCACGTCAGCTGACCGCAGACGAGGTGCGGATTCTCAACCGTCCGTCTGCGTTCGACACTGGTTTTACTCTGGTGCATCTGGCCATCCGCTTCCAAAGACAGGACATGCTCGCGGTGCTGCTCACGGAGGTCAGAGTTTTTACATGCGTAAACGGAGAGAAGTCGTCTCACAATGTGATATTGTAAAATGATTCTATATTTGTGAATGTATTTCAGGTGTCTCAGCAGACAGCGAAGTGTATACCGGCTCTGGTGTGTCCTGAGTTAACAGAACAGATCCGCAGAGAGGTGGCGGCAGCACTTCACAGGCGTAAAGGAGAGTTTCCCTGTTACTTCTTCACTGACCTCGTCACCTTCACATTACCAGCAGGTGATCACTCACATTTTCTAAAGACAGAAATGTCCCTTTTGCCACAGGATCTCATGCATTCAGACCACATGAGTCTCAAAAAAAAACTATTCCAAGTGGGCCGATTGTCTGTGATATTTCAACCAGGGTTATTAAAGTTAACTCAAACTGAAACATGAAACAATTTCTGTTTCTTGAAATAAAATAAACTTCAACTAAATTAAAATAAAGATATAAAATATAAAAGAAAAGAAAATACTGATGATACTAAAATAACTCTGATTTAAACTTTTACCTTAAAATCTACTTAAGATGTTAATCAAGGTTTCTTGCTACCAAAAACATTACCGTTTAGTTCTTTGTTATGAAGGGATATATCATACTAAATTAAATAAATAAATATATAATGAAATTATTAAAGAAACCACAGAATCTTGCCGTAAATAAAAGTATAATGAAATATAAGCATAAACGCGTAAAAAGCATGAAATACATTCTTTTTTCATGTAGAATAAAATGTGATTTTCACATCAAATAAGTCTTATGTAAAACATCATGAAATATGAAAAAAAAATTAAAACATCATGAAACATGAATTGAAATACACCTTGACATAAAATGTAACAGACAACATAAAATATCAGGAAATAATTGAATACATCATGAAATGTTGCAACCAATAAATATAAGCATAATGAAAAGCAATGTTGTTTTTATATAATATTTTTTATTGGTATTTTAAATTATTTTATAATTATATTTTCTGTTTTCATTTTAAAGATGTCACCTGTTTTTTTTTTTTTTTTTTTTATATGTCTGTATAATTTTTTTTTTTTATTAATTTTTATTTCAGTTTTAGTTATTTTAGTACATCATGTTAAACTAATTAAAAAATGTCCCTTGGCAAATAGCTGATTTTTTTTTTTTTTATATACATTTCATTTTATTTCAGGTGAAGTTTTTTTTTTTATTTCAAATAATGACTTTTTTTTATGGTTTTAGTTAACTATAATAACCCTCATGAAAGTGAGTATACATAAATAAATAGGGTGTGAAATGTATTTATGCAAAAAGTTACCCGAAATATGACGTGATATACAGGTGCATCTCAATAAATTAGAATGTCGTGGAAAAGTTCATTTATTTCAGTAATTCAACTCAAATTGTGAAACTCGTGTATTAAATAAATTCAATGCACACAGACTGAAGTAGTTTAAGTCTTTGGTTCTTTTAATTGTGATGATTAACCCATGATTGTGTATCCTAGTGAACCAAACTGAGACCATTTTGAAGGCTCAGGAAACCTTTGCAGGTGTTTTGAGTTGATTAGCTGATTGGCATGTCACCATATTCTAATTTGTTGAGATAGTGAATTGGTGGGTTTTTGTTAAATGTGAGCCTAAATCATCACAATTAAAAGAACCAAAAGCCCGATTCGGACGGTAATTGTTTCTCATATGGACGTCTGTAAAAATAAATTTACATATCACCTCAGTGATAAAACTCATGGATTCGGATGGCGATTTATTCAGGGTGGAGAAGCGAGTTCTGTGATCCTGCGCACCCGGGGACGTGCTGCTCGTGTGGCCAATCACATGATTGTCTGCTATAAAAAAATAAAAAAAATTATTTACAAATGTATTCTTATTATTGTGTAAAATGTATTTAAAAATACTTATGTAAAATGTATTCTTATTATTCCAAGCATATTTTATAATATTTATTATTTGATTATTTAAATCTCCTGTTTAAAAATAGGAAAATAGATGCGCTATAGTTGTATATAATTATACGCGATATATATCTGTTTATAATACACATTTTTAAATTGTATTGCATACCTGCTGCTGCCATAATAAAGATCCATTTGAACATTTATGTGCTTTTCTTCTTTTTCTGCTCCCAGTCGCTGTGGTTGAGCAGTCATGAAGTTAATATTGTTCTTTTAAATACTTTCCAGCATTTCAGAAATAATATGTAAATTACACCGAAGTACAACGTTACGGTGTTCGGGAGTGCTCAAACAGGGATTAAACACTGAATTTTGAATCGATTTCTTCTCGTAAACTCAGAGATGTGGATTCGGACGGCAATTAAATTACCACACGACCTCGGTGTTTGTCAAAAAACAGTAGGTAATTCGGTCGGGGATTTTTACGGGGGTGGTGAGAGAAAAACACAGACATCCTGATTCGGACGGCAATTAAATCACCAACTACCCCCTGTATATGGTGAAAATCACTTGCGTCCCCCTGAGAAACAATTACCGTCCGAATAGGGCTTTAAACTACTTCAGTCTGTGTGCATTGAATTTATTTAATACATGAGTTTCACAATTTGAGTTGAATTACTGAAATAAATGAACTTTTCCACGACATTCTAATTTATTGAGATGCACCTGTATACCTTGTAATGAACATTGTGTAAAAGTGGAAGAAAAATCCATAATGTGTCCCATTTTTGTTTTTCTTTTGTAGATATTGAAGACCTTCCCCCAAATGTTCAAGAAAAACTGTTTGACGAGGTCCTGGATCGAGATGTACAAAAAGGTGACGTGACTTATTTTTTTACATTTATTTTATACTTTAAACCAGAAAATAATGGGCAGCACATTAAAACAATGAGTTCCTCAACTAGATTTACTTCAGGACAATGGATGTTTTGATGGTAAACTGTGGTCGGCACAACGTTGGCCTTGTTTGCAAGTAAACCTGTATTTAATGCATAGGGGTTGTATTTTCTTTTACCTTGCATAATTGTTCATAGTTTTGAAAAATGTCACTCAACCTGTCCACGTTGACATCTAATATATCTAGCTTCTACCAAGCTAACAGTAAAATTGTGCCAAGTTTAGGGGCACAGCCTTTGAAATCTACATCAAAAGATATGGGAGGCATTTTGTCCCACCTTTTAAAAAATTAATCAGCCTATTTGATTTTGCTGTCCCAATTATACAGTTAGTTAAATTTAGTTATTTGCATTTAGTATCAGAACAAGCCTGTGGACTGTTTTTGGGTCGCGACCCACCAGTTAAGAAGAATCTGATCTAGAAAATGCCTTAGCTAATCTATTTCTGTTGCATCCCTGAAGAGCAGCGTGCAGCTAGCAGTAACAAAATTGATCATTGGATGTGCAAAGAAACACATTGAGAAACTGATTTCTTCTGGTGTTCAGAGCTGGAAGAGGAGTCTCCCATCATTAACTGGTCTCTGGAGCTGGGCACGCGTCTGGACAGCCGGCTGTATGCTCTGTGGAACCGAACCGCTGGAGATTGCCTTCTGGATTCAGTGTTACAGGCCACATGGGGGATTTACGACAAAGACTCTGTCCTGAGAAAAAGCCTCAACGATAGCTTACACGACTGCTCTCACTGGTAAGACTGGACATTAATAGAATAACACATGAATTTTGAGATATATATATATAATAGTATTTAGATACAATTAGAGTTTTTATTAATACTTTGAATTCATTTTTATTTTAATATATATAATATATTTTAATTTAGGTTAAACTTTTAGTAATTTTGTTGTGTTTTGCCGTTTCTATTAGTTTCTAAGTATATTTGTATAGTTTTTAATCATTTTAATTTCAATTTCAATGTCATTTTAGTACATCAAGTTAAACTAAATGAAAATGTTACATTGGCAACTAGCTGAAATAAGATAAGTTTTAAAAATATTTTATTTTAAGTCAAAGTTTATTTTATGAAAGGGTTCTGCAGCTCTTAAAAAGGTCTTAATTAGTCTTTTTTCATTCTTAATGTTTTCACAAATTAAGGCCTAAAGACATGGCATTAAATGTTGCATACACTGCAAAACAAATGAATCTTCCCCAGTATTTTTACTTTGTTTTACGATACAAATATCTAAACATTCTTAAATTGAGATACATTTACTTGAGATGAAAATGGAATATATGAAGTCTTGTTTTCTGAGAAACTGAACAAAATTAAATGAGTTTGTTTTAAAGAAGAACAAATCAATGGGGTGTGAAAACCTGTTTTTTCCACGTCTGAGGCCGTTGGCAGATATTTGTTCTTGTTTTAATCATTAACTCACTTCATTTTGATCAATTTCTCATAAAACTAGGCCAGTTCTTTTGCTTCTCAAGTAAATGTATCTTGATTGAAGAATCTTTAGACATTTGAACTGTAAAACAAGACAAAAATACTGATGAAGAACAACACTTTTTTGCAGTGTGAACAGAAGTTACAGTAAAAGTTATTATTATAATTTACTGTTTGGGAGAGGTATTCAAGGCATAAGCTGCTTTTTTTTTCTCGGTAAAATACATTAAAAAGTAATGGAGATCTGTTGGAAGTTGTATTTTCAAACTGTGAAGTGATGCTAGCTCAAGACATTTACATTTAGAGACTTTATTGGTGTATTGTCTTCCATTCAATTTTTTCATTAAATATTCTTTACTTGGTCTTAAAAAGGTCATACAAATTCTTAAATGTACCTTCATAAATCCTGCAGAAACTCTGTTTTAGTTAACTGTAATGACCCCGAGTCATGTTAACAACCCAGAACACCCTAGTATTGTTTTGCAAGGGTGGCACCGCACGTTTTCTTCAGCAAATCTAGTCATTGTTGTTATCTTTGCTTAATTGCATCTGGGTTTATTCACATCAGTGTGATTGCATTTGTGGATTTTATCACAGATATAATGCGTGTGTTTTCCAGGTTCTACACGCGCTGGAAAGAGTGGGAGTCCTGGTATTCCCAGAGCTTTGGTTTGCATTTTTCTCTGCGGGAGGAGCAGTGGCAGGAGGACTGGGCCTTTATACTGTCATTAGCCAGTCAGGTAAGTCACCAGATGAGAAAACATTGGTATTTCACCACCTACTGAGATAGCTGCCGTTGACTCATACAGAAACACACATGCAGACACACATCCCACCCGAGAGGATGAGGGCTGAACAGATGTCTGAGCATTGTGAGCAATGAGCACTTTTTATAGCGCCGTTTCCATTAGTTGGTTGTTTCCATACAGATCTATGGAAGATTTTGACAGTTTCATTGTGCGTAAAGTCAACATGGCATCAAAACTGACTATATTTACTTTCAGAATACACATTTTTCTAATTGTGAATGATTCATCAGTGCGTGTTATTCCAAAGAAACAAAATGTTTTTCTTCATATGCTTTCATCAAGATGTAACCATTTACTCCAACTCTAAACAGTTTTTCTTTTTGGCTGCTTTGAATGGATCATTGAATATAAGTATGTCAAATTATGACAGTAAAATGAGTTGCATATGCTGTTTCATGTTGAATTCTTTTTTTATAATGAAATATTCAGATGAGTTTGGGAAACATAGCATTGAGGTTTCCCTAGTAAAACAAACAAGTTGTTTTAACATTTGATTGTGGTTCTCTTGCTCTCTCTCTCTCTCTGTCTCTATGTTCTTGTATCATCTTCCTGCAGCCGGGTGCGAGTTTAGAGCAGACGCACGTGTTTGTCTTGGCACACATCCTTCGGAGGCCTATCATAGTGTATGGTGTGAAATATTACAAGAGCTTCAGAGGAGAGACGCTGGGATACACGCGCTTTCAGGGTGAGCTGTGCTTAAGTGCGCTACACTAGTGTGTAGATATTTCCATTTTATTTGGTTTGCTCATTTTGCTATGGCTGTTTCTCTTATCTAGAAGGACAGATTGGCTTATGATCACTATCTATATAGACAAATAGACATAGACATATATATATATATATATATATATATACACTACTGTTCAAAAGTCATTATAACAATATATATATATATATCCAATTTATAATTTTTTTTTAAATGCTGCTCTTTTGAACTTTTTAGTCATCCTGAAAAATGTGCATCACTGTTTCCACAAAAATAATAAGTGGCATAAGTGTTTTCAACATGATAATAAAAAGTTTCTTGAGCTCTTATCAGAATGATTTCTGAAGGATCATGTGACACTGAAGACTGGAGTCATTGCTGCTGAAAATTCAGCTTTGACATCACAGGAATAAATTATATTTGAAAATATATTCAAATAGAAATCTTTTTTAATTATAATAATACACAGTTTTTACTGTATTTTTAATCAAATTAATGCTGTTCTTCTGCTGGCTAGCAAAAGAGACTTCTTAAAAAAATCGTACCAATCCCAAACTTTTGAGTGGTAGTGTGTATATATAAATTAAAATTTGATATATAATATTCATATTTCATACATTTATACAAAAGGTTTTTATGCAAGCAAGGTTAGAAATTAACTCGTATAATACAGAATATATGTATTATCCTTCTGTTTAAAGCCTGGAATACACTACATGATTTCCCTCCGATTTTCCAGTCTGAACAAATTGACGCTAGTTGAGGAAAGTCAGAGCCAGATTACAGCTGACAGATTCCACAGAAAATCACGTAGTGTATGATGGTCACAGACTCTGATTTCTTAGCTTCAGACTTTGATTCCATCCAGTCGGAGGATATCAAACATGTTTGATATTTTCAGCCGATTTTAGAACACATATTGTTTTCTTTTGTCATGCGTCTCCTAGCAACAAGGCGCACGTTTCTGCGTGAGTTTGTCGTGATCGGAACAATTTTAAAGTCTGGTAGTGTATGATGCCCAGTTTTCCTTTGTCACTATGTACAAAGTGGTAAGTGTATGATGACTGGTGTTTTAAAAATCAGTTCAGATTTTAAAAGTCGTGTAGTGTATTCCAGCCTTTAGACTTCCGTAAATCGCAAAAATAGGTGCAGTTGTCAGCTACAAAAAAATCCTAAATCTAATAAGTCAACAAATGGCCAAATCTCCTCTGAATACAGGTGCATCTCAATAAATTAGAATGTCGTGAAAAAGTTCATTTTTTCTTGTAACTTATTTAAAAAAATCAAACTTTCATATATTTTAGATTCATTACATGTAAAGTAAAACATTTCAAAAGTTTTTTTTGTTTTAATTTTGATGATTAGAGCTTAAAGCTCATGAAAGTCAAAAATCGGTATCTCAAAATATTAGAATATTTACATTTGAGTTTCAATAAATGACCATCCATACAGTATAAATTCTGGGTATCTCTTGTTCTTTGAAACCACAATAGACTGCTGACTTGGCAATGATCCAGAAGATGAACATTGACACCCTCCACAAAGAGGGTAAGACACAGAAGGTCATTACTGAAAGGTGTGGCTGTTTACAGAGTGCTGTATCAAAGCATATTAAATGCAAAGTTGACTGGAAGGAAGAATTTGGGTAGGAAAAGGTGCACAAGCAACAGGGATGACCGCAAGCTTGATAATACAGTCAAGCAAAGCTGATTCAAACACTTGGGAGAGCTTCACAATGAGTGGACTGAAGCTGGAGTCAGTGCATCAAGAGTCACCACGCTCAGATGTCTTCAGGAAAAGGGCTACCAAGCCACTTCTGAACCAGAGACAACGTCAGAAGCATCTTACCTGGGCTGTGGAGAAAAAGAACTGGACTGTTGCTCAGTGGTCCAAAGTCCTCTTTGCAGATGAAAGTAAATTTAGCATTTCATTTGGAAATCAAGGTTCCAGAGTCTGGAGGAAGAGTGGAGAGGCACAGAATCCATGTTGCTTGAAGTCCAGTGTGAAGTTTACACAGTCAGTGATGATTTGGGCTGCCACGTCATCTGCTGGTGTTGGTCCACTTGGTTTTCTGAAGTCCACAGTCAACGCAGCCATCTACCAGGAAATTTTAGATCACTTCATGCTTCCTTCTGCTGACAAGCTTTATGGAGATGCTGATTTTCATTTTCCATATTGACCATGGTGTTACTGTGCTTGATTGGCCAGCAAACTCGCCTGACCTGAACCCCATAGAGAATCTATGGGGTATTGTCAAGAGAAAGATGAGAGACACCAGACCCAACAATGCAGATGACCTGAAGGCCACGGTCAAAGAAACCTGGGCTTCCATACCACCTCAGCAGTGCCACAAACTGATCACCTCCATGCCACGCCGAATTGAGGCAATAATTAAAGCAAAAGGAGCCCCTACCAAGTATTGAGTACATATACAGTAAATGAACATACTTTCCAGAAGGCCAACAATTCACTAAAAATGAAGTATTCTAATTAGTTGAGATAGTGAATTGGTGGGTTTTTGTTAAATGTGAGCCTAAATCATCACAATTAAAAGAACCAAAGACTTAAACTACTTCAGTCTGTGTGCATTGAATTTATTTAATACACGAGTTTCACAATTTGAGTTGAATTACTGAAATAAATTAACTTTTCCACGACATTCTAATTTATTGAGATGCACCTGTTTGATTGCTGTTGAAATTATAATTGACTGAATATCTGAAGATTATATTCATTTTATCAGTACTTACAGGGATGATTAGTGTAAGCACATTAGCATTATTCTCTGGGCTTTTTGGCCACGTCAGCCAAGAAATGTGTGCTCTATTATAGCTGCCGCTGACAGGCTGTTATTGCTAATATAATGATGAAACAGCCAGCAGAAACAATCCATATATCTCTGTCAACACTCTGCTGACTTCAAACACAGTGTTGGTTTTTAGGGTCAGTCACACAGAGTTTCTGTAATTACTGTTTGCTTTGGCTGTTATCTTGTAGGTGTATACCTGCCTCTATTATGGGAGCAGAGTTTCTGCTGGAAGAGCCCTATCGCCCTGGGTTATACGCGTGGACACTTTTCTGCCTTGGTTGCCATGGAGAACGATGGCTACGATAATCGAGGCGCGGGCGCCAACTTGAACACAGACGACGATGTCACGGTCACTTTCCTGCCGCTGGTTGACAGCGAACGAAAGCTGTTGCACATTCATTTTCTGTCAGCACAAGAGGTGAGAACAGCTCTGCTGACATCAAAACACTCTAGAGCATGAATATTTATGAGGGTTTGAGGCCTGTTTACACTAAGACTGATTTTTCAATGTGAAAAAAAAACTATACAAATGGATTCTTTTTTATTTTGTGTGGAGGCTGGGTTGTTTTGTAGCCATTTTTTATTTAAGACATCACAGGTGAATAAAGTAAAACATTTAACTTACAGATATTTTCTCCAGTTGATTAATCATAATAGATTAAGACAATTGTTTTGCATTACAAGTTTTCTAAAATGTTGTTTAAATATGCAAATGATGCATTAACTAATTAAGTATGTGCTAATTTGCATACATTTCCAGAACAGAAATGTGAATCTTTTATAAAGCCAAAATTCTTGTTTCATTTTGTTGACATATTAAAGGTTTTTAGAGAGGGGATAGTTTGATATCTCTTTTTATCACTCCATAAATAATCAGAAAATACTGTCAACAGCCAAAAAAAAAAAATGTCATCATGTTTTTAGGAATAAAAATGTTATATAAATCATGTGAATGATATATAAATAAACCCTTTTGTAATAATCTTCAGAATATAGATAGAAATAAACTAAAGTTTGGTGTGTGTAAGTGCTACTGAAGTAGAAATTTCAGAAAACGTTTGAGAAAATGGAGAAACAGTTTTACAGTTAATGAAAACTACATTTAAAACTAAAACCATACAAAGAAAAGTGTTACTTTAAATAAACCTTTACTGGAATAAAATAAGATAGAAAAACTTTTTTTTGTGTGTGTGTGTGTAACGTTGTACTAAAATGACAAAAACTGAAATAAAAATGTATATAAACTATACGGACACATTAAAAAATGGTAACACTTTACAATAAGCTTTCATTTGTTAACTTTTATATAATGCATTAACTAACATTAATCATTAGCGATACATTTGTTACAGCAGTAATTAATCTTAGTTAACATTAGTTATTAAAAATACAACTGTTCATTGTTAGTCCATGTTAGCTCAGGTCCATTAAATAACATTAATAGATACTTTTGATTGAAATGTTGGAATCAGCGTTAATAATATTAATTAATGCTTTAAAATATTTTTTCATTGTTAGTTTAACCTTATTGTAAAGTGTTACCAAAAAACTACTAAAAATGTCAAAAATGCACAACAAAAATACTAAAATTAAAAATGAAAATGTAAAACATAAAAATGACTTCAAAATATTAATAAAATCTATAATAGTCCCTAGGTGATACTAAAATAGCACTGATTGTCATTTAAATCTACAGAGGCAAAAGTGTAATAAAATAAACGCTTAAGGCTATGTTCACACTTGGCGTCTTTTTTGAAGCTGCCGGCGTCTGCTTTACATTATAATCCTATGGAGTAAACCGTGTTTTCAAACAAGTCCTGAGCGCTTTTTAAAACGCCACCGCCGGCGTCTTTTTCTGCAGCTCAGAGCGTCTTTTCAAGTTGAAAAAAGTTTAACTTTTCTGAAAAAAACGTCCTACGTCAAGCGCCTTTTTGACAGCTGACCAATGACAAGCGAGTGGCGAGTCGTTTCCATAACAACAAAAACAACAAGAAAAAGGAGAAGATAGCCGGTAGACCGGAGCTCCTGGACTAAATTGTTGGAAGCACCATACAGTTTCCTTCCCCGTATAATGTCGCGCTCCCACAAACGTCGTTGTGAACCGACATACCCTCCCCGTTAACTTCAAAAGCCGACATTTCTGCAGCACACAGCGCTAGGCTACCATTGCAGCTGTTGTTATAGCAACAAAAGACGCCCTCAGCTGCTATTTGTAACCAAAACGCTGCCAGCTTTTTATTTTACTAAAAAAGCGCTCTTGTCAACTTTTTCTTGTCAAAAAAGATGCCAAGTGTGAACATGCCCTAAATGTGTATTTTGGATGTTTTTTCCACTAGTCTGAAAGATGACAATTATGAAAGCAAAATAGCCCAAAATCTCGTAATTGAAGTTGCCTGTAGTGTCTTGCCTTAATCATTAAATAATAAGTGCATCTACTTTTTGATGTCAAACAATTCTATAATCTGAATATTTCTTTAGAAAATCCTGAAAGTTCAACTCTTTTTGCTGCCAAGAAAAAATGTAATTGGCATAACTGTTTTAATCGCCACCTTTCTGTATTGAATGGAAAATGCTTGTTTTTGTAAGCTGTTGTTGATCTGTGATTGGTTACTGTGCGTGTCCATCAGATGGGGACGGAGGAGCAGCAGGAGCGGATGCTGCGGCAGTGGATGGACTGCTGTGTTACGGAGGGCGGGGTTCTGGTGGCCATGCAGAAGAGCTCCAGGAGGCGGAACCACCCGCTTGTCACTCAGATGGTGGAGAAGTGGCTGGACGGTTACCGGCAGCTCGCCGCTTGTCCAACTCTCTCTGACGGAGAGGAGGAAGAGGAGGACGAAGACGAGTGAAGAACAGTCAGCGTTACTTGACACTACAACATGGCCCTCTTGCGTTCCCCGACACACAGAAACACACAAACACACACCTCTAGCCCCCCCGACCGAACGACAAACCCGAGCTTTCCTTTTTGGTTTTTGTCCCTAATACGACAATTAACTTGGGTTTGTTGCAAAATAAAGGAATGCAATCATGATTGTATTTGTCTTTACAGAGTATGTTCTTTGCTTTCGTTTGTGTTTTTAATTTGCTGTTGCAATGCTTGTAGTGATTTAAGAAAAAGAGGAAGGAGTAAGAGAGAAAAAGATATTTAAATAGGTAAATTGCAGCAATTTAAGCACCCTTTTTAAAACGTCCGGTTCAGTTTGTAACAGAACCGACGCAGATGTCTATTTCTATTTGTGTAGCGTGACTAGACTGAGATTACTAAAACATAATTCACTACACACGTTTGAAAACGAACATTATCTACGAATCACACGTATGACTGTGACGATTGCTTTTCTAAACAAAGCCATCATTACGAGGAGAACACAAGTGGACATTTTAACTCGATTTCTAACAGATTTTCTGTATTTATCTGAATAATAGTTTGTGAGCCATAGAAATGAATGCTTTTCCACTCACATTGTTGTCTCATCTTTGAACTTCACTGCAAACGTGAATGCTGCAAAGAAAAAGAGGCATGTGTCAGTTTACTGTGTCCGTTGGATGAGATTTCATGCCCTTTTTGGAAGGGAACATTATTTCAGCTCTTTTTTTCAATGTGGTCCGTTCACTCTTTCAGTTGTGTATTTGTGTGTGTTGTTTGTCTTTTGTAAAATGTCTGCCACAGATTTTTCAGTGCACGCTTTTTTTTCACTCGGTTTCCAAAACTCTGTCATCACATTCAAAGACTTGATGTAGACCAAAGTGAACATTAAGAGAGATCTGTGGAGTGTGTTTGCAGTGCTAATATAACCGGTTAACTGGCTTTGTTTTTCCCCGTTTTCATCTCATCACCTCCTGTATTTGTGTCCGGTCCTTCTCACATCCTCATGTTTTATTTTCTTTTTTAAATTATGTGATAGTTCTGCTACACTATGGTATATTTGATATATAAGGTGGAGACCAAACTTGGTGATATTGAAGACTTAAGTGTTTTGAATGTCCAACTATGAAACTATTATAAAACTTAAAAACAAAACAAAACGTGTGATTTCCTACATACAAACCACACATGCTCATATGAGAAGTGCTCTTTGCAGCTGTTTGTTTAATGTAAGGATGTTGCAATAGCAAATCCATTGCTATACCTTGTCTATTTGCTATTTAAATTATAACTTTTTAGACTACACATTAACCCTGAAAGGTTATTTTGAAAAACCAAAACAGTCATGCCAAAGCATTACTGTCAAACAATGTGCTGCTAGAATGTCATGGAGAGTTGTTTAGCAACACAGAACCTGCTAAAACTATGCATGCATGCTTCATTAACTAGTGTATGCTTTGTACAGGGTTTCACATTTGACCAGTGAATTTCTATTACTTCTCCAGTCAATGTGTTTTTTTTATAGCGGGGCAGATTTCAGTTTATATCTTAAAATGTAATGTTTGTTCCAAACCTGTATGAGTTTCTTTCTTGTGCTGAACACAAAAAAAAGTAAATTTTTGAAGAATGTTGCTGGTCCCCATTGACTTCCTTGGTATGGAGAAGAAAAAAAAATGGGAACCAGCAACTGTTTGATTATAAACATTCTTCAGAGTATCTTCTTTTGTGTTACACAAAATTTTCAGGCTTCTCAATTTTCATTTTTGAGTGAACTATCCCTTTAAGAGAAATAGGTAATTATGTTGTAGTCTTCAACATATCAATTAATACGCCGTAAATATACAAATGCGAACATTAATACAGGTTTTAATGATTTACAGTGTGAAGTCTCAAAACCTGACAACTATTCTTTTAATTACTAACCCAGGGGAAATTATAAACACTGTAAAACAGGATAAGTAAAAATATAATGAATATGTAATTTATTGTATATATTTAGTAAAATGCTCCTCTGTTGTTATTTTTATTTTTTCTAGTTAATTAACGAGCTATGAACATTACATTGCTTTCCTGAGGTAAATGTAAAGTTGTGTGGCATGATTGATTAGAAGCTGTTTTGTTGGCATCTTTCCGCAGTTAAAACACTGAATAACCGATTACATGAGACATGATACATTTCATAAAGTTGTACTGTTTGTTTTAACATACTTCTGATGTTCAGTCATATTCTTTTCACGGTATAACTAATAGTAAAACGGAAGAGATGATCGGTTGACTGCCGTTTAAATCTCACGCCACATTTAATAGCATCAAAATTACATTTGTTGTTTAAATTTCATTATAAAACTGACAACTTTTGAAAGCTTAGACTTTGTTACTTATAAAAAAAGTAACAAAGAAACAAGCTCACTACAGTTACTAGATGCCAGGCGTGCTAAACATGAATTTCAAATGTGCAAAAACACGTGATCACGTGGAAAACGTGAAATTCATGTTTTTTTCAGTAAGGGAAGATTTGTTTACACATCAACTGAAAAAAGGCACAGACTATAAAAGGTCATACAGGTGCATCTCAATAAATTAGAATGTGTGAAAAAGTTCATTTTTTCTTGTAAGTTATTTCAAAAAGTGAAACTTTCATATATTTTAGATTCATTACATGTAAAGTAAAACATTTCAAAAGTTTTTTGTTTTAATTTTGATGATTAGAGCTTACAGCTCATGAAAGTCAAAAATCAGTATCTCAAAATATTAGAATATTTATATTTGAGTTTCAATTAATGACCATCCATACAGTATAAATTCCGGGTATCTCTTGTTCTTTGAAACCACAATAATGGGGAAGACTGCTGACTTGACAATGATCCAGAAGACGAACATTGACACCCTCCACAAAGAGGGTAAGTCACAGAGGGTCATTACTGAAAGGTGTGGCTGTTTACAGAGTGCTGTATCAAAGCATATTAAATGCAAAGGAAGAATTTGGGTAGGGAAAGGTGCACAAGCAACAGGGATGACTGCAAGCTTGAGAATACAGTCAAGCAAAGCTGATTCAAACACTTGTGAGAGCTTCACAAGGAGTGGACTGAAGCTGGAGTCAGTGCATGAAGAGACGTCTTCAGGAAAAGGGCTACCAAGCCACTTCTGAACCAGAGACAACGTCAGAAGCGTCTTACCTGGGCTGGTGGACACAAGAACTCAGTGGTCCAAAGTCCTCTTTTCAGATGAAAGTAAATTTTGCATTTCATTTGGAAACAAGGTCCCAGAGTCTGGAGGAAGAGTGGAGAGGCACAGAATCCATGTTGCTTGAAGTCCAGTGTGAAGTTTCCACAGTCAGTGATGATTTGGGCTGCCATGTCATCTGCTGGTGTTGGTCCACTGTGTTTTCTGAAGTCCACAGTCAACGCAGCCATCTACCAGGACATTTTAGAGCACTTCATGCTTCCTTCTGCTGACAGGCTTTATGGAGATGCTGATTTTCCAGCAGGACTTGGCACCTGCCCACACTGCCAAAGGCACCAAAAGCTGGTTCAATGACCATGGTGTTACTGTGCTTGATTGAGCCAGTAATTAAAGCATGACCTGATCCAAGTATTGAGTATATACAGTAAATTGAACATACTTTCCAGAAGGTTGACACACTAACCCATTTTTTTTTGGGCCATCACCTCCATGCCACAAACTGATCACCTCCATGCCACGCCGAATTGAGGCAGTAATTAAAGCAAAAGGAGCTCCTACCAAGTATTGAGTACATATACAGTAAATTAACATACTTTCCAGAAGGCCAACAATTCACTAAAAAAATTTTTTTTATTGGTCTTATGAAGTATTCTAATTTGTTGAGATAGTGAATTGGTGGGTTTTTGTTAAATGTGAGCCTAAATCATCACAATTAAAAGAACCAAAGACTTAAACTACTTCAGTCTGTGTGCATTGAATTTATTTAATACACGAGTTTCAATTTGAGTTGAATTACTGAAATAAATGAACTTTTCCACGACATTCTAATTTATTGAGATGCACCTGTATATCATCAAAATGGAAGTATATTAAAAACTAAAAATCTATATTATCAGCCCCTATCATCTCACAGCTGACATGCTTGCCTTTTGTAACTTGTATGTTGTGCACGAAACAGACAGACACCATCAAAACGTGCCATAAAAGAGCTAATTAAACGTGAAGGTTACAGCCAATGATTTCGACCTTCCAAAACTATTTCAGCCCAACCTGAAAATTAATTTTTGGCCTCTGTAATTATTCTGTAATAATTTAAGTTCATCAGTAGAAAATAGGTCTGAAACGTTCCACAAAATAGTAATCCAAACCCAAACAAATGACAGCTAGATCTCAGGCTTTAATCGTCAGAGAATTCAGGAAAGGCTCAGAGAAACTCAGTGAACTGAAATATTTAATTGGCATTGAACACAAATGAACAACAGAGGGTTAGGTCAGGAATCAGAGTTAATATAGAACAAAAAATAAAGGTGGAAGACTGTATAATGACATGTTAAAGGTACAGCCCCTCCGGTGTCCCCTCCTGCTTCTTGTACAGGATGTTCTCTTTGGACTTTTTGAAGTCTTCATTAGTAACTTTCATTCTCCGTTCCCTCAGAGCCATCAGCCCTGCCTCTGTGCAAATGGCCTGGTAGAAAAACAAAAAAAATCACTATTAAATACAATGAAGTGCATATACAAATTTGTTCAATCGTTCATGGCCTTTGTTCATGTTGTAATTAATATTTGAGGCACTGAAGGGATAGTCTAGCCAAAAATGAAAATTCTTCCATTGTTTACTCAATGTAATGTTGCTCTAAAGCAGGGGTGTCAAACTCAGTTCCTGGAGGGCCGCAGCCCTGCAGAGTTTTGTTCCAACCCTGCTCCAACACACAAACCACGTCGTTTTCAAATAAGCCTGAAGGACTTGATTAGCTGGATCTGGGGTCCGTTCTTCGTACGTCGCTAACTCAGTTAGCTGGATTTGATTGTTGACGATTTCGCTTGATCTTGGATCATTTGGTTCTTCGAAGCTCATCCTGGACTTGCTGTCATAGCAACAGGTCCGTAAACTTAAACCTGCTCGGGAGCAGGTTTATTTCATGTAAACAGGATTAGATCGCATCTTTTTAAGCAGAATTGATACTTAAAATAGGTCCTAGTCATCGCTACTTTATTACAAGAGTACTCTACTGGTCCAGGGACAATCATTTAAAATAATAATAATTTGAAAATAAGATAATGTTGTGTAGTCTATAATACTAGACATAGCCAGTTTTACTACTTGAAAGATTTATTAGTGATGAAATAATTACTTTATAATTGTATTGGATTCTTACACACATGCTATACAGTCAATCTGAGCTGTGCATTAATTTGAGTGATGACAGATATTATGGGAGGGGCTTGATGGAGCGCAGGAGATGCAGATAACATGATCTTTAAGAAACTGTAATTAATGCTGTCACGTAACAAATCTGCGTCAAAGATAAAATTAAATGAATTGCTAATTACAACATTGAAAAAAAATTAAAGCCTGTATAAATACTAGAAGTCATGAATATAAATAATTGGGAATCATGTAAAAAAAATACAAATAAATAAAAAAAAGTCCACATTTCATTTATCTATTTACATCTCATTTATCTATTTATATCTATATACATTTATGTAGTTTTGTTCGCTTGGCTGTTTCCTTATAAAGGTCCAGAAATTTGTCAACTCTTTCGTCAGGTGTCTTTTTTAATGATATGATGTCATTACGTTGCTGTCTTGCCGCCAGCCAATCGCTGCATTGCTGATCGTGGTTTCGAGTATCGATACATCTGCCCTTTTCGGGGAACACGAGAACGCGCAGTAATTTTAGACAATTTAATCCAGATATTTTAATCTAATACGCAAATTTGTTTGAAGAACCAAATTAGCCAGAGATCAGTTATCAGGATTAGAAGATCTGGAATCTTTCAAATCATCTCAGATATATTAAGCGAGGTACGAAGAACGGACCCCAGGTGTGTTTAATTAGGATTGCATCTAAACTCAGCAGAGCTCCGGCCCTCCAGGAACTGAGTTTGGCACCTCTGAAACCTGTATGACTTTCCTCGGTGCAACATACAAGACGACATTTTGAAGAATGTTGGTAACCAAACAGCTTTGGTTCCCATTGACTTCTATTGTAGGGACAAAAAAATACAATGGGTGTCAATGGGAACTAAAACTATTTGTTTACCAACAATCGTCATACAGGTTTGAACAACATTAGGGTGAATACATAATGGAAGAATGTTCATTTTTGGAGTCCATTAAACCTAAATTAAAATTTTAAATTAGTCGGACAAGGTCAAATAAACCACATTATCTTGTTCTGCAAGACAATGTTTTTCTGTGTAATCAAATTGCATAAGATCATGCATCTATTTAATTAAACGGCCCTTTGATGCTACCTTGATGTCAGCACCAGAGAGGTCCTCTTTAGCCAGGATGAGTTCATCCAAAGTCACGTCATCTGCTACTGTCATCCTGCTGGTGTGGATCTGAAAGATTCTGCGCTTGGTCTTCTCATCCGGCAGTGGGAACTCAATCTTACGATCGATTCTACCTGTGGAATCACAAAAAGGAAACACCTAATTTTAGTCTACAAAGTAATGCGCTTCATCCTTTTTTAAATGTAATTATGTGCAGATTGTGCACTTTAAAACAAAGGAAACTCTCACACTAATGTTTGTGACATCAGATGTTTGTGTCTGGCCAGTGAGTCCACTTTGATTCAATTAGCATGTGAAACCCACACCAGAAATAAACACGGTAAGCTGACTAATTCACCTGGTCTAATGAGAGCTGGGTCAAGTGTCTCTATCCTATTAGTAGCCATGATGACTTTAACGTCTCCACGGGAGTCAAATCCATCCAACTGGTTTAACAGCTCCAGCAATGTTCTCTGGATCTCACGCTCTCCTCCTGAATTGGAGTCATACCTGCAGAGAAACAACATCCAAATGTCAGTGTTTACCACTGTTTATAATAAAAACAATCCAGTCTGTACCCGATATACACACAACTGGGGCCCATAGATAAATGTTGTATTTTTTTTGTAGTGGAATTATATATCGCATAACTAGTATAATTTATACAGCATAGCATACATTTTGTCAGTGTTAATCTAAAAATCTACCAACAGCTTTGTTTTTTGTGAATTATGAGTGAATATTGGGTAAATAAGTGTATGTAATGTGTAAATTTAAAAAAAGTACAGGTATTGTGTAAATAATACAAACAAGATGTATTAGGTATAGGTGTGCTGTGGTATCTGACCACACGGGCCAGCCTTCACTCCCCACATGCAACAATGAGCCTTGGCCGCCCATGACCATGTCGCCGGTTCACATCTGTTCCTTTCTTTGACCACCTTTTTGATAGATACTGACCACTGCAGACCGGGAACTCCCCACAAGAGCTGCAGTTTTAGAGATGCTCTGACCAAGTCGTCTAGCCATCACAATTTGACCCTTGTCAAACTTGCTCAAATCCTTACGCTTGCCCATTTTTCCTGCTTCTAACACATCTACTTTGAGAACAAAACGTTCACTTGCTGCCTAATATATCCCACCCACTAACAGGTGCCGTGATGAAGAGATAATCAGTGTTATTCACTTCACCTGTCAGTGGTCAAAATGTTATGCCCGATTGGTGTACCTTTATTCATATATATATAGTACTTTTATTCAGCAAGGATGTATTAAATTGATCAAAAGTGACAGTAAAGATATTTATATATAAAATGTAAATGTATTCAGTATAGATATTCTATAAAAGATTTCAACATTGATAATTACTGTATAGGAAAAGTTTCTTGAGCAGCAAATCAGCACATTAGAATGATTTCTGAAGGATCATGTGACACTGAAGACTGGAGTAATGATGCTGAATATTCAGCTTTACATCTCAGGAATAGATTACATTTTAAAATATATTAAAATAGAAAACAGTGACTAAACACTATAATAATATTTCATAATATTTCTGTCTTTACTGTATTTTTGATTAAACAAATGCATCCTTGGTGAGCAAAACCCTTCGTGCTCACCTCTTTGTGCCGATAGCGTCAATCTCGTCTATGAAGACAATGGACGGAGCGTATTCCTCAGCCACTCTGAAGAGCTCTCGCACCAGTTTGGGACCATCACCGAGGTATTTCTGAATAAGCTCTGAGCCCACCACCCTCAGGAAGGTGGCAGACGTCTGGTTCGCCACCGCCTTCGCCAGAAGAGTCTTGCCTGCACATCAGCAATACAGAACATCAATACAAAGCATATGCTAAGAAAATGACAACATACAGACGCAAATAGGTTTTTAAGACTCCTCAGACTGACCTGTTCCCGGAGCACCGTACAGAATGACCCCTTTAGGCGGCTTTATTCCCATCTCTTCATAATACTCTGGATGTGTGAGGGGAAGCTCCACAGACTCCTAAAAGAAGAAATGCACAACATGCCTTAGAATTCATTTTGATTTCATGCAATGTCCTTATTAATGTTCTTGTGCAGGATTTCTTCAGTGTATGTAATTCTAAAGAAGAAAAAAACACATTTCATCAAAATGTATAAACTGTATCTGCTTCTGAATTAAATTTAAGTAAACAGCTGACATAATCAAGGACAAGTAAACAGAGAAAAACTGCCAAGAAGAAATAAAATAATACTTAAATAAATATAAATTAATATATTTATTTTTATTAATACAATGTATGTCCTATTTTTATAAACTAATCAAAATACTTTTTTGCAGTTTTTAGCCACTTTGAAATTAAATAAATGTTATGGTGACTTATCTATTACCTTGATCTCTTGAATCTGGCTGTCCAAACCTCCGATGTCTGCGTACGTCTCCTGTGGGGCTTTCTCTACTTTCATTACAGTCACCAGAGGGTCTGTGTCATCCATCAGCACCCCGATTACTGCATGAACCTGCAAACATTTACATAAATTACTAACAATAAATGATTTCTATAATTCATATTTAATACATATTATAATACACAAATTAATAAAATAATAATTTGATAACATGTTATTTATGACAACTGTAACAAAAACATTCAAAATTCAGGAATAAAATTGACATCTGTATTCAAATAAATCAAGTATATGAGTCAATATTCATGTTTATTTATCTTCCAGTTTTATAAGGTCTGTCAAGTTATTTTCGAGGCTTACTAACCTTGTGGTTCAGTAACACCGAGCAGCCGGGCTCTAGAAGGTCTTTATCTACAAATGACAGAATACTGACGTAATGTTCAGAGCCCACTGATGTCGACACAATGGCGTGATTATCGTCAATGATCTCCTCCAGATTTCCCACAGACATGGGCGTCCCTCTGAGATCATCCACTTTAGATCTCTCCTCCTGTAAACAAAACATGATGATAAGGGCTGGGCTTGATTTATCTAGATTTGTGTTTCTAGATTTACTGTCTTTCATTAAATATTTTTATTCTGTAATGCCTCCAGGCCAAATTATGGTTCTTCTGATTCAAAATAAAAACAATGATAATTATACAAATCACAAATATATATTTTATGTAATATAAAACAGACACAATAATAAATGTGCTCACCTCTTGTTTCTCCTCCAGGGGTTTCATCTGCTCCTGGTTCCTGATGAACTCCTCCTCCATCAGCAGATAGTCTTTAATTCTCTCTTGTTTGAGGAGCTTTAGTCTGCACTGTGTATGTGGAGTGACTGAGGAAGAAAGAGACAATGACAGCTCATGATTCTATGGATCACTACTAACTATGTAACATTAAAGTATAATGATGTTTATTTTTACCCAGAGGGAGTTTGCTAGCAGCATCTGGTCCCTTCACTTTCTTCTTCCTTTTCCCAACTCTTGTGGGAATGGGAGGCTCATACTTCTTTTTCTTATCCTGAAATTCAATGCACAGAAATTAATAATCAGCCAGAAATGTGTCCATTTTAACTGCTAAATTTCTCTAAGATCAATCACTTCAGAGATTTGTACGTTTTAAAAAAAAATACTTAATAGTAGTGAGGTTTTGTGTGTGTGTGTGTGTGTGTGTGTGTGTGTGTGTGTGTGTGTGTAATACATACTCACCTTGTCATCTTTCTTCCCTCCACCAGGTCCTCCACTCTGACTTTGACCCTGTAAAAATCAAACATTAATTTAACCTGATGTTTTGATGATGTCTATCACCTACACTGACTTGTGAACTGATTATATTTAGTAATTTGCTTCATGTTTCATGAATTTATGACACATTAATTCAACATACCTATCTATATAAATATATAGAGAAATAAATAGATAGATAACACATATATAGTACAAAAGGGTTCATTTACATTCAATAAGGTTATAACATTTGTAAAAATAAAAAAATTAAGAGTAATTCATATCTTATTTGTTTACATAAACACACGACCATGATAATGCGTGCATTTGACAATTTGACACATCCATTTATCTAATTTGTCTTTAATACCAGTACCAATGTTTACTAATAGGTTAATATAGTAAGAATAGTGTTGACATTATGAATCATACATTTATTCTCTTTTTATATAATTCCTTGATAATACGCTAACACAGCATGCTAACGTTCCTGCTTTACTGTCCAACAAACAGTCCAATAGAGACAAAGGTCTAACAGTTCTAAATATGCATAATTCATTTCTAAACCACAAATTCATATGCATATATTAAATATATCAAACAAACTATTTAAAAAAGAAAAGAAGTGAAATATGCTGGCTCACCATGGTCGTTTGTTCTTGTTTCTTCTTCTGCACTAACAGATCAAGCCTAGTGTGTCGCCTCCGCCACCTTCTGGAGAGGAGAACACATTGACTGACGTCCTCACTACTTCTTCATAAAAACCTTGCCCGCGCAAATTGGTTAATAATGTTTGTAATTATTGGGCAAGTTGGTTATTAAATAGCTGCTTTTATTTTGAACGATTTGACCCCACAAGAGGGGCTTACGCGAATAAAATATCGCGAGAGTATACTGTTTGCCACGAAGGGCTGTGGTTAAGGTCTCGCGAGACTTTCACAGAATGAAGGTTACCATCCTTGGTTACCATCTTTCCGCTACGCTCACTAATGTGAACCCGAGCAAAATAATGGGGAGCGTTGAAACCTTCAAGTCTCTTGAAGATTTCAATGCATGTCTTCAACAGCACGAAGAAGACACGAACACAAAGTTTATCGTTTTGAAGAGCGATCGTGCATTTGGCAAAAATGGTACGTTTCTATGTCATGAAGTTCTAGATGTTTTAATTTAATAGTTTTTAATGACCTGTGCAGTTATTACTACTGCTCATATCATACTCAAAGTTAGTGATCTGAACTAACCTAAACCCTAGATATTTTCTTGCGCAAAACTTATGACTTATGCAAATAACATTACAACGTAATAACTCGGACTGTATATCTTGATAACTGGTTAATCTTTTGAATATTTTAGCAACCACCTATAGCAACGCCCTAGCAACCAGTTAGCATACCATAGCAACTATCCACTATACAGCTCCACTCAAAGTTCTTATTCTTCTGGATTTTGATTTTGATTTTTAGATCTGACAGTGGAAAAACAGCTACAGTGGGAAGTGAAGATTGTTCCTTTTAATGGCGTGCCTTTTAAGATAATTGGGAAAAAGACATATATATGTCACCAAGGAAGAGACAAGCATGCCAAAGCCAAACAAAGACGTCAGGAGAGTAAAGTAAGAGGTTCGCACAAATGTTCTATCATATTTGGACATAACTTTTATAGTTAAAATGGCTTTTGTTCTGTGTCTTTTGTTTCAGGCACAAGGTCATGAATATTCATGCCTTAAAACAATACGCTTGGTGCAGCAAACCAAAAAAATGGGTTGTCCTGCGACCATCAATGTGGTTCATATTGTGAAGTATCCTGAGTATAAAGTAAGACACTTAATACATTCTGTCAGATCAGTAATATTTGTGACACAACACTTTTTTGTCTGCACTTAGATACAAATAATTTGAAATTAATGTTGTGTGATTGTCTAATATATTAACACCATGAAGCATTAAGTGATACAATTTATTTCTTCCTTGTAATTCAGAGATTTTTTCCTGACAAGTCTCATTCGACCATCTTGTCATACAGCATTTTTGCAAGTGTCAGACACATTTGTAAACTGTAACAGTATTTTTGTGTTTTTGGTGGCCAGATTACTGAAGATAACCCATATCAGAAACGAGAGAAGTCATCAGCTGTTAGAGAAGCATTAAGACTAGATCCAAAGCGTGTGCGCACAGAAGAAATGTTTGCGGCCAGTTTCCCAGATATTAAAGAGCATCAAAACCACCCCATTTTTGGAAAGGTTTGTGCCTTAGGATTGATCTCACAAGTTATGACAGACTAATGTGACTTGAAATTAATACTTTTATTCAGCAAGGATGTATTAAATTGATCAAAAGTGACAGTAAAGACATTGTTATTGTTACAAAAGATTCCTATTTCAAATAAATGTTGCTCTTTTAAACTTGTATTTCTAATAATCAGAAATATTTCTTGAGCAGCAAATCAGCATATTAGAATGATATTCTGAAGGATCATGTGACATTGAAGACTGGTGTAATGATGGTGGAAATTCAGCTTTGATCACAAAAATAAATTACATTTTAAAATATATTCAAATAGAAAACAGTTATTTTAAATTATTTCATAATTAATAGTCATTTTATTACTGTATACATAATATTACTTTTTTTTACTGCATTTTTAATCAAATAAATGCAGCCTTAGTGAGCAGAACAGACTTTTTCAAAACCGTTTAAAAATCTTACCAACCCCAAACTTTTGAACAGTACTGTAACCATTTTTTCTGCTTGAGACATTTGGAACATCATAAAAAAAATCAAGGCAGGAAACAGGAAGTCCAGTGCAGACCATCATAATCTACAGGTAAAGATTGTCACCTGATTGAGATGCTGTTAACAAGAGTCAACATAAAATGACATTCAAAACCAGCTTTGCTTCTGTAATATGATGTATTGTAAAGTTAAAAAGGGTGCGCAAAAAAAAAAAAAAACGGGATTAGTGATGTAAGCCTAAAAAGGGACGTTGTATCAGAAGTGGAGGTTAATGCATTCTTTTCCTTTGGAATAATGTGTACAAATGACTCATTCACAATAAGACCAGAACTAAAGTCAGTTTGGATTTCATGTTGGCTTTCTTTGAACATTGACTGATGTTTTATGTTGCAGAAATGTTTTTATTACATTCAAAACTCTTTAAAATTATTAATTGACAGGTTATACATTGTAGGCCTTGGTAAACACATGGAAAGAAGAGGGCTGTGCCGTTGAGTACAGACCCTCTCAGGAGGAAGAGGATGGTAGTGTGGTGAAGATGCTGCTGTGCTTGCAGACGCCGTGGCAGAGGAGGCTTATGTTACTGTATGGACAGCACATGTGCTTACTGGAAGAAACCTATCGAGCCGGCAGGTAATGTCATTTCATTGTGCAATAATCCAGAAGAATTAAATATCGGATTCACTAAACAAAAAATAAAGACTATTTACTTGTCTTTGCCATGCAGAAATTCACTGCCGCTCTTCTCTCTGTGTGTGAGGACAAATGTGAGCTACGCTGTTGTTGGAGTGTTTGTCACTCAGACAGAGACTAAAGAGGACATCGCAGAAGCCTTGAAGGTGTTTCAGAAGTGGAATTCAGACTGGAATCCATCACACTTCATAGTGGACTTCTGTGAGGCGGAAATCAGTGCTTTAGAGGAGGTGTTTAAGGGTATGTTTGAAAGTGTATAAATATTTTATTTAAACTAGACTAGAGGATTTGGCATGACAAATGTAATAGCAGCACTGCTAGACTGCATTTATACAAAAGCACTGAGTCTGATTTCAGATCACCAATTTTCCCTTAAATTCTGAATTTTTCAGCATTGTCCGACCTGAAATTATCACTTTTAGGTGACATAAGTAAAATATGTGACTTCCTCCAAGTGAAATGAGCCATAGGAGCAAGAGTGATTAATAATATTTCATGTTATATTAATTTCATAATATTTTAAATATTATTTCAGTTCTTGATTTTAGAAATGTTGAAGGCCATCACATCTGTATGCTAAATTATTGATTTATGTTAACTCCTTCTTGTAGTCTTTCACCCTGTTGTATTGAGTCATGTGCTGAATGAACATATAGTTGCTCCAAAATGTTCTAAAATGTCAGATCTGACAAGCATCATTTTTGTCTTTATAGGTTCTAAAGTGCTCCTCTGTGATGTTCACCGTGAGAAGGCGTGGATGGAGTGGACAAGAAAAAAGGACAATGGTGTAGCATCTCAGGAAGAGGTTCTTAAACTTCTACAGGCCATTGCAGATTCTCAGACGAATGAGGAGTTTGAGAACAAGACTGTTATCCTTCAACAACATCCAGACTGGCAGTCCAATGAGAAGCTGAGAAGGTTCGTCAGCACATGGCTTGTTCATGCAGAGGTGAGCGTGTTATCTTGTTGTCGGTTCTGTTATTAATCAATAATGATGAGAAACTAGTATGACGCAAGTTATGCTCTTCTATTTCCTTAACTAGATGTGGGTGAATGTGTTCGGAAATGAGAACCTGAATGTGGCCGCTTTCAAAAATAAAGGTGTTGAAAGACAAAAGGATGTTCTGAAGCATTCATTCCTCAAGGGACATCGAAACTGCAGCCTCAGCGAAACACTAGTAGCCATTATGAGAGACTTCCTGCCGAGATCATATCAAAAGTAAGAACTGGACTGTTGTGGAAAGTCATTTGGCATCAGTCATATTTCACCCCTTGCCTAAATAAAGAAATAAAATAATAAATTTTGCTGAATGAAAGTGAAGCCTTTTAGTTTTTTGGATAGTGAAAGATTTTTTAGTGTGATTATTCCCCCCCCCCCCCAAAAAAAAAAAAAAAAAACATTGTCAAAAATGTAAGAACATTTTTATTTTAATTATTAGTATTTTTAAGGAAAAATCACAGTAGTAAACAGTAATACTGTACTGCAATTTGTGTGTGTGTGTGTATACTTACACATGTGTGTGTGTGTGTGTATGTGGGTGTTTAGTGTTTATATATATATATATATATATATAAAAACACACATACAATGGCATGTGAAAGTTTGGGAACCCCTTGCAGAAAATGTGAATAATTTTAACAAAATAAGAGAGATCATACAAAATGCATGTTATTTTTTATTTAGTAAAGGATGTTTACATCTTTGAAAAACTTTTTGAATTTGAAGATCAAGGTAAATTGTACTTAATTTGTTTCCCAGGAAACATGCAATTATCTTCTGTTGCTTCTGAAGGGCAGTACTAAATGAAAAAAAAAAAAGATATTTCAACAAAATAAGAAAAATTTGGACATCTTCATCCTGTTCAAAAGTTTTCACCCCCCAGCTCTTAATACATCATGTTTCCTTCTGGAGCATCAGTTAATGTTTGAACCTTTTTTAATAGTTGTGTTTAAGTCCCTCAATTGTCCTCAGTGTGAAAAGATGGATCTCAAAATCATATAGTCACTGCTGGAAAGGGTTCAAATATGCAAAAGATGGTGGAAAACTGAAGATTCTGCAGGACATGAGGGATTTTTCTGAAGAACAGTGTTCAGTTTAACTGTTCAGAACAAACAAGGGACTCATGAACAACCATCACAAAATAAAAAACAGTAGATCATCCAGGTAACCACACACAGTATTAAAGGGATAGTTCACCCAAAAATGAAAATTCTGTCATCATTTACTCCCCCTCAAGTAGTTCCAAACCTGTATGAACTTCTTTGTTCTGCCGAACACAAAGGAAGATATTTTGAAGAAAGTTTGTAACCAGGCTGTTTTGGGGCACCATTGACTTCCATAGTAGGAAAAAAAAATACTATGGAAGTCAATGGTGCCCCAGAACTGCTCTGTTTCCCACATTCTTCAGAATATCTTCCTTTGTGTTCAGCAGAACAAACACATTCATACAGGTTTGGAACTACTTGAGGGGGAGTAAATGATGACAGAATTTTCATTTTTGGTTGAACTATCCCTTTAAGAACCAAGGGTTCCCAGACTTTTGAATGGGGTTATTTTAATAATTTCAGCTATTTTTTGTCTTGTGGATGAAATGTAAACATCTTTTATGTAAAATATCTTACTCAGGACCAATGTTTCCTCTAAGCTGCGCGCGCGCGGTTTACAGGTTTCATAGAAAGAGAACGATGTGCGCCAAATGAGTCGCTGTAGAAACCGAATACTTCAATGGTTGCAGACGAAAGAGCTCAATTCGAGAGCCAACGCAAACGCAATGACATGTGAAATAAAACGTCCTCATGTATTAAAGAAGAGTGGCTTGATTAAGTGCTGGAAATAGCAGAGGATGGGCACAGAACGGTAACAAAACTCTGAGACATTTACAGTCACACAGGTGTATTGTGCGAACTGTACTTCATAGGGATGTTTAGACAGCTATATAAGAATTTACATGTTCACGTTTTTTATATATATTTAACTTACAGATCTCAGTTTAAATGCTTCCGTTTGTTTTCTATTCTCTTCTATCAGTTTAAATGCTTCAGTTGTTTTGATATTATATTACATTATGTTAGGCCTATATTATAAACCTAATAAATAATTGACCTTGTTTTTAATGGAGTCACTTATGCTCATCAAGGCTGTATTTATTTGATCAAAATACAGAGGAAAAACAAACAAAAAACAACAACAAGAGTAATATTGTGAACTCTTTGGCTATTGCAATTTCTAATATTGGTTTTCTATTTTAATATATTTTAAAATATAGTGTATTCCTGTAAAGCAAAGCTGAATTTTCAGCATTACTCCAGTCTTCAGTGTCACATGATCCTTCAGAAATCATTCTGATATACTGATTTATTATCAGTGTTGAAACTGTTGTGCTGCTTAATATTTTTTGGAAACTTTTTTCTTTGATTCTTTGATTAGGCTAATACAAAGTTAAAAAGAACAGCATTAATTAAAAATATAAATATTTTCTAACAATATAAGTCTTTACTGTCACTTTTTATCCATTTAACACATCCTTGCTGAATAAAAGTATTAATTAAAATATATATATATATATTATTTCTCAAAGAATCCTGAAAAATATCACAGGTCCCAAAAAATATTAAGCAGCACAACTTTTTCCGACATTGATTATAAATTAGCATGTTAGAATGATTTCTGAAGGATCATGTGACACTGAAAATTCAGCTTTGCTTCACAGGAATAAATTATATTTTAAAGTATATTAAAATAGAAAACTTTTATTTTAAATTGCAATAATATTTCTCAATATTAGTTTGTGAAATAATATTCAGTATTTTTTACCAAATAAATACAGCCTTGATGAGCCTAAGAAACTTCTTTAAAAACTTTACTGATCCCAAACTTTTGAATGGCAGTGTATACACTGTACTGTAAAAATGTTTTCTCAGATAACCTAAAATGTACATCATTTAGTTACATCAAGGGTCCAATCAAATATAAATAGCACATTAAAGTTAAAAGTTACACACTTTTTTGAGTGCGCGCTGTACATGTCTGGTATAAAGAATGTTTTTGCTCAGGTGGCCGAAATGTCCGCCCAATAGAGAAAAGTTTTGCTCAGCAAGAAAAAAAATTAGAGGGAACATTGCTCAGGACAGTACTAAATAAAAAAATATAGCTGCAAGCAGCAATGACGGGCAAAATGAGGAGCTAAGCATAGCATGGAGCATTAGACCAACTTCAGCAATGAGTAATTGAAGGCATTTTAAGATTATTGTAGTCCAAATGCCTGAAAAATCATTTAAAACTACTAGTAATGCAATTGAATGACTTTTCACTTTTGACCAACAGGTGGCGCTGTTATCAAATCAATGTGGTGTGTTCTGTGTGAGTTGACAATGGCACACACAAAGTTTGGTGTCAATATGCCAAAGCATTGCAGAGATACAGCTTCAAGTGTCATTTTGGCATCATGCCTCAAATTCATTGCTGTGGTATGCGAAAACGGTTTTGTCTATCGACACAAAATCCATAACTTTTGGTCAGCATAGTCTGAAGATGATACGATTCGATTTTGGTGAAAATCGGACCAACGGTTTAGGAGGAGTTCGAAAAAGTAGGTTTTCAACATATATCAAAATGGCAAACAAGAAGTTTGGCTGACTATGGCAACATTGGTATCACTGTTCTCAGCATGACCCAAGGAATCTATTAATACCAGTCTCATTACAATAGGCAAAATTCACAGAAAGCTATTAGCATTTATTTGACATTTCATTGTAAATTTTGACCACAAGGTGGCACTGTCTCAAAACGTTTTGAGTACTTTCAGGTCATGGTCTCAATGGTACATGGAAAGTTTCGTAATGGTACACCAATGCATTCGTAAATATATAGCATTTTTCATCATAATACCCTATTATAGTCGATGGAAATTTCATGTTTTGTTCAATTATAGCGCCACCAAGAGGCACAATCCCACCACATTTTTTACGTGTCCTTAGGGTGTGCCCATACATATGTGTGTCAAATTTGGTGAAAATATCTCATTTTGTTTTGGAGTTATAGACATATTTGTGTGTAAGTAGATGAAAAATGACTGACTGTTGAATTTGTTTGCATTTTGTGCCACTTACTATCAAAATTTTGGCAATTGGGCATTGGCGTGTAGCCGGCACGCTATGTTTCCGAATTTCCTACGGTGGTTTCGTGTCGATCGCAGTAACGGTTTCTACGATATTGGCAAATGTTTTTTAAGCGCTAAAATGCAACGTAGCACAAACCGCAAGGATTCAGGAGTCTAAAAAGGTGACTCTTGTGAAGTTGTGATTAAGTCTACCCCACCCAAAGTTATAAGCATTTGAATATTTGATTTTACCACTAGGTGGCGCTGTTTTGAAACTTCTCAGGCTCCTTTAGGGCATCTTGCTGATGACCCATACCAAGTTTCGTAACGATACGTTCATTTGTTCGTAAAATATAGCATTTTACTACTAAATTCATCATGGCCGATGCCCAAAATGGCTGACATGGGAAAATTGAATCTAAAGAGACTATTTTTATGATTTTTGGCCAAACCATTCACAAGTTATAAGCAAAAATATGCATTTTTCATATCTCCTGACCACTAGGTGGCATAGCGCCGAAACACTGCAGGTAGCCTCAGGTCATGCTTGTTATAACACACACCAAGTTTTGTGTCAAGACGCCAAACCGTTGTGGAGATATAGCCTCAGATCCATTCTTACGTGCTTTTCGGCGAATTCGTTAGTGTGGTATTCGAGAACGCTTGGACGAATCGACTTGAATTCCATAACTTTTTGCCACCATGGTCTGTAGATGATCTGAGTCAATTTTGGTGAGAATCGGACAAACCGTCTAGGATGAGTTCGACAAAGTAGGTTTTACGAACAATTGAAGATAGCGAAAAAACTAAACCTTACGATTTTTGAATTTTGGACTTCATTCGACTCGGATTCAGAGGAAAAAAGAATTTTCATTTTGTGGCTTACGGTTCAAAAGTTATTAGCATAACAAAATTGAATTTTTGGACAAGTGGTGGCGCTAGAGAGTTTGAGTTAGAGACTCCAAATTTGGTGTGGTTACTATTCATAGTATCATCTATCAGTGTGCCAAATTTTATAACTTTCCCACAATCGGTTCTATGGGCTGCCATTGACTTTCCGGCGGAAGAAAAGGAAGAAGAAGAAGAAGAATGCTAACAGATAGGTGCCTATGCACCTTCGGTGCTTGGCCCCTAATAACATGCATTCTGTATGATCTCTCTAATTTTGTTAAAATTATTCACATTTTCTGCAAGGGGTTCACAAACTTTCGCATGCCACTGTATGTATGTTTTGTGAAAAAATATTGGTGTATATATATATATATATACACACACCAGTATTTATATATATACATACGTATATATAGAAAGAAAGGTAATTGAATAGATTAGTATATGTAATAATATATTAGTATAATGTTTAATATATCACATATTATTATACATAATGTATAATAGTAATAGTATAATGTATAGATACTATATTATGTATAAAGCAATATATTAGCAATAATGTGACCTAGATATGTTTTTGTGAGATTCATTTGTTGATTAGAAAACTGAACATTAACTGAACTAACTAAAAATATTTTTTTTCCATATACAGATATGTTGAATTGAATGTCAAATGCTCAAATGGCTCACATAAATATAGCACAAATGTGCCTTGTTATGTAAGAGACAGACCAAGAATTATGGCTCTACACATCATGAAAAGGCACCGAGAATCACTGCTCTACAGCGTGAGTGACATAACATCTGCTGGAGAGAACATCTTCACTGTTCAGAGTCAAACTTCCCAGGAAAAACATCAGGTGAACTTTGGAAAAGACGATGAGATGCCTTCATGTACATGCATGGACTGGCGGAGACATCTTCTCCCATGTCAGCATTTCTGTGCTGTTTTTACCTTAGTTCCTGGCTGGAGTTGGGAGAATCTGAGCGCTGTGTACAGGAACAACCCTCTCTTCACGTTTGATGAGGTTTGCCTTGGACAATATGCTGATCTTCAAGGCAAAGAGGTTTTGAAGAAGAATCAGGAGAACGATACTAGTCCAGAGAGAGAGAGCTGCACCTCCAGTCCAGACAGATGTCCATCTCCTGCTGCTCCTTCAGAGAACATCCTGACCACTCCTAAAGCAGAAAAAAGAGAGAAGTGTGGCACCTTGTTAAAGGAGATATCAGAACTGACATACCTCATACAGGATGGGACATTTCTAGATTCAGTGACCGATCGCCTTTCGGATCTGTTAGAAGATATAAGGCAACACACTCCCCATGATGACATCCTTGACCTTTCCTATGCACCACCATCCAAGAAAATGTGTTCAGCATCCGCTGGACACCCCAAAACACTTCCAATCCCCAAAAGATGCTCTGTGTCTGGAATAGTTGATGAGTGCAACCCCTACAAGTGACTTTTGAACTACATTTTTAAGGTGTCACTTTCCTTAATCGTGATTTGTGGTTGTAAACATGTTTGTCATTAAAATGCTTTAAGACAGAGTGGGGTCATTTTCCTTTGCTTTCCTGACAAAAGTAGCTTGTTGGGTATTAAAAGAGCAATTTGACACAAGTGATCTTGGGAATTTTATCATAGTTTTTGTTCTTGTTCGCAGGTACTTCTTCAGTTGAAGATCATTACTAATGTGAAGTTTCTCTGTATTGTACAGTGGAGTTCAAATGTTTGGGGTTGTTAAGATAATTTTATTTTTATTTTATTTTTTAAGAATTCTCTCATGCTCACCAAGCCTGCAATTGATTGATAAAAAATACAGTAAAAACAGTATTATTGTGAAATATTATTACAATTTAAAATAGCTATTTTCTATCTGAATATATTATAAAATGTAATTCATTTCTGTGAATTTTCAGCATCATTACTCCAGTCTTCAGTGTCACATGATCCTTCAGAAATCATTCTAATGTACTGATTTGCTGCTCAAGAATAATTTATTATTATTATCGATGTTGAAAACAGTTGTGCTGCTTCATATTTTCAAATATTTAGGATTCTATGATGAATATAAAGTTCAAAAGCTGAATAAAAATTGCTGAATAAAAGTACTCAAAAAAAAAAACTTACTGGCCCAAACCTTTGAACAGCTGTGTATTTGCACTTTTTCTGTACAGATATTTCCATAAGTAAGACTTGTATGTACGAAAAAAATAATGCATTGTTTGTAGTAATCTTTTACATGCTCATTTTATTTATGACCTTTGCAGATACACTCCTAATCGGTAACACAACAACATTTAGTCTTCACAAGCATCAACCACAAGTGAGCGTTTTTAATCAGAACATTACAATTCCCCAGGATCATTTTGTTAAACCTGATCAAGACAACTGTGGTTTGTGGTTGGAAAGAAACGCTCACTTGTGGTTGATGCAGAGCTCTATAAAAGAGGTCCACATGCTTCTGAGGAGCACATTTGAACCTTGATTCTGAAAGCTTCATCTTCACGCTGGTTAGAGATCATCAGCTAAGATGCTCCGCAACATCTTTCTTGTCAGCTTGCTCGTATATGCAGGTAAAATAATCAATTCAGTTCTAAAATGCCTTCCCTTTTGTGTTAGGGATAATTATTTGTCTTATGATTCTCATATATTAGTCTTAAGCTTGAATCATTTGTTTTAATTAATTATTGTCTATTTATTTGTAGTCTCTGCAGCTCATTGGGAGATCCGTGAGGTGGACTCTGCCGAGGACCAAGATGAAGAGATCTCTGTAAGCATCTCCTGGTGACAACAGTTTTTTAAATAAGTGTATACTTAAAAATAATGAACGATGCACATATCTGTTTAATAAGATTGGGGGAAAACTTTTCACTCATTTGCATGTGATTAACAGGTGATAGATGACTAATTGAGCAGCGTAGTTTATTGCATTGTCTCTTTGAGTCAGTGCAGAGGGATTTGGAGATTGACCTCTGTTGTTTTTTTATTTGATTCATGTTTGTTTCATATTGTGATGTTTTTCAGGCTGACGGCATGCCAAAACAGAAGATATTTGGTATGTGCGGTATATGCAAATCCATCATGAAGGCAGTGAAAAAGAAACTCTCCTCTAATGCAACACCGGTGGGTGTCATGATTAATATTAAATTATTGAACTGAACGTGCATCTCACAACAACTTTGACTAAATCCATCATTTCCCTCAGGATGAAATCAAAGCCAAGCTGAACAACTACTGTAATAAATTGAAGTTTGGGAGTGGTCAGTGCAAGAAATTGGTTCAGAAGTATCTGCACAATATAATTGATGAGCTGATGACGGATGACGGGCCAAACACCATCTGCACAAAAATTCATGTCTGCAAGTAGGTACACATAAATACCCATGCCAAAAGTTTACAATCACGTCTTTTTTCCCCACAGTAATATGGTGATAGTATGATTAAACGAAGAGATTTTAAATAACTTTTTGTTTTGTTCCAGGAAAAAACCACCCATAAAGGAGTTCATTTTTGTACATGATCAAGCTCATGACAATTTCTGAATGAGAATAAATGATTGCTTTGAAAGCATTACAGTATATGCATTACAGTGAAAACAAAATAAAACATGAATAAAACAATCAATTATCTGTGTTTTCTTTAGTTTTATTGTTTAATAATTATTAAGCTAAATCAAAAGTGTTTAAAATATAAAATAAAACAGAATAAAATGTTATTCAGATATTCAGAGACAATAATAATCATCGTTTTACCAGATCCATTTCACATCATTTTCCTTCTAACAAGCTCATGTTTCCACCAACGACTACAGATGTTTTAGATAAGAGCACTGCTATGAAATTAATCAAATTAAACAGAAAAGTATCGTAAGTCAACTATCTTGCTTGCAGAATATATATTTAGTTCAGTCCACTGTGATTATGACAGATGTGAATGGGATTTGTACATAGTTGCATTTAGATGATGGGTTCTTGTGGCTAACCACGAGACTTCTGCCATATCTAGGACAGTGTTCCTCTCACAGTCAGGGGTGGACTGGGGCCAAAAAGTGGCCCTGGACTTTTTGGCACAGAGCGGCCCACCAAACCTGGTCCGCAACACACTGCACCACACCATAAATGAGTGGCATATTCTTGACATTATAATTTGTCTTTTCTGGTGTATATGGCAAATAGTAAATAATTTTAAAGATTTTTTACGAGGGACAGTTTAATATCACTAAAGTTAAATACCAATATTATCAGTCCATATGACACAATGCTCTGGTATCGTCTAGAAGACTTGAATAGTGCAGAATGCGGACTGTTTTTATGGTGCCTTTCTATTGGTCATATAGTATTTGTCCTTTTGCAGGAGCTTGACATCTGTCATTTTAAGGAATAGAGCTCCAATTGTGGAAAAGAGTATACAAATGATTTTGATGATGAAAAATACAGTAAACAGTACTGTGAAATATATAATGTTACAATTTAAAATAGCTGTCTTCTATGCGAATATATAGTAAAATATAATTGATTGCTGTGATCAAAGCTGAATTTTCAGCATCATTACTCCAGTCTTCAGTGTCACTGTCACGGTTCAGGGTGCCTTCCCGGCTCCTCTTGCTGTCTGTGTTGTCCTGTCAGGTTCGGCAGCTCGTGGTCCGGGCAATCAGCGCTGATGGGTCGGCGGGAGTGCGCGGATCACGAGCTGACTCTCCCTCACCTGTCGCCTATTTCTCCACTCCCTTATATGTCCCTACTTTCCTGTTCCGCGTTGTGAGTAGATTGTTTTGTCTTTGCTAGTGTCTGTGTGGGACTCACGTTTCTTTGTCTAAACCTCTGTTCCCTTGTGCTGCAGACCTCGTAGCACGGAGATCCAGCAGCTTGTGTGGTCCGCAGACGCTGCCGGCCAGCTCTGGAATCTCCGCTTCCCTAAACAGCTGTTATATATTGTTTGTGTTATTTTGTGTTTTGTGGCGAGAAAATAAAGTTTCTCTGTTCTCTACTCTGCATCTGAGTCCTCTATCACTCATACCCTGACAGTCACATGATCCTTCAGAAATCATTCTAATATGCTGATTTGCTGCTCAAGAAACATTTCTGATTATTATGAATGTTGAAAACTGTTGTGCTGCTTCATATTTTTGTGGAAAATGTGATGCCATTCAGTCTTGGGTAAGATTAAAAAAATATAAATTAATATTTTTTTTCAACAATGTTGCATTAAATCAAAGATTATGAAGTGAAGTGACGTGTGGCCAAGTATGGGGACCTATACTCGTAATCCAAGTGCACACACACACCATGAACACACACCCGGAGCAGTGGGCAGCCAATGCTGCAGCGCCCGGGGAGCAGTCAATGGTCTCACCTCAGTCGTGGTATTGAAGGAGGAGAGAGTGCTGATTATTCACTCCCCCCACTGACAATTCCTGCCGGACCTGAGACTCGAACCTGAGACCTTCGGGTTACAAGTCCGACTCTATCCATTAGGCACAGACTGCCCCATAGAATACAAAAAGATATTTACACTTATTACAAAGTACTTATAGTTCAAATAAATGCTGTTCTTTAACTGAGAACCATTATACCAATAATAAAACCATTATTAATAATTGATCACAAATAATAACTGATATTTAAGCAGCAAATTAGGCAGCATTAGAATGATTTCTGAGGGGACACTGAAGACTGGAGTAATGATGCTGAAAATTCAGCTTTGATCACAGAAATAAATTACATTTTAAAACATCCTAAATAGAAAACCACTATTTTAAGTGTAATATTTCATAATATTAGGCTATTGTTTTACTGTATTTTTGATCAAATAAATTCAATCTTTCAAATAAATAAAGAAAACGCCTTAATTATTTCAAACTTTTAACCACCAGTGTGTATATAAAATAGGCTAATGCATGTGAATTAATAAGCAAATTATATTTTTATTAGGCCTATAATATAAATCACTTTCCTACGCACAGCACTCGAAAGCAAAAGTCTTCAGATTTACAATGTTCTAGAGTAAGATTGAGAATGATTTTTATAGATTTTTAAACATTTTCTTAGACACGTGAAATCACGGAAGAAAGCAGATTTACATTATAACTCTTATCTCATGTCTGCTGAAAACTGCATTATGTAGCCTACATTGTGACGATTCGAATAACAGCATTAAAATCTGAGAAATTTGAAAAGGCCAGTAGTAGTTTGCATTCCTGAAAATTAATGTCTGTTGTTTAACTAAACGGTTGGCAAATATTGCTGAATTGTCTCGTCATGTTTAGCTGCTTACATCTTACCTCAGCTCAGCATCTGTGAACGGTAAATCCCGCCTTCTACACTTTGATTGGCTATTTCAAACAGTTTGACATTGAGAGCACTTTTGTGCCACTGCACTGAGCCGGAGCAAGCTAAATTAATTAGAATTTTTGAATGAAGTGGGCCACGCGGCCCAGGCCATTCGTCTGGGCCGATGGAAGGATATACATTTACTACAATTCATTTTTTATATTACACAAAGGGCCGGCCCACATTGTACAGCGGCCCACCGGGGAAATTCCCGGTGCTCCAGATGGCCAGTCCGCCACTGGTCAAGGATGTCATCATGGGGAGTGTGTTGCCTTATATCTTCTAACAGATCCATAAGGCGACCGGTTACTGAATCTAAAACCGACCGAAAGGAATGACCTACCAAACTCCATCCGGACAGCCAAATCCCTCACAATATTCAAGAAACAACTGAAAAGTCACCTCTTCCATGAGCATCTAACTACCTCCTCATAAAAAAAAAATTCTATGCCTTCACTTTTTCTATTCTTTTATTACCCTTTATCCCTTCCTGTCCTAGATTTTACTATTTTGAACATTGACTGAAACCTGGATAAAAAGCGTCTGCCAAATGAATAAATGTAAACAAACTGTAAATGGAACAAGTCACTGTATAATTTACAGTGAAAAAACAAAAAAGGGTTAGTTCACCCGAAAATGAAAATTCTGTCATTAATTACTCACCCTCATGTCGTTCCAAACCCGTAAGACCTTTGTTCATCTTCGGAACACAAATTAAGATATTTTTTGATAAAATCTGAGAGGTCACTGACCCTCCATAGACAGCAATGCAACTGCAATGTTCCCAGGTCCAGAAACGTAGCAAGGACATCGGTAAAATAGTCAATGTGACATCAGTGGTTCAACCATAATTTTACGAAGCTACAAGTATACTTTTTGTGTGCAAAGAAAACAATAATAACATAATTTATTCAACAATTCTTCTCCGAGTTAATTCTTTATCCGCCATTTTGGAAGGGAACCCCATAACATAATCAACGTAATCAGCGTTGTTTACGTTCAGCATGCACACGCTGTCTACTGAACGTAAACAACGCTGATTACATTGATTATGTTTTGGGGTACTCTCCAAAATGGTGCAAGATGGTAACTTGAGGAGAAGAATTGTTGAATGAATTATGTTATTGTGGTTTTCTTTGCGCACAAAAAGTGTTGTTTGAAACAACATTAGGGTGAGTAATTAATGACATAATTTTCATTTTTGGGTGAACTAAGCCTTTAATATTAGATTTTTTGTTGTTGTTGTTGTTGTTGAAATAACTGTTTCTTCTTAGTTTTTTCTCATCAGTTATGTTCATTAGGGTTTTATCTTACATTTAATGTTGTTAAATAAACTTTATTGCATTATTTCAGTATCATGCGTGTTACCACGATGGTGTTTAGAATTAGTGCGAATGACACTGTGCACCAATTAGTATTCTCCTCCTCAGCTTGTGGAAAAGCTGTTTGTGATGAACTTTGATTCATAATGTGAGGTCCACCACCTATTTTTGGAGGTTGGTGGATATTATTAATTCAATATGTTGGTACAGTAACATTATATCAATTATTGAAATACTTTTTTTGCTGTGAATTTAAGTCTGTAAAACCCAAAATTTTGCTACCATATATACGTATATATATAAAATAATATTTATGGCACACAGGTATGTTCAATGCAGTTGTTTTGACAGAACTAAACGAGATACATCTCTAGTTTCAACATTATTTGTTCTTCAGACATTCCTCTTTAAAAGAAAAGTAGTATCATATTTTTGCAAATTGACCCACATTTGTTTTTTGCCACTGAAAATAGACATTTTAACAATTTACTCTTGGAGCCATTTGACAATTCCAATATCTCTAGAACCGAACATATAGGGCCTTAAAAATGAAGATGCCAAAAGGAAAGTTTGTTAAGACCCAATATCTAAAAGAGCATTAAGATGTTTAATACTTTGTCCCCCGGTTTCACAGACAAGATTTAAGCTAGTCCCAGACTAAAATGCATTTTGAGCTGTCCAACTGAAAATTTTGCTCTGAATATCTTAAAATAGGTCAGTGTCCATTGTTCTGTGTCAAGATGCACACCTAATGTTTTCTTCCAAGGCATTTTTGTAAAAGTTGCTTAAATTCTTAATTTAACTAAGGCCTAGTCCTGGCTTAAGCTAAGACCCGTTTGTGAAACCGGGCCTTAGAGTTACAGGCATGCAAACTTTGGAGAAAAAACTTAAAATGTGCTGTTTCCCCAGACCTACCAATAATGCAACAAAGATTGCTAAAGTCAACAAATTACTAACAGACCTACCAATCTCTGTAAAAATAACATTGTGATGCTGCCATCTTTCTGAACTCATTTTTACCCTCCTGTAATTTGGCTCTGAATCTCAGGTGAAAATTGCCATTTTGACCCCCCTCTACAAAATAGTGGATTACTTCATAAATAATAATCCATGACATTTAATATTTGGGCTATCATCACTATATATGTTATCTTTCTTCAGAAAAAAAATGAGCAAAATCAAAAATTTGAGCTGGGGAAATTTCAGAAATTTGGTTGATTTGACACAGAATGACCCTGTTAATATCTTCTCGTTCACTGCAACAATTCTATAAGCTATAGTATTGAATTAGGTCTGAGGATTCCTTTTTTCTGTGGCCAAAAAAAAGAAGAAAAATTACCCAGAAAAAATACCAAAGCAAATTACACAATAACAGAAGGAAACCGACCGTATTATTTCTAATATTTCCAACGAACCACAGTGGTAAAACCAGCGTGAGAATGGCAAATGTTCTCATGCATGTCTTGCATGTACATTAAAAAAAGGAAGCGTAACACTAAACAACTCTTCCTTACCTCAACAAGTTGTCAACATGTACATTAAAAAAGGAAGCATAACACTAAACTACTCTTCCTTACCTCAACAAGTAGTCAAAATTTGTAAGATATGTATGAGTAGGCTCCTAATAGTGAAATTTACATAACCAGGATACAGACCTGTTTAAAGATAATAAAGATAATTTAATGCTGGTCTTTACTTCTTCATTTAATTGTTGTCTACCACATATGAAACATAGACCATAGTGGTGAAACTAACTTGAGGATGGCAAATGTTCTCATGCATATAAATATATACACCGATCAGGCATAACATTATGACCACTGACAGGTGAAGTGAATAAAACTGAATAACAGCTCTTGTGGGGTGTTCCCGGTCTGCAGTGGTCAGTATCTATCAAAAGTGATCCAAGGAAGGAACAGAGGTGAACCGGCAACATGGTCATGGGCGGCCATAGTCTCGCGTAGCCAGACCTTCAGACTGACTGCTGAACATAGACATAATAAATACCTAGACGCCTCATTGGCCGCTCGACCGCACGTCAACGGCGCCGCCATATTGGTGCGGGCAACTCTCCATAACTCTCATATCGGGACAGAAGAAAACATACCTGACTCGTCGGCAGTTTGGGATAACAAACCGTCGCACAATAATAAAAACAGATCTCGGGGTATTATCTTTCACAGGTAAGACTGAACAGTTGTTTCTGGATGTTTTTTGGTCATTTTTAGCATTATGTTGACAGCTTAATTAGCCACCGGTGTCAGACTATTAGCTAACGTTAGCGATATCGCTAGTAAGCTGTGAAAGCTGAGACTTTATAAGAAATCAAAGTTTAAATAAATTTTTATTAAGTTTTAACTTATATTGTAGTTTATATCATAAACTAAATTGTGTTATGAGCACAATATGTACAGTGAGCACTTTGACAAGACAGTGTCAGACTGTCAGGATTAGAGATGGAGCTAAAGCATCTGTCTTTAATTTCACTAATTTACTCGTTTACAAAGAGTAAGTTTATCATCACTAGATTATAAGGATTTCATAGCTTATCATAAAACTGTGGACTGATTATATTTTTTCTTTTTTGGCCAACTGCAAACAGGACAACGCAAGCCTTAAGGAAAGCTGAAGACAGCCTGTTCTCTGCAAGAGGCTATACCTCCACAGCCTAATGTTGTATTTGTAGTTAAAACACAGAATAGCCCTGAATGAATAACCAGAATGACCCTGATCATATTCAAACCTCTCTCTCTCCCCAGAACACACTTCCAGGAGCATTTTTAACCTTTGTAAGGGTAATTTTTATAAAAATATAATTATCTTATTAAATGTTTCTGTCGTTTTTGTCAAATATTTAAAAATAACCAGTTTCTTCAGTCAATCACAATACTATAGCATTTAAAATTATTTACACAGGTTGTTTAATGCTGATCATGTACTGTTATGTGCATTTACCTATAGTATTTACACAAAAACTGTATAATGTAAATAGCCTAGAAAGGAAAACACAGGAACTCATTAGTGAGTGAAGCTGCAATATCATGACAAGATCATTGTTGATTATTGCTCTTGATGTTGTAATAATGATTATTAATTTTGATTAATAGAAAGTTTTTTTGTGGGGGAGCATGTCATTTTCTGGTCTGTGTTAAACATAACTATACTTTGGCATTTTGTTGTACAACGTAAACTGCACACACTCACACCCCAAACATGCCTATGTAGTAACATATATTAAAAAATAAACAACTGTTTCAAAATTTGTGTTTTCTGCATGGGTGTGTGTAATTTGCATTGTAGAGCAAAATGTCAAGCACTGTCAAGTTGTTTACATTATTTTACTCATTAATTGAAAAACCCCATTATAAAATATAGGAAAATATTTAGGGAAGCAGTGGAGAATTAGTCTTTATTAGTCAGGTTTTGACATCACAACATATATACATATATATATATATATATATATATATATTATACTCAAGGAGCTCATTAATTAAACACAATTTGGAATTCATGACCAACATTTTTTGCTTGTCATTAGTTGTGTCTTTGTTTAATAATTATTACACAAATACCATTATAAAACTGCACTTTTCACGATTATTTAATTTACTATTAATTTATTCTTCATTATTGTCTATTCTGTATTATTCCACCCATGATATTACTTATTATACTTGCTATTATTCATCTATTGTTATTCATTTATTTATTATGGTAGTACACATATAATTTGCTATTATAAACCGCTATTATATCACTTATGTTATTGTGCTGTTGTACTCGCTTTTTATATTATTCACTTTACTACAACTTGTACTACATATACTTTTTAATATTACATTTCACTTTTACTATATTTTTACTGTGCACTGTATCAGTGCATAATATTTTACCACTGTAACTGTAAGTTTTACTGGATCCATAAAGGATTATCAGTAACATTTGTTATTGTTTGTTGTGGAGTTTATATCTGTATAGAGTGCTATGAAAATAAAAAGCAGACTACCAGTGTGTCACTTTTTGATTTGTATTCGCAGTATTTCAAAGGAATGAGCTGTGTTCTGACCTGAGGCACAATAACAGCTAAAATGTTGGGGTTGAAGACAGAGAAAGCAATGAAACAACTTAATTTCATTTAATGTACATAAATTACATTACATGTATATGCCACAATTATACTACATTAATATTAGAATTGTTAACCGAAAAAATCAACACGAGTGTAAGTGGGAGCTTTCACAATTTCTTAAGAAAATTTATAATTTTCCAAGCCTAACTAAATAACTGGAGGCAGAGTTATTTTTAACTCCATGTAGATCACAAACCACTGAAATCAGTTGATAAATGTAAACGTTATCGTGTTTTTATCCCGAAAAAACCGCAGCTCCCCCGTTTACTTCCATTTGTTTTTAAGGCATTCTTGCCCTCTCAAACATGGCGGACGCGTTGACGTATCGCAGCAACGGCTCAAAGCGGCCAATGAGGCGTCTAGGTATTTTATATGTCTATGCTGCTGAAGATCTGGAATAGATGGCCGCTTTCATTGGCCAAGGCCGACATGGCACACAACCAATCATAGTTTGTTTCGTTTAGCGTCACATTTCGGGACGTGGAAATGTCGTCACAATAACAAACCGGTGTGTGAAACTCTCAGATCTATTTTAAAGATTATATGCCGTGAACTTTAAATATTTCACATAATTTTGAAAATCCAGCGTTTAGTTGACCCTGATAAGCGTTCGTCGTTAAATTTGTAAACACAACGGCTTTCTTCTTTCGTGAGGGGGTTTGGCGCCACAGCATCTTTGTTTCCTGGTGGACCGAAAATAAACACGACACTCGCGTCTCCTGGAAATCTGGTTTAATTCAACCAGTCAGATGACGACTTCGACATTCCTGAAGTGTGCCATATGCATCAGACGTTTAGCCAACGTTCCGTGGGCGTGATGTCTGAGGCTGAGACTATGGGCGGCCAAGGCTCACTGTTGCACGTGGGGAGTGAAGGCGGGCCTATGTGGTCTGATCCAACAGACAAGCTATGGTTGGGCTAGTTTGTTTGGTTTGTTCCACTCGTCAGCTCTCATCGGACTCACGTCGGTGGGAGTTTGCCCGATTCAGCATGTTGAATTGACGTGGGGAACGTCGGGGCCGTCGGGGCCGTCGGCGAGAGTGAGAACTCTGATTGGATGTTCAGTTTAGCGAACTAGTCAGTGCCCGAGAATTAGAGCAAAAGTAAGTAAATGAAGGCGGCACAGACAGAAGGCTGTTCTAATGTACGTGATCTTTCCCAAGCATTCCAATATGCTAATATTTTCATAACAACATGAGCTGCTTGGTAAGCAAGTGCTGCTTTGTTTACGTTATGTATATCGGAGTATATCTCATATATTCTTGTTTCCATTTCTCCTTTTAAATGATAAATAGCCTATATACTATTGATAGCTGCTGATATAGATAGCTTGTTCCTCTCATGCAGGTGCAGAATCCACATGTTAGTTTGCAGTCGGCTGTAGTCTGTGCGGTGTGTTCAAGGGCAGCTTTTTGATCCGACGCTGCTGACGCGAGGCGACACCACCGTCGGCTTTTGTCACCGCTAGTTCTTTGAAGTCGGCGTTTCAGGAAGAAACTTAGTCTTTTGACCGGGAGGGCCTACACAAACTCCGACAGGAGCAGCTTACGGCGCCGGGTGGACGGGCCCTACCGGCCGATTGACAAGGAACAGTGTGATGTCACACCAGAGGACATGGTTTTCAGAGACAAAATGTATCAAGTTCCTACACGTTCAGAAATATATGGATGGAAAAAAATGATTGCCATTCACTAAAATAGACACTTGCATAATTATGCCGGAGGTATTTATTAACATTTGTATGCTTTTCTTTTTCCATTTATAAAAGTTGTAATTTATTGAACCATGCTTGAGACAGTCACACCATAGGACAATTTTGAGATTTGGCTCAAAAATGAAATAAAATCAAATAACACTGCAGCTTTTATAACAACAGGTCCATGTAGGACACATAAATGTTTAACCTGCATATTAAATAACGACAATATTAATTATATTCACTTTTATCTTGTGGGACAGTGAAAATGCCATATCACGTCAACAACCCAGTTGTCCTGCATTTTCAACACTTTTCAGTTCTTGGAAGCTACTAAACAAATTAGTCAAAATGGAGGTAACATACAGTAGTTAACTGTGTGAAAGTTTAAGTTGTTTCCATTGCAAACATTTTCATCTTTTGGTCAATCTACCTGCTGCAGCCGGGTTGGCTGGCGCTGGGCTGTGGCCCTCCAGGAAATGAGTTTTGCTCCTCTGCTTTAGTTATTTTGTATTTATTTATTTTAAATACATTTTATTTTAGAGATTAACAAAACCTCTCCTTGTGGGTAACATAAAAATATTTTTTCTTGTTCTGGTCCAGAAAATTGATATCAATCCTGATATTATCTTTATATTTATGCAGTAGTATTATTAATAATATTATCATATTATTATTATTATTATTTGTGATTTTCTTTATTTTATTTACCTTTAAATTCTTAATTTTATTATGAATATAATCATATTTGTTTAAATTATTTCTTAAAAACACAATTGCTGTACTATTCTATTGTGAACATCAAAATGAATAATGCAGGGTAACTGGGTGTCTCTGATGCCCCCTTTTGGAATAAATAACATTAACTTGCATTTTATGCTTGCTGCCACTGGAGGGGCATATACCCGTAGGATCTCTATGGAGGTTTTATACAGAGAAAATAAAATAGAATATGAAGGTGTCTTCCTGTTTGTCCCCTCTCTTGAATGAATGAATTAATTAATGAGGGATTTATATAGTGCTTTATTGTGTATTGCTGTACACACAAAGCACTTTACAATCATATGAGGGGATCTCTCCTCATCCACCACCACTGTAAAGCATCCACCTGGATAATGCGACAGCCACAGTACATCGGCCCCAGTGCGCTCACCACACACCAGCTACAGGTGAAGAGGAGACAGAGTGACAGAGACAATTCAGTGGATTGGGACTATTGGGAGGCCATGATAGACAAGGGCCAGTGGAATTTGGCCAGGACTATACCTATACCTAACAGGGTTATACCTCTACTCTTTAGGAGAAGTGCCATGAGATTTTTAATGACTACAGAGAGTCAGGACCTCGGTTTAACGTCTCATCTGAAGGTCTAATCCGAACGTCTCATCTCATGTCTTTGAACTTGTCTGCTAACCCTTCAGTGATTTCAGTTGGCCTTTAAAGTCTCCTCAACGCCCTCATGGCCTAGCGACATTTGACCCATCTTTAATCTTCAAGGTATTTTCTTTTCCTCCATTGATATTCAGGTTTAATCACCAGTGTCTCGTCAGCTCAGATAAATAAATTGTCAAATTATTGTGTATTTTGATTTTGTATCCTACCAGTGTTTTGGTTGGTAAAGATCTGGGCTGATAACGTGAAGGTTGTAGGTTCAAAACAATGATGAACTCAAATTTGAGGGAATAGGGTACTCTCCCTGTAATGGGTTTACTGACAATTTAGACCTGTACTATTGCTTTCCAAGCGTTCAATTTGATAACAAATGAGACGAAATACTAGTACAAATATGTAATTCTTTTTTTTCTTTTTTTTAACACAATAAAAAAAATTACTGCTAAAAGCGATAAGGGTGTGATAATAAAAGTGATATTTTTTTTATTATATAGCTGCTTGTGGTGACATCACAATCTTGCAACAGCAGTATCTCACAGGAAAAGCTGTTTGAGAAGCTCTTTTGTACAAAGTTTGAAATGCTGGATGAGTCATATAGCAAATCGTCTATATTGCTGATTATTTGTGAAATTTAAGAAATTATGAGTTTGAAATGGGCATGAAATGGGCAATGTATGCGGTATAGTGCTGATGGACCAAGAAACAGGCCAGTAAAAGATTAATTCAAGCATTAATTCAAGTAGTGGTGTAAAGTTGAGTATACTGTACATGACAAATATGCAGAAAACTGTGGTATACAAAATCACAATAATGACACCTTTAGCTCTTTAGATGTTTTTGATTTTTTTTTAGAAAATAAATATCTTTCGTCTCCTCTGAGAGCAGGGCCGGTTCTAAACATTAGGAGGCCCTAGTCAAAAATCATGTTGGAGGCCCCCCCACCCCCAATAAAAAGCACTTGAAAAAAATATGATTCCTAACTTTTTTATTTATATAAATTTAATTTTTATTTTTAACTTTAAATTTTGTATATTTGTACTTTATACAGTACAAAAAAAAAAGGAAAAATTCCTAGTTTAAATGTTTTTGAAAGAAGTCTCTTATGCTCACCAAGCCTGGATTTAGCCTATTTGATCAAAAATACAGAAAAAAACAATAATATTGTGAAATATTATTATAATTTAAAATAATGATTTTCCATTTTACTATACTTTAAAATATATTTCTGTGATGCAAAACTGATTTTTCATCAGCCATTACTCCAGTCTTCAGTGTCACATGATCCTACATAAATTATTCTAATATGCAGATTTATTATCAATGTTAGAAACGGTGCTTAATGTTTATTTTATAACCTGTGATACTTTTTTTTCAGGATTTTTTTATTATTAAAAATATAAATCTTTTATAACAATATAAGTCTTTACTATCACTTTTTATCTATTTAACACATCCTTGCTGAATATTACAGGGTTTGTTTCTTCTGTATTTTTGATCAAATAAATGAGCAAAAGTAATCTTTTTTGTTTGATGAAGATGTTATTGTTGTTATTATGTTGCTGTTTTAATCACAGTTCCAGAATACCACTTCAGTAGTGCTTTTATCATTTTTATTCCTAGCTGGGTATGGGCAGGATTTCCCCTTCTCATTTAATCAATATTGACTACAGATATTGTCATATTATTAATATCAATAATATGATATTATGTATTGCATTGTTATCCTAAATATGACATATATATATACACAAATCAAGTGGAACAGAAAGACACGATCGCTACTAAGAAGAAAGAAAAGTTTAGTTAGTTGAAACTGAAATTGTAAGTGTTATGTTAGAGCAGTGATCCTAATCAGGGCCGTGCAGAGACCTTTGGAGGGGCAGGTGCTCAAAGTATAAAAGGGGCACATGGAACACGGCTTTTAATAGGGCTGTGCTGCTTGCTGATATGTGTATCGAAATGGATACTTCTGTATTGATACAGCAGCAAATGTCATGACGCAGGTTTGAAAAAGAAAGAACAGAAAAGACCATTTTAAGTTTAAATGTTAAAGACATTTTTTGCACCTCTTAATTACTCTGGAATGATATTATTATTATTATTGTTATTGTTGTTGTTGTTGTTGTGTTTACAGGGTATGGTGGTTTTGCTGTTGTAAACACTACTGTTGTTGTTGTAGAAAAAAATATTCCTGTCTTATTTAAAATAGAATTCTATTCTAATCATGTTCTGAATTTATTCATTTTTTGAATGATAATGATTATAAAAACAGGATTGATAAGTATAATTCAGAGGACAAGAAAATCAGTATAAGCCTGTTTTACCAGTGTTGTGATAATTACTTTTAAGGCACTCTACGTTTTTTAAATAAATACTGTAATAATAATAGTTCAAAGTATGAATAGTTTTTAGTCAGATAACATAAAAATAACACCTCGATGCGCTTTAAACTTTTCCCAATTAAACAAGAACGAAAGAGAACAAGCACCTTTGTTTGTATTGCTGTGTGTAGAACTACGTTAGCTGCATTTTTAATATTAATTTTAATAAAATGTAAATTCATCCCCTGCACTTTATTCAAGCTCGAGCAGGTGTTTTCACATAGGTTTCTAGATTTAAATCTAGATTTAAATTAAAGAGACATGACCTGACGTTTTATTCGTATCCAAAATGAGGAGATATGAATATCAGGAGAGCTGAACACTCTCGTGCAGTGCGTGTTTCATTCATACTCGAAGCCAGAGGGCGCTCTCGCGCAGAAACGTTTGACGTGCAGGAAAGCTGAGCTGAATAAAAAGCAGAAACGTTTTACTGATGAAACGTGAAGACAATAAAAGATTGAGAAAATATATGGTTTATGTTTTTCAAGTTATCTTCAGGTAATAAATAAATAAACTATATGAAAAATACAGTACTGATTGACATATCATTTAGTATAGAAACTATAAAATATATTTCCTGAATTATTCTGTGATAAAATGGGAAAAGGGTGTTCGTAGTAGCCTTTATAAACCAATCATAAAATTATCATTAGGAAAACATTGGACAAAAATATTGTAGCCCCTTGCTGCAGCTAAAGTGCTTCCACAGGCTACACACAGCAATATACACACAGCTGTGCATGATCTCTTCACGCCGTTCTCGTAAAATAATAATAATTAAATAATATAAGTTTACAAGCACACCACTCCGCTGAGAACTCCACTTACCGGCAGCCGCGGACGTTATTGAAGGCATCCTAAAGGTGTCTGAAGGTGAGGGATCATCCCGGATGAGATCGTCAGGTGAAAGGTCATCATGTGGATAATTTAATTTACGGCTAAACTATTATTAATTAATTTTACTAATAGTTAGATTGGGCAGGCCTTCACAAAAGGGCGTTTAATTACAAAATAATAATAATAATAACAATTGCCTTGACAAAAGGGCACTTTGGGCATCAAGGGGAAAAGGGGCAGGTGCTCAAGAACTCGATTTCTAACAGATTTTCTGTATTTATCTGAATAATAGTTTGTGAGCCATAGAAATGAATGCTTTTCCACTCACATTGTTGTCTCATCTTTGAACTTCACTGCAAACGTGAATGCTGCAAAGAAAAAGAGGCATGTGTCAGTTTACTGTGTCCGTTGGATGAGATTTCATGCCCTTTTTGGAAGGGAACATTATTTCAGCTCTTTTTTTCAATGTGGTCCGTTCACTCTTTCAGTTGTGTATTTGTGTGTGTTGTTTGTCTTTTGTAAAATGCCTGCCACAGATTTTTCAGTGCACGCTTTCTTTTTTCACTCGGTTTCCAAAACTCTGTCATCACATTCAAAGACTTGATGTAGACCAAAGTGAACATTAAGAGAGATCTGTGGAGTGTGTTTGCAGTGCTAATATAACCGGTTAACTGGCTTTGTTTTTCCCCGTTTTCATCTCATCACCTCCTGTATTTGTGTCCGGTCCTTCTCACATCCTCATGTTTTATTTTCTTTTTTAAATTATGTGATAGTTCTGCTACACTATGGTATATTTGATATATAAGGTGGAGACCAAACTTGGTGATATTGAAGATCTAAGTGTTTTGAATGTCCAACTATGAAACTATTATAAAACTTAAAAACAAAACAAAATGTGTGATTTCCTACATACAAACCACACATGCTCATATGAGAAGTGCTCTTTGCACCTGTTTGTTTAATGTAAGGATGTTGCAATAGCAAATCCATTGCTATACCTTGTCTATTTGCTATTTAAATTATAACTTTTTAGACTACACATTAACCCTGAAAGGTTATTTTGAAAAACCAAAACAGTCATGCCAAAGCATTACTGTCAAACAATGTGCTGCTAGAATGTCATGGAGAGTTGTTTAGCAACACAGAACCTGCTAAAACTATGCATGCATGCTTCATTAACTAGTGTATGCTTTGTACAAGGTTTCACATTTGACCAGTGAATTTCTATTACTTCTCCAGTCAATGTGGTTTTTTTTATAGCGGGAGCAGATTTCAGTTTATATCTTAAAATGTAATGTTTGTTCCAAACCTGTATGAGTTTCTTTCTTGAAGAATGTATCTGGTCCCCATTGACTTCCTTGGTATGGAGAAAAAAAAATGGGAACCAGCAACTGTTTGATTATAAACATTCTTCAGAGTATCTTCTTTTGTGTTACAAAAAATTTTCAGGCTTCTCAATTTTCATTTTTGAGTGAACTATCCCTTTAAGAGAAATAGGTAATTATGTTGTAGTCTTCAACATATCAATTAATACGCTGTAAGTACACAAATGCGAACATTAATACAGGTTTTAATGATTTACAGTGTGAAGTCTCAAAACCTGACAACTATTCTTTTAATTACTAACCCAGGGGAAATTATAAACACTGTAAAACAGGATAAGTAAAAATATAATGAATATGTAATTTATTGTATATATTTAGTAAAATGCTCCTCTGTTGTTATTTTTATTTTTTCTAGTTAATTAACGAGCTATGAACATTACATTGCTTTCCTGAGGTAAATGTAAAGTTGTGTGGCATGATTGATTAGAAGCTGTTTTGTTGGCATCTTTCCGCAGTTAAAACACTGAATAACCGATTACATGAGACATGATACATTTCATAAAGTTGTACTGTTTGTTTTAACATACTTCTGATGTTCAGTCATATTCTTTTCACGGTATAACTAATAGTAAAACGGAAGAGATGATCGGTTGACTGCCGTTTAAATCTCACGCCACATTTAATAGCATCAAAATTACATTTGTTGTTTAAATTTCATTATAAAACTGACAACATTTGAAAGCTTAGACTTTGTTACTTATAAAAAAAGTAACAAAGAAACAAGCTCACTACAGTTACTAGATGCCAGGCGTGCTAAACATGAATTTCAAATGTGCAAAAACACGTGATCACGTGGAAAACGTGAAATTCATGTTTTTTCAGTAAGGGAAGATTTGTTTACACATCAACTGAAAAAAGGCACAGACTATAAAAGGTCATACAGGTGCATCTCAATAAATTAGAATGTGTGAAAAAGTTCATTTTTTCTTGTAAGTTATTTCAAAAAGTGAAACTTTCATATATTTTAGATTCATTACATGTAAAGTAAAACATTTCAAAAGTTTTTTGTTTTAATTTTGATGATTAGAGCTTACAGCTCATGAAAGTCAAAAATCAGTATCTCAAAATATTAGAATATTTATATTTGAGTTTCAATTAATGACCATCCATACAGTATACATTCTGGGTATCTCTTGTTCTTTGAAACCACAATAATGGGGAAGACTGCTGACTTGACAATGATCCAGAAGACGAACATTGACGCCCTCCACAAAGAGGGTAAGTCACAGAGGGTCATTACTGAAAGGTGTGGCTGTTTACAGAGTGCTGTATCAAAGCATATTAAATGCAAAGGAAGAATTTGGGTAGGGAAAGGTGCACAAGCAACAGGGATGACCACAAGCTTGAGAATACAGTCAAGCAAAGCTGATTCAAACACTTGTGAGAGCTTCACAAGGAGTGGACTGAAGCTGGAGTCAGTGCATGAAGAGACGTCTTCAGGAAAAGGGCTACCAAGCCACTTCTGAACCAGAGACAACGTCAGAAGCGTCTTACCTGGGCGGTGGAGACAAAGAACTCAGTGGTCCAAAGTCCTCTTTTCAGATGAAAGTAAATTTTGCATTTCATTTGGAAACAAGGTCCCAGAGTCTGGAGGAAGAGTGGAGAGGCACAGAATCCATGTTGCTTGAAGTCTAGTGTGAAGTTTCCACAGTCAGTGATGATTTGGGCTGCCATGTCATCTGCTGGTGTTGGTCCACTGTGTTTTCTGAAGTCCACAGTCAACGCAGCCATCTACCAGGAAATTTTAGAGCACTTCATGCTTCCTTCTGCTGACAGGCTTTATGGAGATGCTGATTTTCCAGCAGGACTTGGCACCTGCCCACACTGCCAAAGGCACCAAAAGCTGGTTCAATGACCATGGTGTTACTGTGCTTGATTGGCCAGCAAACTCGCCTGACCTGATCCCCATAGAGAATCTATGGGGTATTGTCAAGAGGAAGATGAGAGACACCAGACCCAACAATGCAGATGAGCTGAAGGCCACTGTCAAAGAAACCTGGGCTTCCATACCACCTCAGCAGTGCCACAAACTGATCACCTCCATGCCACGCCGAATTGAGGCAGTAATTAAAGCAAAAGGAGCCCCTACCAAGTATTGAGTACATATACAGTAAATGAACATACTTTCCAGAAGGCCAACAATTCACTAAAAAAAATTTTTTTATTGGTCTTATGAAGTATTCTAATTTGTTGAGATAGTGAATTGGTGGGTTTTTGTTAAATGTGAGCCTAAATCATCACAATTAAAAGAATCAAAGACTTAAACTACTTCAGTCTGTGTGCATTGAATTTATTTAATACACGAGTTTCAATTTGAGTTGAATTACTGAAATAAATGAACTTTTCCACGACATTCTAATTTATTGAGATGCATATCATCAAAATGGAAGTATATTAAAAACTAAAAATCTATATTATCAGCCCTGCATCTCACAGCTGACATGCTTGCCTTTTGTAACTTGTATGTTGTGCACGAAACCGACTGACACCATCAAAACGTGCCATAAAAGAGCTAATTAAACGTGAAGGTTACAGCCAATGATTTCGACCTTCCAAAACTATTTCAGCCCAACCTGAAAATTAATTTTTGGCCTCTGTAATTATTCTGTAATAATTTAAGTTCATCAGTAGAAAATAGGTCTGAAACGTTCCACAAAATAGTAATCCAAACCCAAACAAATGACAGCTAGATCTCAGGCTTTAATCGTCAGAGAATTCAGGAAAGGCTCAGAGAAACTCAGTGAACTGAAATATTTAATTGGCATTGAACACAATTGAACAACAGAGGGTTAGGTCAGGAATCAGAGTTAATATAGAACAAAAAATAAAGGTGGAAGACTGTATAATGACATGTTAAAGGTACAGCCCCTCCGGTGTCCCCTCCTGCTTCTTGTACAGGATGTTCTCTTTGGACTTTTTGAAGTCTTCATTAGTAACTTTCATTCTCCGTTCCCTCAGAGCCATCAGCCCTGCCTCTGTGCAAATGGCCTGGTAGAAAAACAAAAAAAATCACTATTAAATACAATGAAGTGCATATACAAATTTGTTCAATCGTTCATGGCCTTTGTTCATGTTGTAATTAATATTTGAGGCACTGAAGGGATAGTCTAGCCAAAAATGAAAATTCTTCCATTGTTTACTCAATGTAATGTTGCTCTAAAGCAGGGGTGTCAAACTCAGTTCCTGGAGGGCCGCAGCCCTGCAGAGTTTTGTTCCAACCCTGCTCCAACACACAAACCACGTCGTTTTCAAATAAGCCTGAAGGACTTGATTAGCTGGATCTGGGGTCCGTTCTTCGTACGTCGCTAACTCAGTTAGCTGGATTTGATTGTTGACGATTTCGCTTGATCTTGGATCATTTGGTTCTTCGAAGCTCATCCTGGACTTGCTGTCATAGCAACAGGTCCGTAAACTTAAACCTGCTCGGGAGCAGGTTTATTTCATGTAAACAGGATTAGATCGCATCTTTTTAAGCAGAATTGATACTTAAAATAGGTCCTAGTCATCGCTACTTTATTACAAGAGTACTCTACTGGTCCAGGGACAATCATTTAAAATAATAATAATTTGAAAATAAGATAATGTTGTGTAGTCTATAATACTAGACATAGCCAGTTTTACTACTTGAAAGATTTATTAGTGATGAAATAATTACTTTATAATTGTATTGGATTCTTACACACATGCTATACAGTCAATCTGAGCTGTGCATTAATTTGAGTGATGACAGATATTATGGGAGGGGCTTGATGGAGCGCAGGAGATGCAGATAACATGATCTTTAAGAAACTGTAATTAATGCTGTCACGTAACAAATCTGCGTCAAAGATAAAATTAAATGAATTGCTAATTACAACATTGCAAAAAAATTAAAGCCTGTATAAATACTAGAAGTCATGAATATAAATAATTGGGAATCATGTAAAAAAAATACAAATAAATAAAAAAAAGTCCACATTTCATTTATCTATTTACATCTCATTTATCTATTTATATCTATATACATTTATGTCGTTTTGTTCGCTTGGCTGTTTCCTTATAAAGGTCCAGAAATTTGTCAACTCTTTCGTCAGGTGTCTTTTTTAATGATATGATGTCATTACGTTGCTGTCTTGCCGCCAGCCAATCGCTGCATTGCTGATCGTGGTTTCGAGTATCGATACATCTGCCCTTTTCGGGGAACACGAGAACGCGCAGTAATCTTAGACAATTTAATCCAGATATTTTAATCTAATACGCAAATTTGTTTGAAGAACCAAATTAGCCAGAGATCAGTTATCAGGATTAGAAGATCTGGAATCTTTCAAATCATCTCAGATATATTAAGCGAGGTACGAAGAACGGACCCCAGGTGTGTTTAATTAGGATTGCATCTAAACTCAGCAGAGCTCCGGCCCTCCAGGAACTGAGTTTGGCACCTCTGAAACCTGTATGACTTTCCTCGGTGCAACATACAAGACGACATTTTGAAGAATGTTGGTAACCAAACAGCTTTGGTTCCCATTGACTTCTATTGTAGGGACAAAAAAATACAATGGGTGTCAATGGGAACTAAAACTATTTGTTTACCAACAATCGTCATACAGGTTTGAACAACATTAGGGTGAATACATAATGGAAGAATGTTCATTTTTGGAGTCCATTAAACCTAAATTAAAATTTTAAATTAGTCGGACAAGGTCAAATAAACCACATTATCTTGTTCTGCAAGACAATGTTTTTCTGTGTAATCAAATTGCATAAGATCATGCATCTATTTAATTAAACGGCCCTTTGATGCTACCTTGATGTCAGCACCAGAGAGGTCCTCTTTAGCCAGGATGAGTTCATCCAAAGTCACGTCATCTGCTACTGTCATCCTGCTGGTGTGGATCTGAAAGATTCTGCGCTTGGTCTTCTCATCCGGCAGTGGGAACTCAATCTTACGATCGATTCTACCTGTGGAATCACAAAAAGGAAACACCTAATTTTAGTCTACAAAGTAATGCGCTTCTTTTTTAAATGTAATTATGTGCAGATTGTGCACTTTAAAACAAAGGAAACTCTCACACTAATGTTTGTGACATCAGATGTTTGTGTCTGGCCAGTGAGTCCACTTTGATTCAATTAGCATGTGAAACCCACACCAGAAATAAACATGGTAAGCTGACTAATTCACCTGGTCTAATGAGAGCTGGGTCAAGTGTCTCTATCCTATTAGTAGCCATGATGACTTTAACGTCTCCACGGGAGTCAAATCCATCCAACTGGTTTAACAGCTCCAGCAGTGTTCTCTGGATCTCACGCTCTCCTCCTGAATTGGAGTCATACCTGCAGAGAAACAACATCCAAATGTCAGTGTTTACCACTGTTTATAATAAAAACAATCCAGTCTGTACCCGATATACACACAACTGGGGCCCATAGATAAATGTTTTATTTTTTTTGTAGTGGAATTATATATCGCATAACTAGTATAATTTATACAGCATAGCATACATTTTGTCAGTGTTAATCTAAAAATCTACCAACAGCTTTGTTTTTTGTGAATTATGAGTGAATATTGGGTAAATAAGTGTATGTAATGTGTAAATTTTAAAAAAAGTACAGGTATTGTGTAAATAATACAAACAAGATGTATTAGGTATAGGTGTGCTGTGGTATCTGACCACACGGGCCAGCCTTCACTCCCCACATGCAACAATGAGCCTTGGCCGCCCATGACCATGTCGCCGGTTCACATCTGTTCCTTTCTTTGACCACCTTTTTGATAGATACTGACCACTGCAGACCGGGAACTCCCCACAAGAGCTGCAGTTTTAGAGATGCTCTGACCAAGTCGTCTAGCCATCACAATTTGACCCTTGTCAAACTTGCTCAAATCCTTACGCTTGCCCATTTTTCCTGCTTCTAACACATCTACTTTGAGAACAAAACGTTCACTTGCTGCCTAATATATCCCACCCACTAACAGGTGCCGTGATGAAGAGATAATCAGTATTATTCACTTCACCTGTCAGTGGTCAAAATGTTATGCCCGATTGGTGTACCTTTATTCATATATATATAGTACTTTTATTCAGCAAGGATGTATTAAATTGATCAAAAGTGACAGTAAAGATATTTATATATAAAATGTAAATGTATTCAGTATAGATATTCTATAAAAGATTTCAACATTGATAATTACTGTATAGGAAAGTTTCTTGAGCAGCAAATCAGCACATTAGAATGATTTCTGAAGGATCATGTGACACTGAAGACTGGAGTAATGATGCTGAATATTCAGCTTTACATCTCAGGAATAGATTACATTTTAAAATATATTAAAATAGAAAACAGTGACTAAACACTATAATAATATTTCATAATATTTCTGTCTTTACTGTATTTTTGATTAAACAAATGCATCCTTGGTGAGCAAAACCCTTCGTGCTCACCTCTTTGTGCCGATAGCGTCAATCTCGTCTATGAAGACAATGGACGGAGCGTATTCCTCAGCCACTCTGAAGAGCTCTCGCACCAGTTTGGGACCATCACCGAGGTATTTCTGAATAAGCTCTGAGCCCACCACCCTCAGGAAGGTGGCAGACGTCTGGTTCGCCACCGCCTTCGCCAGAAGAGTCTTGCCTGCACATCAGCAATACAGAACATCAATACAAAACATATGCTAAGAAAATGACAACATACAGACGCAAATTGGTTTTTAAGACTCCTCAGACTGACCTGTTCCCGGAGCACCGTACAGAATGACCCCTTTAGGCGGCTTTATTCCCATCTCTTCATAATACTCTGGATGTGTGAGGGGAAGCTCCACAGACTCCTAAAAGAAGAAATGCACAACATGCCTTCGAATTCATTTTGATTTCATGCAATGTCCTTATTAATGTTCTTGTGCAGGATTTCTTCAGTGTATGTAATTCTAAAGAAGAAAAAAACACATTTCATCAAAATGTATAAACTGTATCTGCGTCTGAATTAAATTTAAGTAAACAGCTGACATAATCAAGGACAAGTAAACAGAGAAAAACTGCCAATAAGAAATAAAATAATACTTAAATAAATATAAATTAATATATTTATTTTTATTAATACAATGTATGTCCTATTTTTATAAACTAATCAAAATACTTTTTTGCAGTTTTTAGCCACTTTGAAATTAAATAAATGTTATGGTGACTTATCTATTACCTTGATCTCTTGAATCTGGCTGTCCAAACCTCCGATGTCTGCGTACGTCTCCTGTGGGGCTTTCTCTACTTTCATTACAGTCACCAGAGGGTCTGTGTCATCCATCAGCACCCCGATTACTGCATGAACCTGCAAACATTTACATAAATTACTAACAATAAATGATTTCTATAATTCATATTTAATACATATTATAATACACAAATTAATAAAATAATAATTTGATAACATGATATTTTTGACAACTGTAACAAAAACATTCAAAATTCAGGAATAAAATTGACATCTGTATTCAAATAAATCAAGTATATGAGTCAATATTCATGTTTATTTATCTTCCAGTTTTATAAGGTCTGTCAAGTTATTTTCGAGGCTTACTAACCTTGTGGTTCAGTAACACCGAGCAGCCGGGCTCTAGAAGGTCTTTATCTACAAATGACAGAATACTGACGTAATGTTCAGAGCCCACTGATGTCGACACAATGGCGTGATTATCGTCAATGATCTCCTCCAGATTTCCCACAGACATGGGCGTCCCTCTGAGATCATCCACTTTAGATCTCTCCTCCTGTAAACAAAACATGATGATAAGGGCTGGGCTTGATTTATCTAGATTTGTGTTTCTAGATTTACTGTCTTTCATAAAAATATTTTTATTCTGTAATGCCTCCAGGCCAAATTATGGTTCATCTGATTCAAAATAAAAACAATGATAATTATACAAATCACAAATATATATTTTATGTAATATAAAACAGACACAATAATAAATGTGCTCACCTCTTGTTTCTCCTCCAGGGGTTTCATCTGCTCCTGGTTCCTGATGAACTCCTCCTCCATCAGCAGATAGTCTTTAATTCTCTCTTGTTTGAGGAGCTTTAGTCTGCACTGTGTATGTGGAGTGACTGAGGAAGAAAGAGACAATGACAGCTCATGATTCTATGGATCACTACTAACTATGTAACAGCCTCTCGAAAGGTTTGGTTAAAGTATAATGATGTTTATTTTTACCCAGAGGGAGTTTGCTAGCAGCATCTGGTCCCTTCACTTTCTTCTTCCTTTTCCCAACTCTTGTGGGAATGGGAGGCTCATACTTCTTTTTCTTATCCTGAAATTCAATGCACAGAAATTAATAATCAGCCAGAAATGTGTCCATTTTAACTGCTAAATTTCTCTAAGATCAATCACTTCAGAGATTTGTACGTTTTAAAAAAAAAATACTTAATAGTAGTGAGGTTTTGTGTGTGTGTGTGTGTGTGTAATACATACTCACCTTGTCATCTTTCTTCCCTCCACCAGGTCCTCCACTCTGACTTTGACCCTGTAAAAATCAAACATTAATTTAACCTGATGTTTTGATGATGTCTATCACCTACACTGACTTGTGAACTGATTGTATTTAGTAATTTGCTTCATGTTTCATGAATTTATGACACATTAATTCAACATACCTATCTATATAAATATATAGAGAAATAAATAGATAGATAACACATATATAGTACAAAAGGGTTCATTTACATTCAATAAGGTTATAACATTTGTAAAAATAAAAAAAAATTAAGAGTAATTCATATCTTATTTGTTTACATAAACACATGACCATGATAATGCGTGCATTTGACAATTTGACACATCCATTTATCTAATTTTTCTTTAATACCAGTACCAATGTTTACTAATAGGTTAATATAGTAAGGATAGTGTTGACATTATGAATCATACATTTATTCTCTTTTTATATAATTCCTTGATAATACGCTAACACAACATGCTAACGTTCCTGCTTTACTGTCCAACAAACAGTCCAATAGAGACAAAGGTCTAACGGTTCTAAATATGCATAATTCATTTCTAAACCACAAATTCATATGCATATATTAAATATATCAAACAAACTATTTAAAAAAGAAAAGAAGTGAAATATGCTGGCTCACCATGGTCGTTTGATTGTCGTTTGTTGTCTTGTTTCTTCTTCTGCACTAACAGATCAAGCCTAGTGTGTCGCCTCCGCCACCTTCTGGAGAGGAGAACACATTGACTGACGTCCTCAGTACTTCTTCATAATAACCTTGCCCGCGCATATAATGTTTAATAATGGTTAATAATGGTTAAATGGTTAATAATGTTTGTAATTATTAGGCAAATTGGTTATTAAATAGCTGCTTTTATTTTTAACTAATTGACCCCACAAGAGGGGCTTACGCGAATAAAATATCGCGAGAGTATACTGTTTGCCACGAAGGGCTGTGGTTAAGGTCTCGCGAGACTTTCACAGAATGAAGGTTACCATCCTTGGTTACCATCTTTCCGCTACGCTCACTAATGTGAACCTGAACAAAATAATTGGGAGCGTTGAAAAACCTTCAAGTCTCTTGAAGATTTCAATGCATGTCTTCAACAGCACGAAGAAGACACGAACACAAAGTTTATCGTTTTGAAGAGCGATCTTGCATTTGGCAAAAATGGTACGTTTCGATATCATGAAGTTCTAGATGTTTTAATTTAATAGATTTTAATGACCTGTGCAGTTATTACTACTGCTCATATCATACTCAAAGTTAGTGATCTGAACTAACCTAAACCCTAGATATTTTCTTGCGCAAAACTTATGACTTATGCATATAACATTACAACGTAATAACTTGGACTGTATATCTTGATAACTGGTTAATCTTTTGAATATTTTAGCAACCACCTATAGCAACGCCCTAGCAACCAGTTAGCATACCATAGCAACTATCCACTATACAGCTCCACTCAAAGTTCTTATTCTTCTGGATTTTGATTTTGATTTTTAGATCTGACAGTGGAAAAACAGCTACAGTGGGAAGTGAAGATTGTTCCTTTTAAGATAATTGGGAAAAAGACATATATATGTCACCAAGGAAGAGACAAGCATGCCAAAGCCAAACAAAGACGTCAGGAGAGTAAAGTAAGAGGTTCGCACAAATGTTCTATCATATTTGGACATCACTTTTATAGTTAAAATGGCTTTTGTTCTGTGTCTTTTGTTTCAGGCACAAGGTCATGAATATTCATGCCTTAAAACAATACGCTTGGTGCAGCAAACCAAAAAAATGGGTTGTCCTGCGACCATCAATGTGGTTCATATTGTGAAGTATCCTGAGTATAAAGTAAGACACTTAATACATTCTGTCAGATCAGTAATATTTGTGACACAACACTTTTTTGTCTGCACTTAGATACAAATAATTTGAAATTAATGTTGTGTGATTGTCTAATATATTAACACCATGAAGCATTAAGTGATACAATTTATTTCTTCCTTGTAAATCAGAGATTTTTTCCTGACAAGTCTCATTCGACCATCTTGTCATACAGCATTTTTGCAAGTGTCAGACACATTTGTAAACTGTAACAGTATTTTTGTGTTTTTGGTGGCCAGATTACTGAAGATAACCCATATCAGAAACGAGAGAAGTCATCAGCTGTTAGAGAAGCATTAAGACTAGATCCAAAGCGTGTGCGCACAGAAGAAATGTTTGCGGCCAGTTTCCCAGATATTAAAGAGCATCAAAACCACCCCATTTTTGGAAAGGTTTGTGCCTTAGGATTGATCTCACAAGTTATGACAGACTAATGTGACTTGAAATGAATACTTTTATTCAGCAAGGATGTATTAAATTGATCAAAAGTGACAGTAAAGACATTGTTATTGTTACAAAAGATTCCTATTTCAAATAAATGTTGCTCTTTTAAACTTCCTATTCATCAAAGAGTCCTAGAAATGACAGTTTCTGCAAAAATATTAAGCAGCACAACTGTTTTCAAAATTGATAATAATCAGAAATATTTCTCGAGCAGCAAATCAGCATATTAGAATTATTCTGAAGGATCATGTGACACTGAAGACTGGTGTAATGATGCTGGAAATTCAGCTTTGACATCACAAAAATAAATTACATTTTAAAATATATTCAAATAGAAAAGTTATTTTAAATTATTTCATTTTATTACTGTATACATAATATTACTTTTTTTTACTGCATTTTTAATCAAATAAATGCAGCCTTAGTGAGCAGAACAGACTTTTTCAAAACCGTTTCAAAATCTTACCAACCCCAAACTTTTGAAAAGTACTGTAACCATTTTTTCTGCTTGAATCTGCAGGAATCAAGAGACATTTGGAACATCATAAAAGAAATCAAGGCAGGAAACAGGAAGTCCAGTGCAGACCATCATAATCTACAGGTAAAGATTGTCACCTGATTGTGATGCTGTTAACAAGAGTCAACATAAAATGACATTCAAAACCAGCTTTGCTTCTGTAATATGATGTATTGTAAAGATAAAAAGGGTGCGCAAAAAAAAAAAAAAACGGGATTAGTGATGTAAGCCTAAAAAGGGACGTTGTATCAGAAGTGGAGGTTAATGCATTTCTTTTCCTTTGGAATAATGTGTACAAATGACTCATTCACAATAAGACCAGAACTAAAGTCAGTTTGGATTTCATGTTGGCTTTCTTTGAACATTGACTGATGTTTTATGTTGCATAAATGTTTTTATTACATTCAAAACTCTTTAAAGTGATTAATTGACAGGTTATACATTGTAGGCCTTGGTAAACACATGGAAAGAAGAGGGCTGTGCCGTTGAGTGCAGACCCTCTCAGGAGGAAGAGGATGGTAGTGTGGTGAAGATGCTGCTGTGCTTGCAGACGCCGTGGCAGAGGAGGCTTATGTTACTGTATGGACAGCACATGTGCTTACTGGAAGAAACCTATCGAGCCGGCAGGTAATGTCATTTCATTGTGCAATAATCCAGAAGAATTAAATATCGGATTCACTAAACAAAAAATAAAGACTATTTACTTGTCTTTGCCATGCAGAAATTCACTGCCGCTCTTCTCTCTGTGTGTGAGGACAAATGTGAGCTACGCCGTTGTTGGAGTGTTTGTCACTCAGACAGAGACTAAAGAGGACATCGCAGAAGCCTTGAAGGTGTTTCAGAAGTGGAATTCAGACTGGAATCCATCACACTTCATAGTGGACTTCTGTGAGGCGGAAATCAGTGCTTTAGAGGAGGTGTTTAAGGGTATGTTTGAAAGTGTATAAATATTTTATTTAAACTAGACTAGAGGATTTGGCATGACAAATGTAATAGCAGCACTGCTAGACTGCATTTATACAAAAGCACTGAGTCTGATTTCAGATCACCAATTTTCCCTTAAATTCTGAAATATGTGACTTCCTCCAAGTAAAATGAGCCATAGGAGCGAGAGTGATTAATAATATTTCACCTAAATATATTGCAGATATGCTCACTGAATATAAACCTAACAGACCACTCAGATCATTAGGATCGAGTCAGTTAGAAACACCAAGGGTTCACACAAAACAAGGGGAGTCCGCTTTTAGCTATTATGCGGCCCGCAGCTGGAACCAGCTTCCAGAAGAGATCAGATGTGCTAAAACATTAGCCACATTTAAATCCAGTCTCAAAACTCATCTATTTAGCTGTGCTTTTGTTGAATGAGCTCTGTGCTACGTCCCAACTGACTGCATTGTATTTTATGTATAATCCTTTTCTATTTAACTGTTTTAAATTTCATTTTAAATCAATTTCTATATCATTTTAAAATTCCTTGTTTTATTATTTTTAATTCCTTGTTTTTATTGCTGTGAATGATTATTTCACTTTCTTTTATGTAAAGCACTTTGAATTACCACTGTGTATGAAATGTGCTATATAAATAAACTTGCCTTGCCTTGCCTTGCCTTATATTAATTTCATAATATTTTTTCAGTTCTTGATTTTAGAAATGTTGAAGGCCATCACATCTGTATGCTAAATTATTGATTTATGTTAACTCCTTCTTGTAGTCTTTCACCCTGTTGTATTGAGTCATGTGCTGAATGAACATATAGTTGCTCCAAAATGTTCTAAAATGTCAGATCTGACAAGCATCATTTTTGTCTTTATAGGTTCTAAAGTGCTCCTCTGTGATGTTCACCGTGAGAAGGCGTGGATGGAGTGGACAAGAAAAAAGGACAATGGTGTAGCATCTCAGGAAGAGGTTCTTAAACTTCTACAGGCCATTGCAGATTCTCAGACGAATGAGGAGTTTGAGAACAAGACTGTTATCCTTCAACAACATCCAGACTGGCAGTCCAATGAGAAGCTGAGAAGGTTCGTCAGCACATGGCTTGTTCATGCAGAGGTGAGCGTGTTATCTTGTTGTCGGTTCTGTTATTAATCAGTAATGATGAGAAACTAGTATAACGCAAGTTATGCTCTTCTATTTCCTGAACTAGAAGTGGGTGAATGTGTTCGGAAATGAGAACCTGAATGTGGCCGCTTTCAAAAATAAAGGTGTTGAAAAACAAAAGGATGTTCTGAAGCATTCATTCCTCAAGGGACATCGAAACTGCAGCCTCAGCGAAACACTAGTAGCCATTATGAGAGACTTCCTGCCGAGATCATATCAAAAGTAAGAACTGGACTGTTGTGGAAAGTCATTTGGCATCAGTCATATTTCACCCCTTGCCTAAATAAAGAAATAAAATAATACATTTTGCTGAATGAAAGTGAAGCCTTTTAGTTTTTTGGATAGTGAAAGTTTTTTTAGTGTGATTACCCCCCCCCCCCCCCCCCCCAAAAAAAAAAAAAAAAAAAAACATTGTCAAAAATGTAAGAAAAAATATATTAAAATATATTTTAATTATTAGTATTTTTAAGGATTACATCACAGTAGTAAACAGTAATACTGTACTGCAATTAGTACTAAATAAAAAATAACATGCATTCTGTATGATCACTCTTATTTTGTTAAAATTATTCACATTCTCACAGATTCTGCAAGGGGTTCACAAACTTTTGCATGCCACTGTATGTATGTTTTGTGAAAAAATATTGGTGTATATATATATCTATATATCTATTATATATATATATATATATACTGTATATATATATATATATATATATATACACACACACCAGTATTTATATATACACACACACACCAATATTTATATATATATATATATATATATATATATATATACATATATAAATAGAAAGAAAGGTAATTGAATAGATTAGTATATGTAATAATATATTAGTATGATGTTTAATATATCACATATTATTATACATAGTATAATGTATAATAGTAATAGTATAATGTATAGATACTATATTAGGTATAAAGCAATATATTAGCAATAATGTGACCTAGATATGTTTTTGTGAGATTCATTTGTTGATTAGAAAACTGAACAGAACTGAACTAACTAAAAATATTTTTTTTCCATATACAGATATGTTGAATTGAATGTCAAATGCTCAAATGGCTCACATAAATATAGCACAAATGTGCCTTGTTATGTAAGAGACAGACCAAGAATTATGGCTCTACACATCATGAAAAGGCACCGAGAACATAACATCTGCTGGAGAGAACATCTTCACTGTTCAGAGTCAAACTTCCCAGGAAAAACATCAGGTGAACTTTGGAAAAGACGATGAGATGCCTTCATGTACATGCATGGACTGGTGGAGACATCGTCTCCCATGTCAGCATTTCTGTGCTGTTTTTACCTTAGTTCCTGGCTGGAGTTGGGAGAATCTGAGCGCTGTGTACAGGAACAACCCTCTCTTCACGTTTGATGAGGTTTGCCTTGGACAATATGCTGATCTTCAAGGCAAAGAGGTTTTGAAGAAGAATCAGGAGAACGATACTAGTCCAGAGAGAGAGAGCTGCACCTCCAGTCCAGACAGATGTCCATCTCCTGCTGCTCCTTCAGAGAACATCCTGACCACTCCTAAAGCAGAAAAAAGAGAGACGTGTGGCACCTTGTTAAAGGAGATATCAGAACTGACATGCCTCATACAGGATGGGACATTTCTAGATTCAGTGACCGATCGCCTTTCGGATCTGTTAGAAGATATAAGGCAACACACTCCCCATGATGACATCCTTGACCTTTCCTATGCACCACCATCCAAGAAAATGTGTTCAGCATCCGCTGGACACCCCAAAACACTTCCAATCCCCAAAAGATGCTCTGTGTCTGGAATAGTTGATGAGTGCAACCCATACAAGTGACTTTTGAACTACATTTTTAAGGTGTCACTTTCCTTAATCGTGATTTGTGGTTGTAAACATGTTTGTCATTAAAATGCTTTAAGACAGAGTGGGGTCATTTTCCTTTGCTTTCCTGACAAAAGTAGCTTGTTGGGTATTAAAAGAGCAATTTGACACAAGTGATCTTGGGAATTTTATCATAGTTTTTGTTCTTGTTCGCAGGTACTTCTTCAGTTGAAGATCATTACTAATGTGAAGTTTCTCTGTATTGTACAGTGGAGTTCAAATGTTTGGGGTTGTTAAGATAATTCTTTTTTTTTTTTTAATTCTCTCATGCTCACCAAGCCTGCAATTGATTGATAAAAAATACAGTAAAAACAGTATTATTGTGAAATATTATTACAATTTAAAATAGCTATTTTCTATCTGAATATATTATAAAATGTAATTCATTTCTGTGAATTTTCAGCATCATTACTCCTGTCTTCAGTGTCACATGATCCTTCAGAAATCATTCTAATGTACTGATTTGCTGCTCAAGAATAATTTATTATTATTATCGATGTTGAAAACAGTTGTGCTGCTTCATATTTTCAAATATTTAGGATTCTATGATGAATATAAAGTTCAAAAGCTGAATAAAAATTGCTGAATAAAAGTACTCAAAAAAAAAAACTTACTGGCCCAAACCTTTGAACAGCTGTGTATTTGCACTTTTTCTGTACAGATATTTCCATAAGTAAGACTTGTATGTACGAAAATAATAATGCATTGTTTGTAGTAATCTTTTACATGTTCATTTTATTTATGACCTGTGCAGATACACTCCTAATCGGTAACACAACAACATTTAGTCTTCACAAGCATCAACCACAAGTGAGCGTTTTTAATCAGAACATTACAATTCCCCAGGATCATTTTGTTAAACCTGATCAAGACAACTGTGGTTTGTGGTTGGAAAGAAACGCTCACTTGTGGTTGATGCAGAGCTCTATAAAAGAGGTCCACATGCTTCTGAGGAGCACATTTGAACCTTGATTCTGAAAGCTTCATCTTCACGCTGGTTAGAGATCATCAGCTAAGATGCTCCGCAACATCTTTCTTGTCAGCTTGCTCGTATATGCAGGTAAAATAATCAATTCAGTTCTAAAATTACTATTCTATTTTGAATTCTATTTTGTGTTAGGTATAAATATTTGTCTTATGATTCTAATATATTTATCTTAAGCTTGAATCATTTGTTTTAATTAATTATTGTCTATTTATTTGTAGTCAGTGCAGCTCATTGGGAGATCCGTGAGGTGGACTCTGCCGAGGACCAAGATGAAGAGATCTCTGTAAGCATCTCCTGGTGACAACAGTTTTTTAAATAAGTGTATGCTTAAAAATAATGAACGATGCACATATCTGTTTAACTAGACTGGGGGAAAACCTTTCACTCATTTGCATGTGATTAACAGGTGATAGATGACTAATTGAGCAGCGTAGTTCATTGCATTGTCTCTGAGTCAGTGCAGAGAGATTTGGAGATTGACCTCTGTTGTATTTTTATTTGCTTTATTGTTATTTGATTCATGTTTGTTTCATATTGTGATGTTTTTCAGGCTGACGGGATGCCGAAACAGCAGATATTTGGTATGTGCGGTATATGCAAATCCATCATGAAGGCAGTGAAAAAGAAAGTCTCCTCTAATGCAACACCGGTGGGTGTCATGATTAATATTAAATTATTGAACTGAACGTGCATCTCACAACAACTTTGACTAAATCCATCATTTCCCTCAGGATGAAATCAAAGCCAAGCTGAACAACTACTGTAATAAATTGAAGTTTGGGAGTGGTCAGTGCAAGAAATTGGTTCGGAAGTATCTGCACAATATAATTGATGAGCTGATGACGGATGACGGGCCAAACACCATCTGCACAAAAATTAATGTCTGCAAGTAGGTACACATAAATACCCATGCCAAAAGTTTACAATCACGTCTTTTTTCCCCACAGTAATATGGTGATAGTATGATTAAACGAAGAGATTTTAAATAACTTTTTGTTTTGTTCCAGGAAAAAAACACCCATAAAGGAGTTCATTTTTGTACATGATCAAGCTCATGACAATTTCTGAATGAGAATAAATGATTGCTTTGAAAGCATTACAGTATATGCATTACAGTGAAAACAAAATAAAACATGAATAAAACAATCAATTATCTGTGTTTTCTTTAGTTTTATTGTTTAATAATTATTAAGCTAAATCAAAAGTGTTTAAAATATAAAATAAAACAGAATAAAATGTTATTCAGATATTCAGAGACAATAATAATCATCGTTTTACCAGATCCATTTCACATAATTTTCCTTCTAACAAGCTCATGTTTCCACCAACGACTACAGATGTTTTAGATAAGAGCACTGCTATGAAATTAATCAAATTAAACAGAAAAGTATCGTAAGTCAACTATCTTGCTTGCAGAATATATATTTAGTTCAGTCCACTGTGATTATGACAGATGTGAATGGGATTTGTACATAGTTGCATTTAGATGATGGGTTCTTGTGGCTAACCACGAGACTTCTGCCATATCTAGGACAGAGTTCCTCTCACAGTTGTGTACTATCACACCATTTAGAGTGCCATGCCTGATTTAATGATGCCATTTCTGAATGACGTCTTACAGAGCTTGACTTGTATGACTATGCTGAGAGGAAAATATAATTTCACACTTTTGTGCGCCCCTATAAAATCAGGCACTTGTTAAACTATACTATTATACTACTATCTACTATAACATCTACTAATGCAATATTTAACATTTAAATGTTGCTTTTTGAGTTACGTATATTAGTTATTAACTACTGTTCAAACATTGTTGTTTTTTTAAAGAAATTAATACTTTTATTCAGCAAGGATGCATTACAGTTTTTTACGATCGCTATGACAATTTTTTCTATACTTCTAACAATTTTCCTAAACTCTTAACACAAAACACACAATTGACAAAACAGTTAATTTCATGCTCAAAATCACACATTGCAAACTAAACTCCAATACTAATTTTCAAATTAAAATAATACACTAACACAATACACTGCATCTACTAAAACACTGCAAACATGTCTCAAAATCAAATTATTATTCCAAAACACTAACACATGTTCTCTTCCAACAGGAACATTTAGTCACTCATAGCGCATTATCATAAAAACACTAACATCAAATGGAATTACAGAAACTGCATTATTTTAGGTGTCAGGTCTGACCTTATACAATAGAGAGTATATTGCATTGATCATAGATTATGTTTTAAACTACAGTTTCTTTTGAAGGCTCTCTACATTTTTGTTTTGTTGGGTTATAAATGCATGCATTTGATTTATTTTGCTGCAGAAAGGGGGGAAAGAAAGACAGAATTGCTGCAGTAAAGGCTTTATTTGCAACAGGACATTAGAAAAACAAGAAAGAAAACAATAATGCAAGAAAACAAAAATAAGCAATATAGCTGTCATTTATTATGTGAAAATACAAAATATATATATAAAAAAAAAAAAGTCATCTAATCTGCGTTTGGCCACATGTTCTCATCCACATCACACCAGATATCTTCTCTGGCAAGGCATCTTGGGAAGAATCTTTTGGTATGCCTTATCCTTCCTGGTATTGTTCAGCTGTGATGTCTTGGCATTCAGCATCCATTGCATCCTGGAGGGACATTTGGTCCTGTGGACGATGGTCAAAAACCTTCCATCTCCAGGCTGAGAAAAACTCCTCAATGTGGTTGAGGAACGGGGAGTAAGGGCCAAGGAAAAGAGACATCATTCTCGAATGGGTGTCAAACCAGGCTCTGACTGCACTGGGAATGGTGGAATGCCACATTGTTGCATGTGATCACATATATTGGAAAGAGGTCTCAACCTGTCCCCTTTCTCTGGCACCAGTCTTTGGTACAGATCTTCTAAAATCTCACATTTATGCAGGAGTGCACTTTTCCACACAAGATCAGCCCAAAGAGGTCCTCTTTTACTGTATATCATATGGTCATGCGACTGAAAGAACTTCAATCAGCTGTTTATCATTAGCAATGGAATAAAATACAGGAGACATATTTGTGTTTCAATTCACAATATGAACAGCTGTTCACTTTGACTTTAGCCTATAAGTTAGTTTTAGAACATGATGTTATCTGTTCTGACATACAGTGTATGAAAGTATATGAAAATTTGACAATAAAATTACATTGTTTTGGTCTTGGTTGAGCTTGTGTGTAAAAGAAGTTCAAGCATTTTAAATGCATTTTGTGTCAAAGCAACAAGAAATGTGTTAATAGTCTACACAGACGGATGTTGTGCTAACTGTGTTAAGAGTTTAGGAAAATTGTTAAAAGTATTGAAAAAATTGTCATAGTGATCGTAAAAAACTGTAAATTCATCAAAAGTGTCAGTAAAGACATTTATAATATCACAAAAGATTTCTATTTTAAATAAATGCTTGTTTTTAAATTGTCTATTCATCAAAGAATCCACAAAAATTCCACAAAAATATTAACTGTTTTCAACTTTGATAATAATTAGAAATGTTTCTTTCTTTTTTCTTTTTTTTAAACATAATAACAACAAACAACAACAGACAAACACAAAGGAGAAATAATAAATAAAAATAAATAAATAAGATGCATTAAAAAAAATGTTCTTGAGCAGCAAATCATCATATTAGAATGATTACTGAAGGATCATGTGACACTGAAGACTGCATTAATGATGCTGAAAATTCAGCTTTGCATCTCAGGAATAACATTTTAAAATATAAATCGAAAAAAGTTGTCATTGTAATAATATTTCACAATATATTGTATTATTAATCAAATAAATGCAGCCTTGGTGAGCATAAGAGACTTCTTTCAAAAACAGAAATCTTACCCACCCCAAACTTTTGAACAATGTTGTGCACATGTCTAATTTTCAATAGATGTCAATGGAGGAAGATGCTTTTTCCAGTCAAAGTGTGTAGTTTACCACTACAACCAGCAGGGGCCAAATAACCTAACCAGCCCAATCTTGAAACGTGCCCCTATAAATTGCTCTCTGGGCACTGAACTAGAAAAGGTTCAATGTTGAGAGGCTTTTTTTTACCCAGATACCAGGTAAGGCTGAGTAAGAACCAGATAAAACTATGCAACCACATTGCCACACCCGACCACTACAGAGATTCAGGAGAAAAACTAAGCTAACTTAATCAGAATCAGAATCAGAATCAGCTTTATTCGCCAAGTGTGTGCAAACACACGGGGAATTTGTTGTGGTTTTTAAGAAGCTCTTGGTACATACATGCATACATACATACATACATACATATAAACATACATATCTGACATGAGAACAGAACATTTAAATAAGCCTTAACAATAATAATAATAATAATAATAATGTGTCTGAATCTGGAACAGAAGATTTATGTACAGATTTGTGCCTTATTTACTCTATGTATACAGCTGTATAGAAAATTATGCATACATATTTACATAGTTCTAGAGAGAGTAAATAATTAGAGATGGGGGATGAATTACAGGCAAGAATTAGGGTTAGAGAATTACAGAACACAGGTAATAATTCCTGTGTTAGTGGTTTAGGCTGGAGATGGCATAGGGGAAAAAACTGTTTTTATGCCTAGATGTTCTAGTGCACAGAGATCTGTAGCGTCTGCCTGACGGGAGGAGCGCAAACAGGTCGTGTCCAGGGTGAGAGGGGTCTGTGATGATGTTACCTGCCCGTTTCTTCACTCTGGAGTAGTACAAGTCCTGAAGGCTGGGCAGGTGCACACCAATGATCCTTTCTGCTGTCCTAACAGTCCGCTGCAGTCTTCTTATATCTGATTTGCTGGCTGACCCAAACCATACAGTTATAGAAGAGCACAGAACCGACTCAATAACAGCAGAGTAAAACTGTGTCATGTGCGCCTGTGGCAGGTTGAACTTAATAAGTTCAACCTGAATTAAGTAGGACTGATTATCTATGGCACCATCTAATGAGGCCATGAGGTCATCTAACATGAATGTGGTTATTTAGACCAACAGTTCACACATTCACACACTCATCAGCAGTCATTTAGTTTTGAAGGTGATCTTAATTATTTTAAAGGTGATCTTAATGATTTCATTATTTTTGTAATTATTTTTTAACAATAATAATTTTTATTTGATATATTCCATTTTCTCTGTGTGTGTGTGTGTGTGTGTGTGTGTGTGTGTGTGTGTGTGTGTGTGTGTGTGTGTTTGTGGTTACTGATCTCTGGACACCCTGTCATTGATCAGATATAAAAAAAAAAAAAATTTTAAACAAAAAAAATATTATTAATTTAGTGTTTAGTGCAATATTGCTATTTTTATTATTTTAATATATAATAATCATTTTTGTTAATTTGTGTTTTTTTTTGGTTACTAGTTTCTTGACACCCTCAGAGTAGGCTATATGGGGGATGAATTTTGCTTAATGAAAAGCATTTTATAAAAGTACATATGCAGAAAATATAAGTTCTGGTCAGTAGGATTCACTATTGCTTAAGATGCAAAAAGGCTGAAGATCTGAGACAAAATGAGGTCTTGAGATCAACACAACCACAGAAGCCATTTCCTCCCTTGTTGAGTATTTCGCACAGTGACTGATATGTTCAGATATCAGAGCATCTTTACATCCTTTTAAACACAACAGTTTTAAAATATGACCATGAGTCAGAAGAAACTATTTATTGTAATTCTTCTCTTTGTAGACCAAGTGTGAAAAAAACAAAAAACTTATTCAAAGGAAATAATGACTGCTCCCTGCCTTGCATTTCATGACCTAGTGTACAAGATATGATATTATTTTATCAAAGATGATTGGATAAAGCCTTTAAAGCAGGGCTGTCAAACTCAGTTCCTGGAGGGTCGGAGCTCTGCAGAGTTTAGATGCAACCCTAATTAAACATACCTGATCCAGCTAATCAAGTCCTTCAGGCTTATTTGAAAACGACATGGTTTGTGTGTTGGAGCATGGTTGTAACAAAACTCTGCAGGGCTGCGGCCCTCCAGGAGCTGAGTTTGACACCCCTGCTTTAAAGTGACTAAAAATGAGCAAGAAGAGTTGTGTGGAGGGGTTTGTCTAGTATCAGTGTATGTATGTGGCTTGTTTGTCAAACGGGGCTGTTTAGTTGTCTGGTTGTTGTGGCAGAGACGTGAAAATGGCTTGCCGATCAGGTGGTCTGTGTGATGTGTGTAGGTGCTCGTGAAGATGAACAATTCACACAAACTCATCATTCACTCACTATCATGTCATTCCAGACCTGTATTACTTACTTTCTTCTGTGGAACACAAAATTATTTTAATACGGTGAATTCAGTACAATGGCAGTACATTGTGAGCAACTGATCTATAATAGTATTATAAAAGTATAATAGTAGAATTTATATAGACCAGTGGTGGAAACTTAGAATGTTTCTTATACAGATTTGGTTTTATTTAAAATAAATAACTATATGCAAAAATAACTAAATCTAATGACGTTCGGTTCCTTTAACAGTTCTTGCATATGAATTCTTACATATTCTGTGCAAAAATAGCCTACTCAGGTTTCATGCAAAGTACTTCTTTAATGACGCATCCGGTGTATGATTCTAATGAGTCGGTTATTTTTAGTGAGTCAAAAACATACAGTAGCCTACAGAGCCATCAGTGGAGTGTGAATCAAATGAATGTGTATATATGTATGTATGTATGTACAACGTATGTATATATATATATATATATATATATATACTGGAACTAACTAGGCATTTTGTCAGAAGTATTTTATAAATATAAATGAAATTAAAAATTAAACTTTGTTTAGCATTGTTGTTTAATGTATAGTTAATGTCAATTACTGGATTTCATTAGTAGCCTATAGTTTATTTCAAAGAGTTTAGTTCACTTTGGGTGGGGTGCAAACTGTCTCTCTTTTGAGAAATAAGAAGAAATATATAGACATTCTCTGAGTACCAGAGAACATGGTTTGCTCTTTTCACCATTGATTCAAAAGGATAATTTCCGAATTTACATTTCACAATGTCACATCTATCAATTCATTAAGGGCTTTTAAAACGATGACAGTTTGAGAATTAGAAATGAGGAAGCAGTTCTCAACACTTTTCCGAACAGCTAAACGTGTGGTAGGGTGTGAAAACCATCACACACCCTGCAATACCCAGATTAAAGAAGCACTCTCTTCTCGAAAGTCAAGGCAAATAGAAAAGAGTGAGTAATAAAGATGTATCATTCATCTCAAATAGTCAGCTAGAGAAGGCTTTGTTCTTTTAGGTTGCTTCTTGCAGAGGCATAAATCAGTCCCAAGGGGGTGGCATTAGGGCAACATTTTACAAATCACACAATACTGCAATATTTCAAGCAAAACCTTTATCACAGATATCTGAGTTTCCAATTTGAATGACATGTAATTATGATACTGCTTTGGAATAAGCAGATGCAGTGTAGTTGAGACTGAATTTAGTGTAAATTATTTAGATATATGTGTAATCAAAGTACTATCGTTTATGATAAATAAGCATACAGGAAGATGGGAAAAAATGTGTTAGTGATAGTACTTCTTGTCATGTTGAGGGTGCTACTGGTCTCACTTCACAATGCCTGTGGTTTCTGGTTGAAAACAGAGGTGTTTTAGCTCCAAAAGAGAGTTTTCAGCCTCATTGTGTTCAGACTCTTTTGCCAAACAAGATGCTGCGGAGTATCGTCCTGATTGCCCTGCTGATATCCTCAGGTAAAATGAGCACAAATCAGTTGTTGGTTATCTTTATCCATATATTAGTCTATATTTTGTGTGCCTAGCTACAAAGACTGCATAGACCGATTTGCACTGGCTTATGTCTATGATGTGCAATGCTGCTCACTCTAAAACCAGCTTGAATATGCCCAAAATATACACTGTTTAACTACATTCCTGCACTTAGTACATAGTATGTATTTATCATGCATTTTTCCTCAGTTTGTGCTCTTCACTGGGAAATGCTCAAAGAAGAGTCTACTGGAAATGAACTTGAAGAAGGCTCTGTGAGTTGTTCTCTATCATGATCCCCTTTTGTGTTCACTTGTAAAGTAGTATAGTAAATTGTTAACTAGCGGTCAAAATGTATATTTAATATAGAAATTTCTTTGCATACATTTTTCAATCATTTTTGTTAATATTTCCAAGCTTTCCTTCACCGTGTAACTTTCATGATAGCAAATAACATTTACACAAAATTAACTAACTTAGCTTAATGATTAGGCTATTTTACACATCAAAATGAAAATTCACAAACTGTTATTTGAAAACCAGAAAAGTAAATGATCTGTTTGCATTACCATGGTAGAATTTACAACTACCTATTTAATTGGCCAAACAACCACAATAATATGACTGTCAATAATATGATACAATGGTTTTCAAACAGCTAGTCATCACGTTCACTTTGAAATGCTAGATTCTACTGTGATACAGTATAAACTAATGACTTCAACATGCTGTCATATGACTTATTAGGGTGAGATACAAACAGAACAACTCCCTGGAATGTGCTGGGCTTGCAAGTGGGCGATGAAGAAGCTGAAAAAACAGATCTCCAATGGAGCAACTCCGGTTGGTACTTTTTTTTAATGCTTTAATAAATGAATGCGAGACTAGTGGCTTAACATTAACTGCTTGTCACTTTTCTGCAGGACGACATTAAAAAGAAGCTGGGGATGGTCTGTGATGAGATTGGCTTCCTAAAGTCACTGTGTAGGAAGTTTGTGAACAAGTACACAGACACTCTGATCGAAGAACTTTCAACTACTGATGACGCCAGAACCATCTGTATTAACATTTCTGTTTGCAAGAAATAGGCATGGAGTTAATGACCTTATAAAAGTTTAAGAATAATTTTTGATAAATTGAAGAAATGCATAAGGCTTTTTTGTTTGTTTGTTTCTGAAGGGCTTTTCAACGTTGGTCTTAACCTCAGGTAACTGTCGTTCTAAACTGAGTTTTTAACCGCGGGTAAAGGAACGTTTCACACTTGCAGGTTTAGCGCCGCTTTTTATCTGGGGTTATTAAACCCTGCTCTGGAGCAGGACCAGCACCGGTGTTTTTCGGTGTTAACCTCACTTAGGTGTCAAACGTCTAACGTTACATTGTGAAACGATGCGGTAAATGTTAGACGCTTAGCTTTGGACAATCACGGAAACACCGCTCCTTGTAGAAAGAGTAGTTTCAGCTTTTTGAGGGGGAAAGTGTCAAATGATTACTGAAAACATCTGGAGTGAAGAAGAGAGAGTTTCATTCTTACCTTTATAGTGTGAAAAGTCCCTTCAGGAAAAAATCTTTACATATAGTCAGCAATATATTTGACGCGCAATAGCCCTTATGTAATCAGGTCCTGCACTGCTTTCTTCCAATCAATGACACTGAGACCTCAAATATGCAAATAAGAACATTAACCCAGGGTTTAGGAATGTACCATGTAAATAGGCCTACCCATTATTAACCGCACATAAATTACTTTTACCCAGGTTTAGAATGACCCAAGCTTAAAGGGATAGTTCACCCAAAAATGAAAATACTGTCATCATTCATCTCATTAAACTCATGCAGGTTGAGTAAATGATGACAGTATTTTCATTTTTGGGTGAACTTTCCCTTTAACTATTTCAAGGGTGTACTTACACTAGGTGTTTTGAACCATACCCGAGCACGTTTGACCCCCAAAGCCTGGTTAGTTTAGTCATCCCTGGCTCTGTTGGAAGAGGTATGCCAGAGCACGGTTCAGTTGGTATGCATGTAGTGTGAACGCTAACCGCACCCGAGCGCGGAACTTCTGATACGTGCAGTACAATTGCGTGAACATTTCTGAGAGGCAAAAGCGATAGATCTGTTAAAGGGAGAGTTCACCCAAAAATGAAAATTCTGTCATTAATTACTCACCCTTATGTCGTTTTAAATCCTTAAGACCTTTGTTCATCTTCAGAACACAAATTAAGATATTTTTGATGCAATCCGAGAGTTCTCTGACCCTTCATAGACTGCAACACAATTGTAATGTTCCCAGGTCCAGAAACATAGCAAGGACATCTGTAAAATAGTTAATGTGACATCAGGAGTTCAACCATAATTTTACGGAACTATGGGAATACTTTTTGTGTGCAAAGAAAACAAAAATAACAACTTTATTCAACAACTCTTCTCCTCCTCATCCCCTCATCCCGTCTGCTGTGGCAAGCTGCCATAAAGGAGACAGTATCACGATGCATGCGCTTGCTTCTGCATCATGTAAACAATGCATGCGCATGGCCTAACTCAGAAACTCGAGTACCAAAATAAGCTCAGAGTAGTAAACACGACTTGAGAGGCCGTTCATGTCCAATTTCTGATTAGGAAACTCATATTTATGAAATTCCGATAGCACTTGAAGGCAGCATAAAGCGTGCTCTGGCATGGAATGTAAAGTGCAATGTGAGTGCAGGCCAGCGGTGGAGTGGGGAGGGGGGACAATCGTGCTCGGGCTCAGTACAAGGCAACTGTGCCTAGTGTGAGTACACCCCAAGTGTGAAAGGCCCTTAAGTGTTTGCTTTAGCTGGAAAAGGTGGTGAAATTCTGCACTAGAGCTAAGGGTGTGATTATTGTGGTTTTACCAGGTTTTTTTTCTTTGCATACTTGTCATGTACACTCAACTTTGCTACTTTTTTTCTGCATTAATTTGGAAAATAAATGTGTGAAACTAACTTTAATATTGTGTGACCATACTTTTACAAACAGAGGATGCTTGAATTAGTATTTTATTGGTCTGTTTCTTGGTCCATCAAGAAGTCAAGACTAAATACAATAAAATGGGTTTGAGTCACAAGTAAACAAATATACCTGCACTGTAAAAAAAAAGAAAAAAAAGTTGAGAAAACTTAAAAATTTAAAGCAACCAGCTTCAGCAGATTTTTGAGTTTTCTCAACTTATTTTTGTATAAGCTTAAAACAGCAAGTTGAAAGAACTCAAACATCTGCTGAAGCTGGTTGCCTTAAACTTTTTAAGTTTGCTCAACTTTTTATTTTAATTTTTTTTACAGTGCTGTAAAACATCAAAAGTTGAGAGAACTTAAACGTTTAAGGCAACCAGCTTCAGCAGATTTTTGGATATTTTTTGGATATTTTTGAGTTTTCTCAACATTTTGTTGTATAAACTTAAAACTACAAGTTGAGTCAACTCAAAAATCTGCTGAAGCTGGTTGCCTAAAATTTTTAAGTTTGCTCAACTTTTTTTTTTTACAGTGTGTCCATACAAATAATAATAAAAAAAAAAAAAAAAAAACACATAATGGCAACATGTAGACAGTATTTACAGACAAATGTTTTAAATTAGTAGACAATTTTATGACAGGCTGACACCTGACAGCCTGAACAAGAGGATCTTCAAACATTACAGGACACAGTAAGTCACATTCACAACAACAGCGATCATTATCAGTTTGTTTAGATGGCTGATAACACATCCAGCATTTCAAATTTTGCACTAATGAGCTTCTCAAACAGCTTTTCCTGTGAGATACTGCAAGATGCTGTTACATTATGATGTGACTACATGCAGCTATATAAATAAAAAAAAATTAAACAGGCAAAAGAGTGTAATCTACTCCATGATATAATGCTGCAATATATACTGTACAAACACTTTCCCTTTTCACAGCAATAAAATTAGTTACTTGTCAAAAACTGAATGACATCATATTTGTAGTAGTAATTTCTCCCATTTTTGCTCAGATGCTCAGAAAACAATAATACAGGTCTGAATTGTCAATAAACCTATGACAGGGAAAGTACCCTCAAATTCCCTTTGAGTTTAAACATCTTGAGTCACGTTCATCACTGTTTTGTGGTTTGAACCTACAACCTACAACCTACAACAAAGGTACGGGAACGGCCAGCATCGCTATGGGAACACTATACCGTAACGCCTTCATGTACCTGAAGAAAGCTAGAAGGCCAAGGAAAGTGTCTGCTCCAGCGGATAAAACCTGGGAGCCAGGAGCAATCCTCACGTCCAGACTGAAGAACTTGACGAAAGTGCTAGGAGAGGACCATCCTGCCGCGGCACAGACATCTTCCATCGAAGACCCCATAAAGAGAGCCTGAGAAGAAGCCATTGCTCTCGTTGAATGAGCATGCACCCCTAGAGGTGAAGTCAAGCCATGCACCTCATAGGTCATAGAGATAGCCTCCACTATCCAATGTGACTTTCTCTTTTTGGTGACAGCAGACCCTTTGTTCTTATCACCAAAACATACAAACAACTGATTAGTATACTTCAAGTTTATTTTATTAAGTATACTTAAGTAAAGTTCAAGTATATTTTAAATATACTTTATGTAGTAAGTATATAAATATCAGTGTACTAGTAGTATACTCGTAAGTGTACTATTTCAATACTCCTTGGGACTAAATTGGCCCACTTTCTAGTATATAAAATATACTTTTTGTCAGACCTCTGTCCTGTGTGTCTTGTGTTCCCGCCTCTTGTTTCCTTATATGGTTAGTTTCCTGTCCTCGTTTCATGTCATTATTAGTTTATTCGGTTCCAGGTGTGTGTGTGATTATGTGTTTATTATCCGGTGTATTTAAGTCCTGTCTGTTGAGTTCCAAGTCGTCTGGTCTACTCGTTATTCCAGGTGTTTCTGTCAGTCTACCTTGCCCTGTCTTACCTTGATGTCGTCATTAAAGACTATTATTTTGAAGTATCTCCTCGTCTGCGTGTTCCTCGTTCCTCCCTGCTGTGTGCACCGTGACACTTTTAAGTATACTTTAAGTATAACAGTAGTAAACTTTGAGTACACAACTAGTTTACATACAAAACATCAAAAGGAAGAACAGGGTATCTGCTTGTAAACAAAAACATTTTATTCTAGTTTCATGCATTCGTTTTTAAACACTTGAATGTGGGTAAGTTTCATAAATAAAAAATAAAGAATTAAACAACCTTTTGATCAAAAAGCTGAAAAAAGACTATGAAATGGATTCAGAATGATAATCAAAACGTAGATGGTGTCGATCAAGTTCAAGCTCACCTGTGTTTAGCACACTTCGAATTGCACAAAAAAGTTTCATACAGTTTTTTCTTTGGTGTGGTAAGGTTGGGGGGTGTTTGGAGGGGGGAGGGGGGATGGTCCATGTTTCAGGAGGTAGGGGTTTTCATTGGGTTTCAGAGGGGGGCGGGGTGATTTGAGTTCAGGCCTCTCACAGCCTGGGGGAAAAAGCTGTTGAGCAGTCTGGCGGAGCGGGCTCTGATCCTCCAGTACCGTCTTCCTGATGGTAGGAGCTGGAAGAGACTGTGGGAGGGATGGGTGGGGTCCTTCACGATGCTGTTGGTTTTGCTGGAGCATCGTGTAAGGAAAATGTCCAGGATGGATGGGAGAGGGGCACCGATGATCTTTGCAGCTGTGTTCACTGTCCGCTGGAGGGTCTTGCGGTCTGCTGCACTACAGTTCCCGTACCAGACAGTGATGCAGCTGGTCAGCACAGTCTCAATGGTGCCCCTGTAGAAAGTGGTGAAGATGGGTGGAGGGAGACTTGCTCTTTTCAGCCGGCGGAGAAAGTGTAGGCGCTGTTGTGCCTTCTTGGAGAGTGACATGGTGTTGGTGGTCCAGATGAGATCCTTGGTGATGTGCACCCCCAGGAATTTAGTGCTGCTGACTCTCTCCACAGTCGAGCTGTCGGTGGTCAGTGGGGGGTGGTCAACGAAGTTCCTCCTCCTGAAGGCCAACACAACCTCCTTTGTCTTCCCCACATTGAGGGACAGATTGTTAGTGCCACACCATTCAGCCAGCTGTGCCACTTCCTCTCTGTAGTGCGTTTCATCGTTGTTGCTGATGAGACATACCACTGTTGTGTCATCAGCGAACTTGATGATGTGGTTGGAGCTGAACTTGGCAGTGCAGTCGTGGGTCAGCAGCGGGCTGAGCACACAGCCTTGTGGGGCACCTGTGCTCAGTGTGGTAGTGCTCAAGGTGTTGTGGCCGACACGGACTGACTGAGGTCTTCCGGTTAGAAAGTCCAGGATCCAATTACAGAGGGAATTGTTAAGGCCCAGCAGGTTTAGTTTATTTATGAGCTGTTGTGGGATTATTGTGTTGAATGCCAAGCTGAAGTCAATGAACAGCATTCTAACATAGGAGTCTTTATTTTCTAGGTGGGTAAGAGCCAGGTGGAGGGTGGAGGAAATTGCATCGTCCGTAAAGCGGCTTGGACGGTATGCAAACTGGAGCGGATCGAGTGTGTTGGGGAGGCTGGTTTTGATGTTGTGCATGACTAACCTCTCAAAGCACTTCATCATGATTTGAGTCAGTGCTATGGGATGGTAGTCATTTAGACAGGACACAGGTTATTTCTTTGGTACCGGTATGATTGTTGTGGATTTGAGACATGTGGGGACGACTGCCTGGCTCAGCGACGTGTTGAAGATATCTGTTAGGACATCTGTCAGCTGTTCAGCAGTCTTTCAGTACACGGCCTGGTATGTTGTCAGGACCCGCAGCCTTGCGTGGGTTAATCCTAGATAGGGTCTTTGATCAACACCCCAAAGCTTGACAGTCATTATTACCTCTTCATTGGTCGACATTTTATTTCATAACGTTACACAGTTTTGATGCTGTTTTATGTCTAATGATCGTGTGGAAGCATCTGTTGTTTCGGTTTCTTCTTCACTTGTGTTCTTTTGGAAATTCTGTACAGAAAATGTGTACTAGCGCCCCCTACCGTATAACAATGAAAACATGGATTCTAGGAGCACAAGTCTAGCTCAGATATATTTAGTATAAGTCAAGTATATTTAAATGTCATTTTAAAGTGGTCCTATTATGCTCTTTTACAAAGTCTTGATTTTGTTTTGGGGGTGTACTAGAACATGCTCTCATGCTTGGTGGTTTGAAAATCACATTATTTTTTACATAATTTACATTATTACAATACCTTTCTCCCCAGCCTCACACAAATGGCTCGATTAGTTCCGGGTTTGATGAAGGCCCGCCTTCCGAAAAACAAAATGTTTTGTGATTGGTTAGCTGTCCCAGTGCGTTGTGATTGGCAAACAGCTTAGACGTGTTTCAGTAATGCCCCGCCCCTTGCCAGAACAGCAAGTTCGTCAATATTGCTATATCAATTCAGAACTCGAGAATATTGAACAAGAGGATCAAGCAGAACCTTTGCACGCACGGATATTGCAAGATATATTAAAGTAGTAACGTTATTGTTGTTGTTTTTTGGGGCTAAATCACGTTTTAGATAGGATGTCAACAACAGCTTAAAAATAACTGCATTGACTATGTACAGATAAGTGCAACGGTAATATGTATTATGTTTAGTGTTCTTTAATTCTAACATTATAACATGAATTGCACTGAAACTGTTATACAGTTGAAATTATTTATGCACTATTTGTGGCCGCATAAATATGCAAATTCCTTCTCTGCCAGCGGGAGGCGCTGTTGGAGTGGGAGAGATCAAGGTTTCCCCGGTAACACTGTACACAAAACAGAGCTCTGTTCACAAACCAGACATTATATGCAAGATGAAATGAAAATGACATCCATAATTTTCTGAAACAGTTGGTTTCCATCAGAAATACAGTGATATAAAAACACCCGCACCGGGTTTCGATTTTGAAACGTGCAGTGCTCAACCAAGCGTCCCCCCCCAACCATTGAAATTTCCATAGGCGGGATTTACAATTTGTGATGTCACAAATACAGGAAAACAACTTTGTAGTCCAAACGAGCCGTTCGCTGTAGTTCTTAAAAAGGGATTTTTTAAAAACTAAATATCTCCCTTTGGAGTGGACTTTGAGATTTGTAACTTTGTAGATCGTTTTATGCCCAAACATACACACTACAGTACACACTGACTAAAATTCAAAAAGTGAAAAAGCATAATAGGACCCCTTTAAGTATGAGAAGTACATAAAGCCCATTTCTGAGAAGTACATAAAAAGTAGACTAAAAGTAGCCTATACTTTCCTATTTTTAGTTTAAAAGAAGTATACTAATAGCACACATGAATAAACTTCTTTTTCGTAAGGGAGATCTTCAACGCCCTCACCGGGCAGAGACTCAGAAGTTGCACATCATTATCAGACCCCACATCAGCAGGGGAGAAATCCTCTAAAACCACTTGCTGAAAGCGAAACAGAGTCGAAACAACCTTAGGAACGTATTCAGGCCTAGGTCGCAGTAAGACTTTACAGTAAGACCAGCCCCGGGGCAAAGTCCATACAAGAAGGGATGAGAGGATAGGGCCACCAAAAGAACCGAAGGGTCAAAAGTTTCTGACACAGACTCCAACAGCTAAAATGGATGGCCTACCAGGTGGCCGGAAAGGCCTAAGACGTCTCGACCCCTGCATAAAATGGGAAACCAGAGGGTGACGTCCAACGGAAACACCTCCCAGGGGTAAGTGCTCAGCATATATGGGCCACCCCCTTAGAAAAACGACTCTGAAGAAACTCCAGTACCGAGCCTACAGGGAAATGGACTGGGTCCAGATTACATTGCCTACACCAGGAGGCAAAAAGCTTCCACTTAAGGGCATACAAGCATCTCGTGGAGTATTTTACCAATGATTTACGATTAAAAAGTTACAGTGACAGTAATTTATTAGGCTACTTTGTGTCAGAAGTGTCCTTCAGTGATGCTAAATCCAACTAATATGTTTAATTATTTCACTTAAAATGAGAAAACACACTTGTTTTCTGCTCCATTTGTAATCACAAAAATTGCATTAATTGCATTAATTTTCCAGGAAATAGTATAATGTGAGGATGTTTGGGCACTGTCCTGTTTCACTATTACTGTTATCCTTTCAGCCAAATTGTGTGAGGTGCAAGAGCATGTCAGAAGTAGAATAATAATTAATTACTCATTTTAATCAGTACATTATAACGAAAACAATACCTTAAAAATTAAAAGAAGCAGTTTTTGCAATCATTAATGTAAATCAAAGTCCAAGGATCCAGTAAGCGAGTTCAAACAGTTGTACAAAACAGCGCTAATGGAGAGAAAACACGGCCGATTTAATCAGAGATTGTGGAGAGAATAGTGACTCACGTGCAGATGTCAGTAAATGATTATTTTCATTGTGTATTTGGCTTAAAGCAAGAATGTTTTATAATGGACGCTGGCTGGCTGAGTTGTTGTGCGGTGGTAAGAGGTTTAGTGATTCTGAATGTACCCAGTCAGGTCAAGGCAGGAGGTTTAGTGGTCTTTAGCGTCTCCCTGTGGTCCTGTTCGGTATCGCAGCTTGACTTGTGCTTATTTGTATTGAATGCTTATTTGTATTGAAAACGTTTATTTAATTATTGATTGATTGTGGCACAATACATAGCCTACATTGTAAATTATGAAAATTAAAAACTATTCATACCGGCACTTCTTTTTTTCCTCTTCAAGCACTGGTACCATGTGAATACCCATTGTTAACCCCAGGTAAATTATGAGCAGTGTGAAATTTGAAGCAAATTAACTCAGGATTCCATTTACACGTGTTTTGAATGACTCAGGCTTAAAGGCATAGTTCACGCTAAAGTGAAAATACTGTCATTGTTTACTCACCCTCAAGTTATTCCAAATCTGTTTAAATTTCTTTCTTCTGCTGTTATTTTGAAGAATATGTGTAACCAAAGAGTTGATGGTCCCCATTGACTTCCATGGTATTTTTTCCATACTATGGAAGTCAATGGAGACTATAAGGTGCTTTGGTTACCCATACCCCCTTAACTATATTTCAAGTGTGAAAAGCCCTTGAGTGTTCACTTTAGCTGTAAAGTTGGTTAAATTCTGCACTAGAGCTAAAGTGCACTAGAGCTAAAGGTGTCATTATTGAGGTTTTGTATACCACAGTTTTCATGTATACTCAACTTTACACCACTACTTGAATTAATGCTTGAATTAATCTTTTACTGGCCTGTTTCTTGGTCCATCAGCACTATACCGCATACATTGCCTATTTCATGCCCATTTCAAACTCATAATTTCTTAAATTTCACAAATAATCAGCAATATAGACGATTTGCTATATGACTCATCCAGCATTTCAAACTTTGTACAAAAGAGCTTCTCAAACAGCTTTTCCTGTGAGATACTGCTGTTGCAAGATTGTGATGTCACCACAAGCAGCTATATAATAAAAAAAAATATCACTTTTATTATCACACCTTTATCGCTTTTAGCAGTAATTTTTTTTATTGTGTTAAAAAAAGAATTACATATTTGAACTAGTATTTCGTCTCATTTGTTATCAAATTGAAAGCTTGGAAAGCAATAGTACAGGTCTAAATTGAAGGTTTTGGTAGGTTTTGAACCTACAACCTTCACGTTATCAGCCCAGATCTTTACCAACCAAAACACTGGCAGGATACAAAAGCAAAATACACAATAATTTGACAATTTATTTATCTGAGCTGACGAGACACTGGTGATTAAACCTGAATATCAATGGAGGAAAAGAAAATACCTTGAAGATTAAAGATGGGTCAAATGTCGCTAGGCCATGAGGGCGTTGAGGAGACTTTAAAGGCCAACTGAAATCACTGAAGGGTTAGCAGACAAGTTCAAAGACATGAGATGAGACGTTCGGATTAGACCTTCAGATGAGACGTTAAACCGAGGTCCTGACTCTCTGTAGTCATTAAAAATCCCATGGCACTTCTCCTAAAGAGTAGAGGTATAACCCTGTTAGGGATAGGTATAGTCCTGGCCAAATTCCACTGGCCCTTGTCTATCATGGCCTCCCAATAGTCCCAATCCACTGAATTGGCTCTGTCACTCTGTCTCCTCTTCACCTGTAGCTGGTGTGTGGTGAGCGCACTGGGGCCGATGTACTGTGGCTGTCGCATTATCCAGGTGGATGCTTTACACTGGTGGTGGATGAGGAGAGATCCCCTCATATGATTGTAAAGTGCTTTGTGTGTACTGCAATACACAATAAAGCACTATATAAATCCCTCATTAATTAATTAATTAATTCATTAATTCATTCAAAAGAGGGGACAAACAGGAAGACACCTTCATATTCTATTTTATTTTCTCTGTATAAAACCTCCATAGAGATCCTACGGGTATATGCCCCTCTAGTGGCAGCAAGCATAAAATGCAAGTTAATGTTATTTATTCCAAAAGGGGGCATCAAAGACACTCAGTTACCCAGTGCATTATTCATTTTGATGTTCACAATAGAATAGTACAGCAATTGTGTTTTTAAGAAATAATTTAAACAAATATGATTATATTCATAATAAAATTAAGAATTTAAAGGTAAATAAAATAAAGAAAATCACAAATAATAATAATAATATGATAATATTATTAATAATACTACTGCATAAATATAAAGATAATATCAGGATTGATATACATTTTCTGGACCAGAACAAGAAAAAATATTTTTATGTTACCCACAAGGAGATGTTTTGTTAATCTCTAAAATAAAATGTATTTAAAATAAATACAAAATAACTAAAGCAGAGGAGCAAAACTCATTTCCTGGAGGGCCACAGCCCAGCGCCAGCCAACCCGGCTGCAGCAGGTAGATTGACCAAAAGATGAAAATGTTTGCAATGGAAACAACTTAAACTTTCACAGTTCACCAGTTCACAGTAGGCCAGTTCACCTCAAACTCCATCACCCTGAACGTAGGAGCCCCGCAGGGCTGCGTTCTGAGTCCCCTGCTATACTCTCTCTACACACATGACTGTGTGTCCTCTCACAGATCCACATCTATTATCAAATTTGCTGATGATACTGTGGTTCTGGGCCTCATTTCCAACAATGATGAGACCGCATACTTGGGTGAGGTGGAGAGACTTACATCATGGTGCCAGGACAACTGTCTCTCTCTGAACGTGAGCAAAACCAAAGAGCTGATTTTGGACTTCAGAAAGAGACACCTGCTGCCCTACACTCCTCTTGTGATCAGCGGGACCCCTGTGGAGAGAGTTAGCAGCTTCAAGTACCTCGGTGTAAACATCTCCGAGGACCTGACTTGGACTACACACATCCAAACACAGGTTAAGAAAGCCAGGCAAAGACTGTACCATCTGCGACAGCTGAGGAAATTCAGGGTCTCACCATCAATCCTGAAAACTTTCTATGCAGGGACCATAGAAAGTGTATTGACTCAGTGCATCTCAGTGTGGTATGGAAACAGCTCCAGCCAAGATTGCAAGGCCCTGCAGAGAGTCGTGCGCTTAGCTGAGCGTATCTCTGGGTCTGCTCTCCCCTCTCTGCAGGACATCTACCTCAAACGCTGCAGAGGCAGAGCTGTCAAAATCATCAAGGACTCAAATCACCCTGGAAACTGCCTCTTCACTATGCTGCCATCTGGTAAGCGCTTCCGCAGCCTGATGGCAAAAACCGAGAGACTTAGGAGGAGTTTCTTCCCCAAGGCCATCAGGCTTCTGAACTCAAAGTCAGCCTCCTAACATCATCTGACTTACTTCAAATCACTAATCACACATTCATACTCTCTACCTCATAACTGTCAGTGTCATTTGCTCATTTGCACACTTGCACACTTGCACACTTGCACACAACACTTTCTGTGTCTTGTAACATATCTTATCTTATTTTTATATTTATTTTATTTTTTGTGATTGGCTACTTCATGTCAACCATGTACAACCTGTTTGCACATTCCTCTCTGTACAGTCATGCTTATCTTAATATTTAATTCTACAGCTTACTGTCATGCACATTCTTTTATATTTTATATTTTATTCTTTATATCTTATTTTTTATTCATTTTATCTTATGTTTACTTCCCTTGTGTTGTTTTTTCAATATTTGCACTGTCCATGGAGCGGACCCGACTCTCATTTCACTGCTGGTTATACAATCTCTGTATAGTCGTGTATGTGACAAATAAAACTTGAAACTTGAAACTTGAAACACAGTTAATTACTGTATGTTACCTCCATTTTGACTAATTTGTTTAGTAGCTTCCAAGAACTGAAAAGTGTTAAAAATGCAGGACAACTGGGTTGTTGACGTGATATGGCATTTTCACTGTCCCACAAGATAAAAATGAATATAGTTAATATTGTCGTTATTTAAAATGCAGGTTAAACATTTCTGTGTCCTACATGGACCTGTTGTTATAAAAGCTGCAGTGTTATTTGATTTTTTAAATTTTTTGAGCCAAATCTCAAAATTGTCCTATGGTGTGACTGTCTCAAGCATGGTTCAATAAATTACAACTTTTATAAATGGAAAAAGAAAAGCATAAAAATGTTAATAAATACCTCCGGCATAATTATGCAAGTATCTATTTTAGTGAATGGCAATCATTTTTTTCATCCATATATTTCTGAAAGTGTAGGAACTTGATATATTGTGTCTCTGAAAACCATGTCCTCTGGTGTGACACCATATCCTGATTTTAAATCGGCCAATTCCAGAGAAAACTTTAATTAGTTGAAGGACCCCATTCATGATCATGTTACTGAAGCCCCCTGTGAAGCCCATGACATGTAACATTTTTGGGAGGAATTCATATAATACAATCCAATACTTCGAGGTAATTCCATCTTTTGATCAGAGCATCCTTAGTCTGCACTTTTCTGAACATTCAAAAACATTTCCATCACATGTTCATCATATATTCCCATACATTGTAATAGGATATATACAAGGCAAATAAATGTTTGCAATGTAACAATAGGGTAGGCCTATGTCAATAATATTACATTACATCTTAAAAATAGAAATAAACCAAATTATTAGTCAAATAAGTGATAATTGACCCTTAACAGCCAAGGATATAAAGAAACCTTAGACCCCCCCCCCCCCCAACTTAACTACAGTTCAAATAACAGGAGCAAATGCTTTGAGGCCAAGTGCCCTTTTTAAAGAAAAACTACCATGTTACTTAAATAAATAAAGATTGGTGAGTGCATGCAAGGGTTTAATATAAAGCCACATGACACTAGTATATGTGAACACAGGCTGGACCCTAAAAACAATTACACTGTAGCTTTAATTGAATGGGTTTAGGGGAGTGTGATTTCCACAATGTTAACAATCAGGCCTGTTGAAATTATACTCCCCTGACCAGCACAGGTTTACAATGTCACAGTCTCACCATATTTATGCTATAGTCACATCTAGTTATGGAGGCTGTGTGCTTACACATAACTACACTCTGGTATTGATTGGATGGGTTTACCAGGGGTAGTGTAATTTCCACAATGTTAGCAATTGGGCCTGTTAAAATTGTACCCCCCTGTCCAGCACAGGTTTATGAATTTGAGAAGCACTGGCTTGCATAAATCCACTAAAAACCTCCAAAACACTAGCCGATTAAAGGTCACTGAAATTTCAGTCATGAAAAGTGATGTTAAAGGTGCAATAGGTGATCGTCATCAGCGTGTTCACGTACCCTATGCAGACAGAGCGAGAATGGCAGGCAAACATCAACAACTTGATCTTCCTTCCTGGTATTATAGCACTTTTACTAACTGTACTATAAAGTTTTCTCACCAGTTAATGACACATGATGTATTGTAGTAATGTTGTCTCTGTTCGTCTGATCTGTGTCTGTATATGCGTTCAGGGGGCGTGGCTTTGGATGGCGATTTGCAGGGAGGGTGGGACATACGCTTTCAGTGCTATCAGGCTAAAGCTGGCATTTTCCAAGATCTCCTACTGCACCTTTAATGAAGAGAAAAAATGATACAACATTTGAGACATTTGATCTAATGAAATTAATGACATCCAGACATTGTGCTTTGCATCAAATCATACCTGAAAGATAATTAATCAATATAAATTAATAAAGAACAGACATGATACCAAACTGTGCTTTGCAGACTGCGTTAAGCTTTTATTGAAATGCTTTTTGGAATTATATCAGATTTAAACGTATGCGGCATAGCAACTTTTTAAATGTGCAGGTAATTTGTATTACAGCATAATTTCAAGCCCCATATAGTTCTTCAGTTCCACAGTGGTCACTAACAAATCATTCCATTTAAAAGCAACAATGTTCATTCATTCCATTGTCTTTTTCCACAGCCTGCCTTCTTCAAGGTCCCTTCCACTACAAATGTACAAATGTCTCATTTTACCACCTCCAAAGCACCCCCAGACCATGACACTGCCTTCACCATGCTTGACTGATGGTGTTACGCACTGTTCTAGCATCTTCTCATTTGTCCTGCGTCTCACAAATATTCTTCTGTTTGATCCAAAAACCTCAAACTTGGACTCATCTGCCCACAACACATTTTTCCAGTCTTTCACTGTCCAATATCTGTGCTCTTTTGCCAATCTCAATCTTTTCTTTTTATTGATCAGCCTGAGATATGGCTTTTTCTTTGCAATTCTGCCATAAAGTCCAGCATCCTGGAGTTGCCTTTTCACAGTTGATGTTGACACTGGTCTTTGGCAGGTACTAATTAAAGGGTTAGTTCACCCAAAAATGAAAATTCTGTCATTAATTACTCACCCTCGTGTTGTTCCAGTAAAACCTTCGTTCATCTTTGGAACACAATTTAAGATATTTTTGATGGAATCCGAGAGCTCTCTGACCCTCCCATAGACAGCAAGGGAACTACCACTTTCAAGGTCCAGAAAAGTACCAAGATGATCGACAAAGTGGTCCATGTGACATCAGGGGTTCAACTGTAATTTTACGAAGCTACAAGAATACTTTTTGTGTGCAAAGAAAACAATAATAACATCATTTATTCAACAATTCTTCTCCCTGAGTTAATCCTTTGTCCGCCATTTTGGAAGAGTACCTCAGAACATAATCAACGTAATCAGCGTTGTTTACGTTCAGCATGCGCGCGCTGTCTACTGAACGTAAACAACGCTGATTACATTGATTACGTTCTGAGGTACTCTCCAAAATGGTGGAAGATGGTAACTTGGGGAGAATAATTGTTGAATAAATTATGTTATTGTGGTTATCTTTGCGCACAATTTTTTTTTTGCTTTTTGTTTGGAACAACATTGAGGTCTATAGATTACATACGTACTCTTACAATGTATAAAGGATCCGATTGAATACATTTTCTTTGTGCAGACATCTACAAATGATTTAGTTTGAATTACATTGTCACAATGATTGCAATGTCCACGATTAAACATCCATTGTATTCCTCTTGCCAACCATGTTGTCCGTTTCATAGCAGGCAAATAACTTCTCACAACTTTATCCTTGATCGTGGGAGCCTTTCTGTAGCTCACCATTGGAGGTTCTTGAAAAAAAATCTCACGTAAACTTTGAATGATCCCCCAGTTTTGATTAATTATACGTTTGATTTCATGTGACACAGTACTATAATCCATCACAAAATATGGTTATGTTGAGGTGTTCTTCTTGCTTTTCTTTTTAAGAAGGTCATCCTGTTGTAGTTGTGTCACTTTATTCAAAGCCACACTTGTTCTTAAGATTATGTTAAAAAGTACTAAAGAATATTTTTTTGTATATTAAGTACAAAATTATTGCTTGAAAATAGAGCACTATAAGTACATTATGGAAGTACAATTTTTTCGCCTGGGCAAGACATCTGTTGTTTGTGGTTGGAAAGAAACGCTCACTTGTGGTTGATGCAGAGCTCTATAAAAGAGGTCCACATGCTTCTGAGGAGCACATTTGAACCTTGATTCTGAAAGCTTCGTCTTCACGCTGGTTAGAGATCATCTGCTAAGATGCTCCGCAACATATTTCTTGTCAGCTTGCTCGTATATGCAGGTAAAATAATCACCAATTCAGTTCTAAAATGACTTCCATTTTGTGTTAGGTATAAATATTTATTTTATGCTTGAATCATTTGTTTTAACATTAATTATTATCCATTTATTTGTAGTCAGTGCAGCTCATTGGGAGATCCGTGAGGTGGACTCTGCTGAGGACCAAGATGAAGAGATCTCTGTAAGCATCTCCTGATTACAACAGTTTGTTAAATAAGTGTATACTTTAAAATAATGAACGATGCACATATCTGTTTAACTAGACTAGGGGGGAAACTTTTCACTCATTTGCATGTGATTAACAGGTGATCGATGACTAATTAAGCAGCGTAGTTTATTGCATTGTGCAGCATGTTGTACAGCATTCTGCTGTATTCTTATCTGCTTTATTGTTATATGATTCATGTTTGCTTCATATGGCAATGTTTTTCAGGCTGACGGCATGCCGAAACAGCAGTCATCTATTGAGTGCACATTATGCAAAATCATTGTGTTGGCAGTGAAAAAAGCACTCTCCCCTAAACCAACGGTGGTGGGTGTAATGATTAATACTAAATTATTGAACTGACCATACATCTTACAACAACTTTGACTAAATCCATAATTTCCCTCAGGATGAAATCAAAACCAAGCTGAAAAAGGCCTGTGATATATTTAAGCAGAGGAAAGATCCGTGCAAGAACTTTGTTGAGAAGTTTATGAACAAGCTGGTCAAAGAGCTGATGACGAGCGACGCGCCAAACACCATCTGTACTAAAATTCTTATCTGCGAGTAGGTACACAGAAATATGCCAAAATTTTACAATCACGTCTTTATTTCCCACAGTAATATGGTGATAATGGTTAAATGAGGAGATTAAAAAAAAGCTTTTTTGTTTGTTTGTTTTGTTTGTTGCAGGTCAGCACCATAAAGGAGTTCATTTTTGTACATGATCAAGCTCATGACAATTTATGAATGAGAATAAATGATTACTTTGAAAGCATTACAGCAGGGTTCCTCAAATCTTGCCCTGGAGGGCCAATACACTGCAGAGTTTAGCTCCAACCCTGATCAAACTCACCTACCTGTGATTTTCTAAAGATCCTGAAGACAGTGATTAGCATGCTCAGGTGTGTTTGAACAGGGTTAGAGCTAAACTCTTCAGGAAAGTGGATCTTCTTGGCCAGATTTGGGGATCCCTGCATTACTGTGAAAACAAAATAAAATATATGAATAAAGCAATCAATTATCTGTGTTTTCTTTTCTTTTTATTGTTTTCTAATTATTAAGCTAAATCAAACATGTTTAAAATATAAAATAAATAAAATCAAAACAGAATAAAATGGTATTCAAATATTCAGAGACAATATTCTCAACAACAGCTCAACAGCAAAAAAATAAATAAATAAAAATAATAATCATCATTTTTACCAGATCCGTTTCATACTAGTGCATTGTTTTGTCAGTGAGGTCTAAATAAAACCTCATTTTCTTTCTAACAAGCTCATGTTTCCAACAACTGCACTGCAAAGAAATTAAACAAATTAAACTGAAAAGTATATGATTACATCATAAGTTACATCAAAATAAATATTAGTTCAGTCCACTGTGATTATGACAGATGTGCATGAGGTTTGGACAGCTGCAGATAAATGAAGGGCTCTTGTGGCTAACCACAAGACTTCTGCCATATCTAGGACAGATCACACCATTTAAAGTGCCATTTCTGAATGACGTCTTACAGAGCTTGACTTGTACGACTATGCTGAGAGAAAAATATAATTTCACTCTTTTATGAGCCCCTATAAAATCAGGCACTTCTAAAACATCTACTATAACATAACGCGATATTTGAGATTTAAATGTTGCTTGCAAGAAAAATTTCAGTCACTTATATTAGTCATACACTACTGTTCAAACTTTAAAAAAAAAACTAATAATAATACTTTTATTTAGCAAGGGTGCGTTAAATGCAAAAAATCAAACGTGACAGTAAAGACATTTATAATGTTACAAAAGATCAAACAAATGCTGTTTTTTTTCTATTCATCAAAGAATCCTGAAAAGAAAATGTATCATGGTTTCAACATTGATAATAATAGGAAATGTTTCTTGAGCAGCAAATCAGCATATTAGTATGATTTCTGAAGGATCATGTGACACTGAAAACTGCAGTAATGATGCTGAAAATTCAGCTTTGATCAATAAATTACATATTAAAATATATTAAAATAGAAAACATTTATTTCTAATTGTAATAACTATTACTGTTTATATTGTATTATTAATCAAATAAATGCAGCCTTGGTGAGCATACTGTAAGTGACTTCTTTATAAAATATTACCACCCCCAGACATTTCAACAGTGGTGTACATGCCTAATTTTCAATGGATGTCAATGGAGGAAGATTCTCTTTCCCACCAAAATGTGTAGTTTACAACTAGAACCAGCAGGGGCCAAATAACCATGCTAACCAGCCCAACCTTGAACCTTGACCAGTACGATCCTGAAAATTAAACAACCCTATAAATTGCTATCTGGGCACTGAACTGGAAATTTTTAAATGTTGAAAGGTTTTTTTTTTCCCAGATACCAGGTAAGGCTGAGTAAGTACCAGATATAAAACAATGCAACCACACCCGACCACTAAAGAGTTTCAGGAGAAAAACTAAGCAAACCTAAGTATGACTGATTCAGCATGATCTCATGTTTATACGTAAATTTACAAGCACAAAACGTACATTTTTGTACATTTTTATTGATGCTAAAACGTACAATTTAGACGTATTTCAACGTTTAAAACGTACAAATCGATACGTATTTTTGGCTAAAAAAAACGTAAAAATATTTCTGTATCTTTTAACGTATATCATTAAGATATTCGTATCAATGCATTTTTATCATTTTATCAATAAGCGATTTAGATTTTTAGACCCCTTAACCTACCCCCAAACCTAAACCTATACCCATTTTATAGCGAATATGCATTTTTTTTTTATCATTTTATTAATAAGCAATTTAGATTTTAGACCCCTTAACCTACCCCCAAACCTAAACCTACCCATTTTATAGCGAATATAAAAGGATATAAAATGCAATTGACCGAAATATGCAGGAAAATAACCATTTTAGTAACAATATAGCATTAAAAATGTTTTTATAGTCGCTAATCCCACTCCTACATCTAAACCTAAACATAGCTATTTCTGTACAGTATAAGAAAAACATGACAGACAGATAAATGCAATTACAATCATTTATTTATTGCAAAAATGTCAAAAGCACTACCAAAAGTAATCCAAATGACGATACGCTGCAGTCACAGTCCTCTCTGGTGCAATACAATAAGTTTGTGTGAGGTGCAGAACAGAATTTATGTTGTTATTCGCTGAAAATATTATCCAGATTATTTTCCTGATCCTCTGGCTCTCAGTGAACTCGTGAAGGCACGCGTGTGCTCGCATCGCATCATTCAAACACCTCACCAGAAACACAGCATGTCGCAATCTGTGACAGTTATTGTCTCTATCTGCATGTTATTCAGCTGTAGTGATATCTGCTGCATTTGTCCATAAGGAACACCAGGAGTGTTACGGGCCCCCTCTCCCTCGTCGGGCCCTTGGAATTGTCCTCCTAACCCCCCTGTTACAGCCCCTGATTGCTTGTACCATATTATTACAGTATATCGATGCCATTAAAATAATCATTATTAATGTAGTCATTTACATTTTCATTTTACTCATCGTGATCAGTACTCAATGGCTTTTTGTGTGGGTGTGTGTGTTTGTGGGTGTGGGTGTGTGTGGGTGTGTGTGAGTGTTTGACACATTGAGAATGTTGTATAGACTCAAACCTTCATTTCTGTGTATGCTTGATCTGCATTGTGTTGGATTTATTAATTTTTATTGAACAAATAAAAAAAATGCTTTGAATTTTGGTATTTCCCATTAATGGTTGCCCATTTTTGGGCACTAAGGTCAAATTAAGGAGTTTTTTTTTTTTCAACCACTTAACTCCGAGTCCTTTTTTTGTGTGTGTTCAAGTTAATGACCTTATAAAAGTTTAAGAATCATATTTGATAAACTGAAGAAATGCATAAGGCTTTTTTGTTTGTTTGTTTCTGAAGGGCTTTTCTACATTGGTCTTAACCTCAGGTAACTGTCGTTCTAAACTGAGTTTTTAACCGCGGGTAAAGGAACGTTTCACACTTGCAATTTAGAAGCAGAAAAGAAAAGAGAGATTCATTCTTACCTTTATAGTCTGAAAAGTCCACTCAGGAAAAAAAATCTTTATTCGTTAGAAAACATAAACAAAAAACAACTAAACCCAATGATGTTTGGTTCTTTTACTGGTTTTCTTATGTGAATTTTACTGAATTCCATCATACTAAAATACTCTGATACTGATACTGATTATTGTATCAGTATATAATACTGAATACTGATTACAGAACGAAGGATTCTAATGAGTTGGTTCTTTTCAGTCCATCAAAAACATACAGTACAGTATGAGGGGCCATACTGGCCATAATTATTGAAAAGCTTCTTTCAAACACTAGTGAAATGAACACTTATATCAACATTAGAGAAACTTGTTACATTTACGCATTTAGCAGACGCTTTGAAAGCGACTTACAGTGCTTACAGGCTTTTTTTTTTTTTTTTTTTTTTAACAGTATGTGTGTTCCCTGGAAATTGAACCCATGACCTTTTGCGCTGCTAACGCAATGCTCTACCACTGAGCCACAGGAACACTTAATAGAACACTTGTTACTGAAAAGCCTGTAGTTTTCAAATAAGCCTGAAAGATTTAATTAGCTGGATCAGGTGCATTTAAGTTTGAATCTGAACTCTTTAGGGCTGTGGCGCTACAGAAAATGAAACTGACACCTCTACAGAGAGACCAGTGTAGTGTGAAGCCTGTACTGTATATATAAAATGACTGTTATGTGTGGGTTGTTTTAATTGAAACAAACACACAACTAACTAATGTTACTAAATGGTTGTTAATGTGATAACAGTAAAAAAATATTTTATAAATATGAATGATACATTTTTTTTTAGCATTGTTGCTTAATGTATATGTCACATGTCCCTTGCTTACCCCATTGCAATTTACTGGATGGGAGGCGCACTATATGTAGGCTTATTTGTTGTGTTCAATTATAAAGTATGTTGGTTAAGAAGTACCACTAGAGGGAGCTGTTGTAAGTAATTGTCATGCATACATGTAAGGAAAGAAAAGAAGTGTGTGTGTGTGCAGTGCTTCAGTAAAACGAACGAACGTATAAAGATAAAGTGTGGTCTTGTTTCTGATTTATGCTGGAGACATAGCAAATTGGCGACGAGGATGGCAGTTAATCTTCCTCCTACACATTTGCAATGCCCGGGGGAACCTGCAATTCCGTTCAGTATATGGATACAGATGTTTGAAAACTATCTGTTGGCAATTCATGCAGAGGGAGATGACTGGCCTGATACTAGAAAGCGTATGGCAAGCCGTTTTGACATTTATTTCTTCTCAGGATATGTATTTTTGATATCAACAATTTAATTTTCACTAGTTAAAATGTTCATTCTTGATATCAGGAATTGTATTTCTACTAGTAACAATTGTAATTTTTGATATCAGCAATACATTTCCACTAGTAACAATGTTAATTCTTGATATCAACAATTACATTTTCACTAGTTAAAATGCCAATTATTGAGATCAACAATTACATTTCTACTAGTAAAAACTATCATTTTTGATATCAAGAATTGTATTTTCACTAGTTAAATGTCACCATAGGCTTCCATTCAAAATCAATTGTTGATATCAACAACTTAGTTCTTGATATCAACAACTTAGTTCTTGATATCAACAACTTAGTTCTTGATATCAACAACTTAGTTCTTGATATCAACAACTTAGTTCTTGATATCAACAACTTAATTGTTGATATCAACAACTTAGTTCTTGATATCAGCAATTTAGTTCTTGATATCAACAACTTAGTTCTTGATATCAACAATTAAGTTGTTGATATCAAGAACTAAGTTGTTGATATCAAGAACTAAGTTGTTGATATCAAAAATTACCTTCCCAATTTTTGATATCAACAACTTAGTTTTTGATATCAACAACTTTAATTCTTGATATCAACAACTTAATTGTTGATATCAACAATTAACATTTTAACTAGTGACAATTAATTCTTGATATCAAGAACTAAGTTGTTGATATCAAGAATTAAATTGTTGATATCAAGAACTAAGTTGTTGATATCAAGAATTAAATTGTTGATATCAACAATTAAGTTGTTGATATCAACAATGAAGTTGTTGATATCTGTAATAGTTTTGTCGCCCTTTTAACATTTATTGTTTAAATTGTTGATATCAAGAACTTAGTTCTTGATATCAACAACTTAGTTCTTGATATCAAGAACTTAGTTCTTGATATCAACAACGTAATTCTTGATATCAAGAACTTAGTTCTTGATATCAACAACTTAGTTCTTGATATCAAGAATTCCTTTTTGGATATGTGCATAGTAATGACTTCCTTTTTGGATATGTGCATAATTTAATGAGGAGTGCCGCTCTTTATGAATGTGTATGGCGTATAGACGACAAGGTACAGAGCCCAAAAGAGAACGGCACATTCGATTGCCCTCTCATGAAAATAAAACGCTGCTGTAGGCTACTTTTAATAATTGTTTAGTTTTCATTGAGGCAAAAGCCGCTTATAATAACTCCGCCTACCAACATGTCGGAGAATAAAATCTGTATAAAACCACTAATCGCCGTCAGTTTCAGTGGCTCAGTAGGTAGAGCACGCAGCAGATGATTTTTGACGCGATTGACCCGTGTTCGATTCCGCCTTTTACCGACCTCTCTCTACTCTCTTTTCACATCCCGTATCACATAGGAAAGGCATTTAGAAAAAAAAAAAAATTAAGGAAATAATCGAAGACTGGAAAATTACGTTATTGTTGGTTATGGTTAGGGTTAGTTTTAGGGGCGGCATCCAGTTAATAATTGTAGTAAAAAATATAATTTACACTCAATACGTTATTGTATAGCCTACTGTTTTATAGGCTAATGTAGCCTACTACAACACTGAGGTGCAGATATCACCCACTACTTGCAATAAGTAGTATAAACAGCATCAAATTAGTATTACTGCAAGAAAATGTTCCCATTATTAAATAGAATCTATTGCTAACAAAATATGCTATTTTCACTTAGTGTAAATAGAATTCATTGTATTCACTGAATTCAAATAGCCGTTGCCTAAATCAAATTCTAAACTATCAGCCATTTCAACTGGAAGATGTGATATTAATTTGATCCACTAGATAAGGATAAGGAATCTTGTAAGCCTATAGTCTTTTTCCCCGTTTTATTTAATATAATGCAATACATGTGTATAACTGTAGTGTAGCGAAAGTAGTTTCATATTATTAGTGTGCATAGCAATGTGTGCAATGCTCATAGATCATATGTGTTTTTTTTTTAACATTTATCCCAATAAAACACACTTGTCAAGTTTCCAGACATGATTATGCTAAATAGTGCTGTACTATGAAGACACCATTTTATTTATCTCTTTTAAGATAACATAGTCTCTAAACACATTTATTGTTACAAAGTGAAACAACAACAACAATATAGCCTAATAACAAAATAGCATAATAATAATAATAATAACAATAAGCAATTAACCAGATGGGCAAGATTACATAATTTTTATTACACTTTATTTATTACACTTGAGTGCACTGTATGAAAAATGTGTTCAAGTGTGCTACAAGTGGTAACTAAATAATTTTTTTAAACACAGAGGTAGTAGCCTATGTTAAAAGTGCATTTTAGTTCATATTTATGGTGTCTCAAAATAGCACAGTCGATCTTAAGTTTATCTTAAGAAGTACTAAAGACTCCTTTTTAGTATATTAAGTACAAAATTTGTTGTGATGATCCTGTGGCTACACAATGATTACAAAATCGGTCTCATTTTTAAAAAGGTTTCTATTTCATGAAAAAAATTGCTTGTGCAATGAATATAAAAACGTAAAATCTCATAGCTGGGTATTTTTTGGTTCATTGCTGGAATTATAAGGGCATTCTAACTGTATTCTAATGGGCTTTTTTATTATTATTAAACAGTACAAACATTACGACAGTACAGTTACAATTATACACAAAGACAACATAAAAATAAAAACAATAATAATAAAAATTCCAGAATATACACTCAGACTTGCCAGGGTTAACAAAAAAATAAGGTAATAAAATTACATCTTAAGAAGACACAAAGGATGAATACAGAGATACAGTTTTCATAGCTTTCAAATTAGCAGAATTTTGGATAGTTTCCACATACTTTATTCTAACGGGCTTCATCGCGCAGTGAATGCTTTTGGACTCTCAAGATGTTTTTTTTTTTTTTCTCTAAGTTGGATAATGTCAGCTCTCCTATCGTCTCTCAGTCCCTACATTATGTCAGGAGAATGTCTAAAATCATACCTTCAGTTGTCTTATTTTTTAAAAACTTCAAAAGTTGCGCTTGAACCATTTTGCGCTAAAAATAACGAAAACAATTGCTTCCGCTTGTGCGCAGCTTGGCCAATCGCCGTTATTTAGTTTCTTAAATGATCATAAGTAGAGAATTTTAACATGTAATGTGCATGATCATTTTTACGTAATAGCCTACACAAAATTAATAATCCAAGGGGGGTAGTTAGGGGGGATGGTGGTTTTACAGAGGGGAGGCTTTTTGTTCTTTTTTTTCACCAGGGGGATGCCATCCCTCGTATCCCCCCTCAATTCGAGCCCTGTATAGGCCTATATATAGGCCTACATGGGCGGCGCTAGGAAGGGGCTAGCAGGTGCTCCAGCACCCCCCAAGAAAAACCATAGCACCCCCATAAAAAATGAAATAAAATAAAAACATTTGACTCATTAAACACATGCATAAATACTGCATTGCAATAACGTGATTTGCAGTCGCACATAATGTCAGCATTTTATTTAAAAAATGGATCGGTTCCTTGTGTCAAGTAGTAGCCTACTGTTGGCCTGCCCCGACTAACGATTTTTCTAGTCAACTATTCGCACGTTTATATTAAGTTGATAGTATATAACCATTTAGGTTATTATTTATGCCTATTATTTAGGCATTTAGGCGTATTATTCCGCGCTCAAACGCACGCATAACGCTTGCCGCAAAGCACCGGCTAAAGTAATGATTATGAATGCATCGGGGAAAAATACATTTTAATTATTTATTAATAAACTAGTGCTTTCTCAGGCTCGCCATCTCCACAGTGGACGTGCCTTTAATAGAGAAATGCACCTATACGGACTACATAATCAGAGAAGATTTGTTTTTTTATTTTAATTGGTTTTCAAGCTTTCTGCAGATTTATTTCTTATGTCTGTGAGCTGGTTCATTGTTGTGACGCGCTCCATTCATGGAGACTGCATGATACAACAGAAAGCATATCCAAAAATGACGGGAGTATAAGCTCTTTCCGCGGGAAAAAATAAATAAATAAAAATAATTGCGTGCGCACCCCCATGCAGATAGGCTAAGAGCAATAATACTCCCACATTCCTCATAAACATTTGAAATGCGCCTATATAGTGATTTTATTATTCATATAAAAATAATAATAATAACAACCTGTTTTGGTCATATTTACTATTAATTGCCCAGCTCCCCCTGTCATTGATCTAGCACCCCCTCAGCACCTGCGTTCAACATTCTCTGGCGCCGCCCCTGTATATATATATAGCTATACTTTTAGTTCTGGAACTAAAGAGGTGCGAAAGGCCCTTATGTCGGCTCGTCAAACATGTCGGTGTACATAATAATACATCCTAATGTAGCATACAGTAAAAAAAAAAAAAAAAAAAATATGCACCGGCCTATAAACAAAGAGAAACGCCCTCACGAATTTGGGCAGGCAATATAGCCTAAATACAACGATATATATATATAAAAAAAGTAGGCCTACTAACCTTCTATGACGCATTATTATCCGTTTTATTTTCGTTTTGGTTGTATTTTTTATTTGATGTATTAGAAGAAAGTGTAATGAAACAAAAAATAAACATTTGAAAAAGCGACATGAAGTTATTTTTCTATATTATTCATTTTGGTTTTATTTTTTAATATGATGTAGCCTATGCCTTGTTCATTTTTCCTTTAATTAGGCTATCCAAAGGACTTGGTGGCCAATAAAAAGAAATATTAATACAATTACTTTTTTTTAATTAACAAAAATAAATAAATAAATCCAGCCATAATATAATTTTCATGTTTCATTGACAAAACAAATAAATAAAAAGGAGCCGTTTCTGTGCATGGATGTTCTTCCTTCCGCCATCTTTGGCTAGTGCTGACGCTAAAAAGAGGGAAGACCTCATTAATATTCATGATCTCATTACCATAGCTATTCTTACTAGTAAAAATGGCATTTCTTGATATCAACAACTTAGTTCTTGATATCAACAACTTAATTGATGATATCAACAACTTAGTTCTTGATATCAACAACTTAGGTCTTGATATCAACAATTAGGTTGTTGATATCAAGAACTAAGTTGTTGATATCAACAATATAGGAAGGTAATTGTTGATATCAACAACTTAGTTCTTGATATCAACAACTTAATTGTTGATATCAAGAACTAAGTTGTTGATATCAACAATTAAGTTGTTGATATCAACAATTAAGTTGTTGATATCAAGAACTAAGTTGTTGATATCAAGAACTAAGTTGTTGATATCAAGAACTAAGTTGTTGATATCAAGAACTAAGTTGTTGATATCAAGAACTAAGTTGTTGATATCAACAATTAAGTTGTTGATATCAAGAACTTAATTGTTGATATCAACAATTGATTTTGAATGGAAGCCTATGGTGACATTTAACTAGTGAAAATACAATTCTTGATATCAAAAATGATAGTTTTTACTAGTAGAAATGTAATTGTTGATCTCAATAATTGGCATTTTAACTAGTGAAAATGTAATTGTTGATATCAAGAATTAACATTGTTACTAGTGGAAATATAATTGTTGATATCAAAAATTGCAATTGTTACTAGTAGAAATGTAATTCCTGATATCAAGAATTAACATTTTAACTAGTGAAAATGGAATTGTTGATATCAAGAAGTCATATCCTGAGAAGGAATAAAAGTCAAAACGGCTTGCCTATTGCTATTCCCATGATATAAATTCTTGATATCAAAAATGATAGTTTTTACTAGTAGAAATGTAATTGTTGATATCAATAATTGGCATTTTAACTAGTGAAAATGTAGTTGTTGATATCAAGAATTAACATTGTTACTAGTGGAAATGTATTGCTGATATCAAAAATTACAATTGTTACTAGTAGAAATACAATTCCTGATATCAAGAATGAACATTTTAACTAGTGAAAATTAAATTGTTGATATCAAAAATACATATCCTGAGAAGAAATAAATGTCAAAACGGCTTGCCATAGAAAGCGTGCTACACTGCTTCATTGCCTTGGAACAGAAGCCCAGCGAATCTTCTACACCCTTCCAAATACGGGTACGACATATGCATCTGCACTAACTGCACTCAGGGCACACTTTGTCCCAAAAGTTAATACTATTGCGGAACGACACAAATTTCGACAAAGAGAGCAAAGGCACGACGAAAACATTCTGCAATATGTGGCCGCGCTCCGTGATATGGTGTCTTTTTGTGCATTTGGTGACAAAGAAGAGGAAATGCTGCGAGATCAAATCGTTGAGAAAGTGCATAGCAGCCGAATTCGGGAACGTTTATTGCTTGAAGCAGACTTAACTTTGGACAAAGCTATACAAATCGCAAATCAGCTTGAAAGTGCAATGGCGCATGCTAGTGAGTTCGCAAAACCTGCCGAACTATCAGTACAGAGACTGCACGTGAGAAAAAAAGAAGCGAACATGCATAAGGGTACACAATTAAAGCAACAGAGTCGGATGAGAATACAGCCTGAACGTAGATGCTACCGTTGCGATTCAAGCAGTCATTTAGCAAATTCCAAGCAGTGCCCTGCTCTAAATAAGTCATGCAAATTATGCGGCAAAATTGGACATTTTGCAAAAGTATGCCGTTCAACACGGAAACAAGAGATAAGAGAAATTGAAGTCCCTGAACTGACTGTCCTGTACATGACTAGCACATCTCCAGCACCAAACAAAATTTTGTGTAATGTCCAAATGAGTACATTGTCCAGTACTACAATGCAGGAACTGATTGTGGACACAGGATCCTCTGTATCTTTGTTGCCAGAGCATATATACAAACAGTACTTTTCTGACTTGCCTCTGGAACATGCTGATGTGCGTCTAGTCACATATTCCAAGGATAACCTTCCTGTGTTGGGACGCATTAACATTCAGGCAACACATGGACATTGTTCAGTACCCGCTACATTCTATATTGTGGAAAGTGGAAACCCACTAATGGGCATGGACTTAATATCTTCCTTGAATCTGTGCATAAAGGGAAACACAGTACTCAATGCCAAAGAATCTGTGTTTGAGGTGTCAAACTCAACAGCAAGTTTTGGCTGTGCAAAGAACGTTGTACATAAAGTGAAAATGCGTCAAGATGTTGCACCTGTGCAACAGAAACTGCGTCGATTACCATTTTCTGTGAGGGACGCTGTATCGACAGAACTGAACCTATTGAAAGAGTAGATGCTTCACCCTGGGTGTCACCTATCGTAGTGACCCAGAAGAAATCAGGAGATATCAGAATGTGTGTGGATCTCAGGGAACCGAACAAGGCAATCGTTGTGGACAGTTACCCCATTCCACACATCGAGGAACTGTTTTCGCAGCTGAGAGGTGCAGTGCTGTTTTCTACAATCGATCTTGCAAATGCCTACCATCAGGTCCCCTTACATGAAGATAGCAGAGACCTTACTGCTTTCATAACACATGAGGGTCTATTTCGTTATAAAAGGGTCTGCTATGGATTAGCTTCAGCCCCGGCAGCATTCCAAAAATTGATGTCCACAATCCTCAAAGATGTTCCAGGTGTCCAGTGTTACCTGGACGATGTCATCGTGTTTGGTGACTCTGCTTCTAGTCATGATGTTCACCTAAATACAGTGTTGCACAAACTTCGAGACGCAGGGTTGTGTCTAAATGAGCAGAAGTGTAAATTTCGCCAAAAAAAACTCACATTCCTGGGCCATACCATCTCTAAAGAGGGATTGATGCCAGATAACAGTCACCTGGAGGCAATACGTAATGCTCCACCTCCTTTGGACGCATCTACGCTAAGATCATTTTTAGGTCTTATGGCATGGTATGCAAAATTCATTCCAAATTTTGCAGCCGTAGTCGAACCTATGAGAGATGTGCTCAGAGCAAACTCGGACTTCACATGGACTACCAAAGCTCAGAAGAGTTTTCAGACAGTCAAAGAATTGATTGCACAGAGCTCTGCACTGGCTTTATTTGACCCTGCACTGCCTACAATTGTCACAACAGACGCATCGGATTACGGTATCGGTGGTGTTCTGACCCAGCTCCATCCAGATAAATCGGAAAGGACTGTGGCTTTCGCTTCCAGAGCCCTGACCGCTACAGAGAGGAAATATTCAGTAGTCGAAAAAGAAGCCCTTGCTTGCGTCTGGACCACTGAGCGTTGGAGAACGTATTTGTGGGGCATCAAATTCAAGTTGAGATCAGATCATCAAGCATTGACTACCTTATTGACTACTAAAGGTATGGGAAGGGCTGGACTGAGAGTAGCCCGATGGTCCGCCAGACTGCTTTGCTTTAATTATGATATGGAATACAAGCGTGGCACTGACAATCAGGTCGCAGACTGTTTGTCACGCATGCCCCTGCCAAATGAAACTAACCCGGATGAGGACTCTGAACCAGAAACTGTAGCTGCTGTGAGCACCTTGCTATCAGCTGTGCCGCTGACCGAGTTTGCTGTTGAGTGCTCGTCCTGCCCTGAGCTCGCCAAACTCCGCAAGTATGTTGAGAACGGTTGGCCGGCAACAGCTAAAACACTGCCGGATGACGTGATTCCTTACTTTCCGGTAAGAGATGAACTGTCGGTTCATGACTCATATGTGTTGAGGGGAACACACAGGTTGCTTGTACCACTCAGTTTACGTTCAAGGTTGGTCACTCTAGCTCACGAGTGCCATCAAGGAATTGTGAGGACCAAGCAAAGGCTAAGAGAGCTATATTGGTGGCCTAAGATGGATTTACAAGTACAGTCCACCATTGCAACCTGTGTCACATGCCAGCTTCACGATAAGACCGCTAGAACCACACATGCACCGCTGACTCCGGTTCAGTACCCAGAGGGCCCTTGGCAGAAACTTGGCATGGATGTGGTGGGTCCTTTTGAGATAGGCCCTGCTAGCTGCAGATATGCTATTACATTAATTGACTATTACTCAAAATGGCCAGAAGTGGCATTCACATCGAACGTGACCGCAGCGACTGTTACGAGTTTTCTGACATCAGTCTTCAGCCAAAAAGGGAATCCACTGGAGATTGTTACTGACAACGGCCCTCAATTCCTCTCTTCAGAGTTTAAACATTTCCTGCAAGAAAGAGATGTCAAGCACATTCGCACCTCCATATACCATCCCGAAGGAAATGGAGCGGTTGAGCGTTGGAATAAGGTACTTAAGGATGCTATTCTGACTGCACAAAGGGAGAAAGCTCCATGGACTTCCTTTGTGGTAGAATTCTTGCAAACGTACAGAGCTACTCCTCACGCAACTACAGGAACATCTCCTTTTGAGCTTTTGTTCGGAAGAAAGATGAGAACAAAGTTGTCAATTCTCAGGCCATGCAACATGACCCCTGCTACAAGGAAACTGAAAACAAAAGTAAAGAAGAAACAACTAAAAATGAAAGCATATCTGGATCTAAAACGGAAAGCAAAAATCCCAAAGCTGAAGGAAGGGGATTGCGTACGTGTGAGAAAACCGGCACACGTTAAGAAAGGAACCTCAAAATTCAGTGACCCTATGCAGATTATCAGGAGAAGAGGAAAGTATAGCTACGAACTGAGTGACGGACGGACATGGGACGTGTCTCATCTGGCACCATTGCATACCGATTTCAGGTCTGCGGAACAACCAAGTTCTGCCTCAACATCAGAAAGTGTTGATAGACCAACAGAAGGACAGCGTGTCAGAAGGAAGCCAATGTGGCTGAAGGACTATGTAACGTGAACCTTGATAGTAAGATTGAAACCAAGATATGTTTTAGGTTAAGTCAAACTGTTCTAATATTCGCATAAATGGTTATGTTGTACATTCTTGGTTTATAAGACATGGTTCAGTAAATGGGTAAAGTATAAAAGAGAAAACTAAACAAGAAAACAAACTATTTTGTTGATGTTTATATTACTGTACAATTGTCATGGAAGTTCAGGTGTTATTGTTAAGTTAGGGGGAGATGTTGTGTTCAATTATAAAGTATGTTGGTTAAGAAGTACCACTAGAGGGAGCTGTTGTAAGTAATTGTCATGCATACATGTAAGGAAAGAAAAGAAGTGTGTGTATGGCAAGCCGTTTTGACATTTATTTCTTCTCAGGATATGTATTTTTGATATCAAAAATTTAATTTTCACTAGTTAAAATGTTCATTCTTGATATCAGGAATTGTATTTCTACTAGTAACAATTGTAATTTTTGATATCAGCAATACATTTCCACTAGTAACAATGTTAATTCTTGATATCAACAACTACATTTTCACTAGTTAAAATGCCAATTATTGATATCAACAATTACATTTCTACTAGTAAAAACTATCATTTTTGATATCAAGAATTTATATCATGGGAATAGCAATAGGCAAGCCGTTTTGACTTTTATTCCTTCTCAGGATATGACTTCTTGATATCAACAATTCCATTTTCACTAGTTAAAATGTTCATTCTTGATATCAGGAATTATATTTCTACTAGTAACAATTGCAATTTTTGATATCAACAATTATATTTCCACTAGTAACAATGTTAATTCTTGATATCAACAATTACATTTTCACTAGTTAAAATGCCAATTATTGAGATCAACAATTACATTTCTACTAGTAAAAACTATCATTTTTGATATCAAGAATTGTATTTTCACTAGTTAAATGTCACCATAGGCTTCCATTCAAAATCAATTGTTGATATCAACAATTAAGTTCTTGATATCAACAACTTAATTGTTGATATCAACAACTTAGTTCTTGATATCAACAACTTAGTTCTTGATATCAACAACTTAGTTCTTGATATCAACAACTTAGTTCTTGATATCAACAACTTAATTGTTGATATCAACAACTTAATTGTTGATATCAACAACTTAGTTCTTGATATCAACAATTAAGTTGTTGATATCAAGAACTAAGTTGTTGATATCAACAATTACCTTCCTATATTGTTGATATCAACAACTTAGTTCTTGATATCAACAACTTAATTGTTGATATCAAGAACTAAGTTGTTGATATCAAGAACTAAGTTGTTGATATCAAGAACTAAGTTGTTGATATCATCAATTAAGTTGTTGATATCAAGAACTAAGTTGTTGATATCAAGAAATGCCATTTTTACTAGTAAGAATAGCTATGGTAATGAGATCATGAATATTAATGAGGTCTTCCCTCTTTTTAGCGTCAGCACTAGCCAAAGATGGCGGAAGGAAGAACATCCATGCACAGAAACGGCTCCTTTTTATTTATTTGTTTTGTCAATGAAACATGAAAATTATATTATGGCTGGATTTATTTATTTATTTTTGTTAATTAAAAAAAAGTAATTGTATTAATATTTCTTTTTATTGGCCACCAAGTCCTTTGGATAGCCTAATTAAAGGAAAAATGAACAAGGCATAGGCTACATCATATTAAAAAATAAAACCAAAATGAATAATATAGAAAAATAACTTCATGTCGCTTTTTCAAATGTTTATTTTTTGTTTCATTACACTTTCTTCTAATACATCAAATAAAAAATACAACCAAAACGAAAATAAAACGGATAATAATGCGTCATAGAAGGTTAGTAGGCCTACTTTTTTTATATATATATATCGTTGTATTTAGGCTATATTGCCTGCCCAAATTCGTGAGGGCGTTTCTCTTTGTTTATAGGCCGGTGCATATTTTTTTGTTTGTTTTTTTTACTGTATGCTACATTAGGATGTATTATTATGTACACCGACATGTTTGACGAGCCGACATAAGGGCCTTTCGCACCTCTTTAGTTCCAGAACTAAAAGTATAGCTATATATATATACAGGGGCGGCGCCAGAGAATGTTGAACGCAGGTGCTGAGGGGGTGCTAGATCAATGACAGGGGGAGCTGGGCAATTAATAGTAAATATGACCAAAACAGGTTGTTATTATTATTATTTTTATATGAATAATAAAATCACTATATAGGCGCATTTCAAATGTTTATGAGGAATGTGGGAGTATTATTGCTCTTAGCCTATCTGCATGGGGGTGCGCACGCAATTATTTTTATTTATTTATTTTTTCCTGCGGAAAGAGCTTATACTCCCGTCATTTTTGGATATGCTTTCTGTCGTATCATGCAGTCTCCGTGAATGGAGCGCGTCACAACAATGAACCAGATCACAGACATAAGAAATAAATCTGCAGAAAGCTTGAAAACCAATTATAATAATAAAAAAAAAATCTTCTCTGATTATGTAGTCCGTATAGGTGCATTTCTCTATTAAAGGCACGTCCACTGTGGAGATGGCGAGCCTGAGAAAGCACTAGTTTATTAATAAATAATTAAAATGTATTTTTCCCCGATGCATTCATAATCATTACTTTAGTCGGTGCTTTGCGGCAAGCGTTATGCGTGCGTTTGAGCGCGGAATAATACGCCTAAATGCCTAAATAATAGGCATAAATAATAACCTAAATGGTTATATACTATCAACTTAATATAAACGTGCGAATAGTTGACTAGAAAAATCGTTAGTCGGGGCAGGCCAACAGTAGGCTACTACTTGACACAAGGAACCGATCCATTTTTTAAATAAAATGCTGACATTACCTGCGACTGCAAATCACGTTATTGCAATGCAGTATTTATGCATGTGTTTAATGAGTCAAATGTTTTTATTTTATTTCATTTTTTATGGGGGTGCTATGGTTTTTCTTGGGGGGTGCTGGAGCACCTGCTAGCCCCTTCCTAGCGCCGCCCATGTATATATAGGCCTATACAGGGCTCGAATTGAGGGGGGATACGAGGGATGGCATCCCCCTGGTGAAAAAAAAGAACAAAAAGCCTCCCCTCTGTAAAACCACCATCCCCCCTAACTACCCCCCTTGGATTATTAATTTTGTGTAGGCTATTACGTAAAAATGATCATGCACATTACATGTTAAAATTCTCTACTTATGATCATTTAAGAAACTAAATAACGGCGATTGGCCAAGCTGCGCACAAGCGGAAGCAATTGTTTTCGTTATTTTTAGCGCAAAATGGTTCAAGCGCAACTTTTGAAGTTTTTAAAAAATAAGACAACTGAAGGTATGATTTTAGACATTCTCCTGACATAATGTAGGACTGAGAGACGATAGGAGAGCTGACATTATCCAACTTAGAGAAAAAAAAAAAAAACATCTTGAGAGTCCAAAAGCATTCACTGCGCGATGAAGCCCGTTAGAATAAAGTATGTGGAAACTATCCAAAATTCTGCTAATTTGAAAGCTATGAAAACTGTATCTCTGTATTCATCCTTTGTGTCTTCTTAAGATGTAATTTTATTACCTTATTTTTTTGTTAACCCTGGCAAGTCTGAGTGTATATTCTGGAATTTTTATTATTATTGTTTTTATTTTTATTTTGTCTTTGTGTATAATTGTAACTGTACTGTCGTAATGTTTGTACTGTTTAATAATAATAAAAAAGCCCATTAGAATACAGTTAGAATGCCCTTATAATTCCAGCAATGAACCAAAAAATACCCAGCTATGAGATTTTACGTTTTTATATTCATTGCACAAGCAATTTTTTTCATGAAATAGAAACCTTTTTAAAAATGAGACCGATTTTGTAATCATTGTGTAGCCACAGGATCATCACAACAAATTTTGTACTTAATATACTAAAAAGGAGTCTTTAGTACTTCTTAAGATAAACTTAAGATCGACTGTGCTATTTTGAGACACCATAAATATGAACTAAAATGCACTTTTAACATAGGCTACTACCTCTGTGTTTAAAAAATGTATTTAGTTACCACTTGTAGCACACTTGAACACATTTTTCATACAGTGCACTCAAGTGTAATAAAAATTATGTAATCTTGCCCATCTGGTTAATTGCTTATTGTTATTATTATTATTATTATGCTATTTTGTTATTAGGCTATATTGTTGTTGTTGTTTCACTTTGTAACAATAAATGTGTTTAGAGACTATGTTATCTTAAAAGAGATAAATAAAATGGTGTCTTCATAGTACAGCACTATTTAGCATAATCATGTCTGGAAACTTGACAAGTGTGTTTTATTGGGATAAATGTAAAAAAAAAAACATATGATCTATGAGCATTGCACACATTGCTATGCACACTAATAATATGAAACTACTTTCGCTACACTACAGTTATACACATCTATTGCATTATATTAAATAAAACGGGGAAAAAGACTATAGGCTTACAAGATTCCTTATCCTTATCTAGTGGATCAAATTAATATCACATCTTCCAGTTGAAATGGCTGATAGTTTAGAATTTGATTTAGGCAACGGCTATTTGAATTCAGTGAATACAATGAATTCTATTTACACTAAGTGAAAATAGCATATTTTGTTAGCAATAGATTCTATTTAATAATGGGAACATTTTCTTGCAGTAATACTAATTTGATGCTGTTTATACTACTTATTGCAAGTAGTGGGTGATATCTGCACCTCAGTGTTGTAGTAGGCTACATTAGCCTATAAAACAGTAGGCTATACAATAACGTATTGAGTGTAAATTATATTTTTTACTACAATTATTAACTGGATGCCGCCCCTAAAACTAACCCTAACCATAACCAACAATAACGTAATTTTCCAGTCTTCGATTATTTCCTTAATTTTTTTTTTTTTCTAAATGCCTTTCCTATGTGATACGGGATGTGAAAAGAGAGTAGAGAGAGGTCGGTAAAAGGCGGAATCGAACACGGGTCAATCGCGTCAAAAATCATCTGCTGCGTGCTCTACCTACTGAGCCACTGAAACTGACGGCGATCAGTGGTTTTATACAGGTTTTATTCTCCGACATGTTGGTAGGCGGAGTTATTATAAGCGGCTTTTGCCTCAATGAAAACTAAACAATTATTAAAAGTAGCCTACAGCAGCGTTTTATTTTCATGAGAGGGCAATCGAATGTGCCGTTCTCTTTTGGGCTCTGTACCTTGTCGTCTATACGCCATACACATTCATAAAGAGCGGCACTCGTCATTAAATTATGCACATATCCAAAAAGGAAGTCATTACTATGCACATATCCAAAAAGGAATTCTTGATATCAAGAACTAAGTTGTTGATATCAAGAACTAAGTTCTTGATATCAAGAATTACGTTGTTGATATCAAGAACTAAGTTGTTGATATCAAGAACTAAGTTGTTGATATCAACAATTGATTTTGAATGGAAGCCTATGGTGACATTTAACTAGTGAAAATACAATTCTTGATATCAAAAATGATAGTTTTTACTAGTAGAAATGTAATTGTTGATCTCAATAATTGGCATTTTAACTAGTGAAAATGTAATTGTTGATATCAAGAATTAACATTGTTACTAGTGGAAATGTATTGCTGATATCAAAAATTACAATTGTTACTAGTAGAAATACAATTCCTGATATCAAGAATGAACATTTTAACTAGTGAAAATTAAATTGTTGATATCAAAAATACATATCCTGAGAAGAAATAAATGTCAAAACGGCTTGCCATACTGTACCTTGTCGTCTATACGCCATACACATTCATAAAGAGCGGCACTCGTCATTAAATTATGCACATATCCAAAAAGGAAGTCATTACTATGCACATATCCAAAAAGGAATTCTTGATATCAAGAACTAAGTTGTTGATATCAAGAACTAAGTTCTTGATATCAAGAATTACGTTGTTGATATCAAGAACTACGTTGTTGATATCAAGAACTAAGTTGTTGATATCAAGAACTAAGTTGTTGATATCAAGAACTAAGTTCTTGATATCAACAATTTAAACAATAAATGTTAAAAGGGCGACAAAACTATTACAGATATCAACAACTTCATTGTTGATATCAACAACTTAATTGTTGATATCAACAATTTAATTCTTGATATCAACAACTTAGTTCTTGATATCAACAATTTAATTCTTGATATCAACAACTTAGTTCTTGATATCAACAATTAATTGTCACTAGTTAAAATGTGAATTGTTGATATCAACAATAAAGTTGTTGATATCAAGAATTAAAGTTGTTGATATCAAAAACTAAGTTGTTGATATCAAAAATTGGGAAGGTAATTTTTGATATCAACAACTTAGTTCTTGATATCAACAACTTAGTTCTTGATATCAACAACTTAATTGTTGATATCAAGAACTAAGTTGTTGATATCAAGAACTAAATTGCTGATATCAAGAACTAAGTTGTTGATATCAACAATTAAGTTGTTGATATCAAGAACTAAGTTGTTGATATCAAGAACTAAGTTGTTGATATCAAGAACTAAGTTGTTGATATCAAGAACTAAGTTGTTGATATCAAGAACTAAGTTGTTGATATCAACAATTGATTTTGAATGGAAGCCTATGGTGACATTTAACTAGTGAAAATACAATTCTTGATATCAAAAATGATAGTTTTTACTAGTAGAAATGTAATTGTTGATCTCAATAATTGGCATTTTAACTAGTGAAAATGTAATTGTTGATATCAAGAATTAACATTGTTACTAGTGGAAATATAATTGTTGATATCAAAAATTACAATTGTTACTAGTAGAAATACAATTCCTGATATCAAGAATGAACATTTTAACTAGTGAAAATTAAATTGTTGATATCAAAAATACATATCCTGAGAAGAAATAAATGTCAAAACGGCTTGCCATAGTGTGTGTGTGTGCAGTGCTTCAGTAAAACGAACGAACGTATAAAGATAAAGTGTGGTCTTGTTTCTGATTTATGCTGGAGACATAGCATTATTGTTTATTCATCAACTGAAAACAGCATCGATTGGGATTTAAGAATCGATATTGGTTCATAAGAATGAGAATCTATTAAAATCGAGACGCAGTCTCTGAAAAGTGACGCAGTCTCTGTTCATCGGTTCTCTTCATAAATAAATAAATGCATAAGCCTATATGCTTGTCCTGTAGGTTACTTATTAAAAATGAAAATTTGAACAAAAATAAAAGCAATTAAATGTGTTATTATAATTAAAATAAGAAAATTACAATGACGGGTAATAATAGATTATGACGGCATTTTTACGACCCTGTAACGGACAATGTTAAAGTCTAATGCAACCTCTGGTTCCGTGGTAGTACCACAGCAGTTTTGGAAGTACCTTATGGCGGAACATTCCATTTGAGTGCAATCGTATTAATTACTATCTGACACCATAGTATTGTCACATATACTACAACAAAGCATTGATATGCAATGCTGGTCATGCTAAAACCAGCTTTAATATGCCCAAAATATACATGTCATTCTTACTGTTTAACTGAACTCATACAGTATGTCAAATTCCCACATTTAGTATGTACCACATTTATCATGCATTTTTCCTTACAGTTTGTGCTCTTCACTGGGAAATGCAGAAAGAAGAGTCTACAGGAAATTAACTTGGAAAAAGGCTCTGTGCGTTCTTATGTATCATGAACGTTCTTCATGATCCTATTTTGTGTTCACTTGTAAAGTAGCTCAGCAAACTGCTGTCACCAGATTGTGTATTTGTATTAATAATTAGTGCTAAAAAAATACAATTAAAATTAAAGATTGCATTAATTTCTATTATTTTTCAATCCTTTTTTCTAAGCTTTACATGAACGTGTAAACTTTGATGTAAGCAAATAATGTACACAAAATTAACTAATATGTCTGTAGGACATTATCACCAATTATAAACCTTTTATCAATTCACAAACAATTCACAAATGCGATCTGTTTACATGATGATGGATGAATTTACAACTATTAATTGACAAAAAAACACACGAGTGTCACCTGATTAATCACACTGGCAGATGCATCAGTCACGATAAGAGGTCAGATCTTTGCCATAAACTGAAAGAGTGTTTGCAAGATGCAAATGTGCGATTTGAACTGCTAGATTCTAATTGTCATACTGTATGTAAATTACTGACTATTATACTGTATCTGTTGTCTTGTTAGGGTGACATACAAACAGAACAAAAACCAGGATTGTGCTGGGCTTGCAAGTGGGCGATGAATAAGCTGAAAAAACAGATCTCCAATGGAGCAACTCTAGTTGGTAACAGTACTATTTCATATGCTTTTACTAAAATTCATGTGAGACTAATGGCTTAATGTTAATTTTTCTGGTCACTTTTCTACAGGACGACATTAAAAAGAAGCTGGGGATGGTCTGTGATGAGATTGGCTTCCTAAAGTCACTGTGTGAACAAGTACACGGACACTCTGGTCGAAGAACTTTCAACTACTGATGACGCAGAAACCATCTGTGTTAACATTGCTGTTTGCAAGACATAGGCATGGAGTTAATTATTAAACGTTTTAAAGTTGAAGAATCCTGTTTTCTTTGATAAATTGAAGAAATGTGCAAGGCATTTTTGTTTGTTTGTTTCTAAGGGGCTGCACACTGCACTTCATTCATGTCTTTCTAAACCCATTTTTTAACCCCAGGTAATGGAATGATCCACGCATGTAATTTAGAAACAGAGTTGGCACTACTTTTTACCTGGGGTTATTAAAAGAGCAAGATTAGCACTGCTTTTCTGGAGTTAACCCCACATTGCGGTGCCAAACATGTACACTTTGAAACAATGCAGTGAATGTAACATTTGACAGTCACAGAAACAGTCATTTCAGCTTTGTGAGTCCATTTCATTCGTACCTTTATAGTCAGAAAAGTCCATTCAGGGAAAAAAACTTCAATATATGAGGATGTGCAATGCAAGAGCAATCAATGACACCAACCCTGCAAATATGCAAAGAAGAATGTTAACCCAGGATTATACCAGCTGTACCAAAATAACTCTGGATTCCATTTACCCGGGTTTAGAATGAACTAGGCATAGTTCATGCTAAATGAAATTACTCATCATTTACTCACCCTCAAGTTATTCCAAATCTGTATATATTTCTTTCTTCTGTTGAACACAAATGTTAAAATTATTTTGAAGAATATGTGTAACCGAAGAGTTGATGGTCCCCTGGATTTCCATAGTATTTTTTTTCCATACTATGGAAGTCAATGGAGACCATGAGGTGTTTGGTTACCCATATTCAAAATATCTTCTATGTTCAACAGAAGAAAGACATTCATGCAGGTTTGAGAGTGAGTAAATGATGACAGAACTTTTATTTTAATGTGGACTATCCCCTTAACTATTTCAAGTGTGAAAACCCTTGAGTGTTCGCTTTAGCTGGAAAGTTGGTGAACTTCCTGGAACTTCTGCACTAGAGCTAGAGTGCACTAGAGCTAATGGTGTGATTATTGTGGTTTTGTATGCCACCGTTTTCTGCATATTTGTCATGTATACTCAACTTTACACCACTTTTTTGCCTTCAGTTGGAAAATAAATATGTGAAACAAACTTTAATGTTAGTAGTCATTATGGCATGGCAAATGACAAAAATTATTTATGACCCTTGATTTATAGCTTTGACCTTTTGACCTTCCCCTCCCCCACACGGCCCACCCACGTCGTGTTGACCCCGTGACCCGTTAATGAGATCAAGATGTTGCAATAGGCATGCGTGAAATTCCGACGTCATCTGGGGATGAGATATGTTGTTTGTACGTGTCTGTCCGGTGACAGGAGATAAAATGATCTGTCAAGTAATGTTTTTGAAGATTTTATGCTCATCCGGGGGGTTTGCCCATCTGTGGACCACGTGTCTGGTTGCATTCCAAGGCACGGTGTGTTATGGACTCTCTCTCTCTCTTTTCTATGGGTGTGTGAGAAAAAGATATTGGATTTAAGGACAATAACAGAATAAATAAACAATTTTAACAGATTATAAGAGCATATCACAATAAGAGTACCCACAATATATTCTGTTGGTTGTATAAAATGAAATCAAATATGTAACACTCCTAATAATGAAATGGAAATAAATCAATTAAGAAATAAATAAAACCCCTTACACTTTTCTTTGAGAAAAAAAGTCTTCCTTGTGCAAGGACACCCATTCTTCGAATGAGTAGTTTACAAAAAAATTGTGTTTAGTTTAGGTTGGAAAAGCTCCTATGGCTCTCTCTCTCTCTCTCTCTCTCTCTCTCTCTCTCTCTCTCAAACGCAGGTGTGCACATTCAATCGTCCCGAGGCTTATTCTCTTCTTTTAAATGAAAATAAATAAATAAATTATGTGATTACACACAATATAAAACAAAGAAAAACATTTACACTAGCTTTAGATAACAAAAGATGTTGTAATGAGGAGCCGGCGATGTCAAAATAAGTAAAGGGGGAAAAAAAAAAAAGAAAAAAAAATGTAACAGGCCAAACGGTAAGGGATATTGTGGACCCGATATGTCCAGGCATGCCATTGTCATGTTTTATGGCCATAAACATAATTTTTCAATGTTTTATTTCCATAGCCATAATTCAATTCATTGCACGTTTTATTCGTATAGCTTTTCACAAAACAAATAGTTGCAAAGCAGTTTCTACATTATATTTAGAACCTTTAATATGTATATTTACATTATATTAATTAATTTTATACAGTATCATCCCCTAAACCTACGCATCACAGTAAACTTTCTGCCATTTTTATATTTTCATAAACATCATTTAGTATAATTAAATTTTAAAAAGCTAATTTATTTTAATTTTTTAATTTAATTAAAAAATCTATGCTCACTATGTACAATCATTTGGAGTATTACTCCATAGACAAAATTCTTTTTTACTGTACACCTGCCAAAATTCTGCATACAACCATAAAATATTGTTTTTAAGCGATCTGAATTAGGAGGACTCAAGAAGTATCATCATAAACCACATTGTCATATCAGTGTAATACCCATGTCATTATACAATTTTGTGTTCTGATAAATCATATAAACAAGCACGAGCATAAACATTTCAAGCTAAAGAGAGACTTAACTCTATTTTAAGGAATATGGAAATATATAATTATATATGATGGCATGTTACTACCATGTTACTAAAGCAAATCATTCATCATTCATTTAAAACAAGTATTCAACATTTAAGTTTATTGAACTTATAAAACACATAGTAACACACATGTTTCTAAAGCAAAGCAAATATTTTATCGTACATTTTAATCATGTATTCAACATTTATTTAACACTTCATTCTCTTCATTTAAAGAATATGGTAATAAACAAAATATATAATTATATATGTCATAGTAACAAACATGTTACTAAAGCAAAGCAAACATTTATCATACATTTTTTTTAAAGTATTCAACATTTATTTAAGTTTATTGAACTTATAAAACACATAATTCTCTTCTTTTAAAGAAGGTGGTAAAAAACTGTGATTATATATAACATATATATATCATCTCAGGGTCTGCTCTCCCCTCTCTGCAGGACATCTACCTCAAACGCTGCAAAAGCAGAGCTGTAAAAATCATCAAGGACTCGAACCACCTTGGTAACTGTCTCTTCACTCTGCTGCCATCTGGTAAGCGCTTCCGCAGCCTGATGGCAAAAACTGAGAGACTTAGGAGGAGTTTCTTCCCCCAGGCCATCAGACTCCTGAACTCAAACTCAGCCTCTTAACATCACATGACTCCACTTTATAATCACTAACAATCAGTAAGATATTCATTATTCTGACAGTGTCATTTGCACACAGCACTTTCTGTGTTTTGGTATTTTATTCTTATTCTTTACTTATTTAATTTTATGTATATTTCCTCTGTGTTTGTATTCTATAATATTTGCACTGTCCATGGAGCGGACCTGACTCACATTTCACTGCTGGTTATATACTCTCTATATAATCGTGTATGTGACAAATAAAAATATTGAATTCTTGAACATAATTGAAATAAAACGCTTTACATTATTCTGGGGGCAATGATGTTCATACCTCGAATGAAATGTTTACAAAATGTACCTAAGTTGGGAAATTAAGTCCTGCTTTGAGCTCTTCTCACTCACACACACACACACACACACACACACACACACACACACACACACACACACACACACACACACACACACACACACACACACACACACACACACACACACACACACACGCATACGTTGGTTTTTATGTTTTCTGGGGATGTTCCATAGTCGTAATGATTTTGTACTGTACAAATCGTACACCTACCCATCACGCAAAAATGCCATTTTTAATAAATATTGTTTGTAAGTGATCTTAATTATGACGACTCAAGACGTTTCATCATAAATCACATTTACATTCTTATATCAGTGTAATACCTATGTCATTATACAATTTTGTATCATGATAAGCCATATAAACAAGCACGCACATACATAAACATTTCAAGCTAAAGAGAAACGTATCTCTATTTTAAAGAATATGGTAAGAAAATATATAATTATATATGACAGCATAGTAACATGTTACTGAAGCAAATCATTTATCATACTTTTTAAACATGTATTCAACATGTATTGACCTTATAAAACACATCATTATCTTCTTTTAGAGAAGATGGTAGCAAATAAAACTGTGATTATATATAACACACTGTATAAAATAAACATTAACTATAGTTTTAGATGACAATATAAAAACGCCTTACATTTTTCAGAGTGCTTAGAGGTATGCTAGATCTTTACGCAATGACGTCCATTCCTCGAATTAAATGTTGTATGATTGTAGAAGTATGTCCAGTCTATGGCGGTCAAAAGCAGGTAGGCGCATTGGGATGTATAGTCCTCGTAAGAATCCAAAACGTAGAGTTTCACAGTCTGCAATGTCTTGTCAAACACAAATCTACCCACACGATCATCAGACACTGTGAAATTTTGTTACACAAAATCTTCATCTTCACAGACAATCTTTGTCAGACGGAGCGCATCTTCGTCCGTTTCAACAGAACTTCTTGGCGGTTACAGATGTAGCTCTTGTTTCAGGAGCGGCGGAGGCCGTTGTAACGATGTAGAAAACCTTATTTAAATACCAAATTCTGAATGTAGGTGGGTCAAACAACCGAGGAAAGTAACGCCTTCAACAGTGTGCGCTTTAAAGCATTCAGTATGATATTATCTCTTAAATTATTAGTGGGTTTTCTTGCATACTATGCATGTGTAAACTCACATACAGGTGCATCTCAATAAATTAGAATGTCGTGAAAAAGTTACTTTTTTTCTTGTAACTTATTTCAAAAATTGAAAATTTCATATATTTTAGATTCATTACATGTAAAGTAAAACATTTCAAAAGTTTTTTTTTGTTTTAATTTTGATGATTAGAGCTTACAGCTCATGAAAGTCAAAAATCAGTATCTCAAAATATTAGAATATTTACATTTGAGTTTCAATAAATGACCATCCATACAGAATAAATTCCAAGTATCTCTTGTTCTTTGAAACCACAATAATGGGGAAGACTGCTGACTTGGCAATGATCCAGAAGACGAACATTGACACCCTCCACAAAGAGGGTAAGTCACAGAAGGTCATTACTGAAAGGTGTGGCTGTTTACAGAGTGCTGTATCAAAGCATATTAAATGCAAAGTTGACTGGAAGGAAGAATTTGGGTAGGAAAAGGTGCACAAGCAACAGGGATGACCGCAAGCTTGAGAATACAGTCAAGCAAAGCTGATTCTAACACTTGGGAGAGCTTCACAAGGAGTGGACTGAAGCTGGAGTCAGTGCATCAAGAGTCACCACGCTCAGACGTCTTCAGGAAAAGGGCTACCAAGCCACTTCTGAACCAGAGACAACGTCAGAAGCATCTTACCTGGGCTGTGGAGAAAAAGAACTGGACTGTTGCTCGATCATCGGTGCCCCTCTCCCATCCATCCAAGACATTTTCCATGCACGATGCTCCAGCAAAACCAACAGCATCATGAAGGACCCCACCCACCCCCCCACAGTCTCTTCCAGCTCCTACCATCAGGAAGACGGTACCGGAGCATCAGAGCCCGCTCCGCCAGACTGCTCAACAGCTTTTTCCCCCAGGCTGTGAGAGCCCTGAACTCAGATCACCCCGCCCCCCTCTGAAACCCCATGCAAACCCCCCCTCTCCAAAACACCCCCCAACCTTACCACACCATAGAAAAAACTGTGAACTTTTTTTGTGCAATTCAAGTGTGCTACACACAGGTGAGTGGGCCTGTACAAACCACCTGTAGTAACACACTCTCCTCTATGCACTAGACACTTTTCCAAACACTGCTATGTGTACACAATCCCACAAAAGACTCAGCAATATATGTATGTTTACATGCTCATGCACTACAAATCATCTTGTACTGTTCCCCAGCCAGCTGCTTGACTCACAATGTTTCTCTCTGCACATGTACAGTATTTATGTGAAGCATTCGCATAGTTTGTATAGTTTGTATTTTTTATCTTTATCTTTAGTTGTATAGGGTAAACTTTTATGCTAAACAGTTTGTATAGTTTGTATTTTCTATCTTTATCTTTAGTTGTATAGGGTAAACATTTACATAGAGTATACTTAGTCAAAATCTGTCAGTAGATTAGTTGTCTATAGGTTTATAGTGTTTTACTTCATTGTTGTATGTCTGTATTTATGTAGCACCGGGGACCTGTGAGGCACGACATTTTGTTCCACTGTATGTCCCCACATGTAGCGGAATGACAATAAAGCTCAACTTGAACTTGAACTTGAAATAAGACCAGTTCCACTAGGATAATGAACACCTCGGGGAAAAATCATTTGAAATGTAGGTTTGTCAAAAAGAAAGAATAATATTTTATCTGGTTTAGCTGTATTTAAAAATAAATAAAATCCCTTTCTTAAAAACATCACATCAAACTTATTTGGTAGCCTGATTCTCGTTTCATCGTGCATTCGCCGCATATTTATCAGACTTATAAAAGTAGCGTGATCCTTCGTAGAAGTAATAAAAGTAAATCTTATAAAACACAGAGAATCGATTTATGACTTTGTTCGAACACAACGGATATGAAACTACATCTGTTTACCTTTTATTCAAGCTTTAAAGCAGATGTATGCCTTAAAATCAGTAAGTGTTATACAAATGTACAATACTTGATTTTGGAAAAAGTATGAAAACTAACTTGCATATGCCAATCTGAACTACTGACCTTCTTGAATGACGTCATTATGTGTGACTGTGTGTGTTACATATTAAAGGTTCTAAATATAATGTAGAAACTGCTTTGCAACTATTTGTTTTGTGAAAAGCTATACGAATAAAATGTGCAATGAATTGAATTATGGCTATGGAAATAAAACATTGAAAAATTATGTTTATGGCCATAAAACCTGACAATGGCATGCCTGGACATATCGGGTCCACAATATCCCTTACCGTTTGGCCTGTTACATTTTTTTTTCTTTACTTATTTTGGCATCGCCGGCTCCTCATTACAAAAATTGTAATCGCATAATTTATTTATTTATTTTCATTTAAAAGAAGAGAATAAGCCTCGGGACGATTGAATGTGCATGCCTGCGTGTAAGAGAGAGAGAGAGAGAGAGAGAGAGAAAGAGAGAGAGAGAGAGCCATAGGAGCTTTTCCAACCTAAACTAAACACTATATTTTTGTAAACCACTCATTCGAAGATTGATTAAGATTAAGATTATTTTATTTGTCACATACACGATTACAGTATATAGAGAGTATATAACCAGCAGTGAAATGTATTCTCTGCATTTAACCCATCCTAAGTGAACACACACCCGGAGCAGTGGGCAGCCATGTTACGGTGCCCGGGGAGCAGTTGGGGGTTCGGTGCCTTGCTCAAGGACACCTCAGACGTGGTATTGAAGGAGGAGAGAGTGCTGTTTACTCACTCCCCCACCGACAATCCCTGCCAGACCTGAGATTTGAACCCACAACCTTCTGATTACAAGTCCGACTCGCTATCCTTAAGGCCATGACTGCCCCAACTGATTGAGTGTCCTTGCACAAGGAAGACTTTTTTCTCAAAGAAAAGTGTAAGGGGTTTTATTTCTTTCTTAATCAATTTATTTCCATTTCATTATTAGGAGTGTTACATATTTGATTTCATTTTATACAACCAACAGAATATATTGTGGGTACTCTTATTGTGATATGCTCTTATAATCTGTTAAAATTGTTTATTTATTCTGTTATTGTCCTTAAATACAATATCTTTTTCTTACACACCCATAGAAAAGAGAGAGAGAGAGTCCATAACACACCGTGCCTTGGAATGCAACCAGACACGTGGTCCACAGATGGGCAAACCCCCCGGATGAGCATAAAATCTTCAAAAACATTACTTGACAGATCATTTTATCTCCTGTCACCGGACGGACACGTACAAACAACATATCTCATCCCCAGATGACGTCGGAATTTCACGCATGCCTATTGCAACATCTGGATCTCATTAACGGGTCACGGGATCAACACGACGTGGGTGGGCCGTGTGGTGGAGGGGAAAGGTCAAAAGGTCAAAGCCATAAATCAAGGGTCATAAATAATTTTTTGTCATTTGCCATGCCATAATGACTACTAATGTCTTGTGACATGATTTCACTTTTTTACAAGTTTTTGAGATACTTTTACAAACAGAGGATGCTTGAATTTTAACGGATTTTACTGGTCCGTTTCTTGGTCCATCAGCACTATACCACATACATTGGTATCTCATGCCCTTTTCAAACTCTTAATTTCTTAAATTTCACAAATAATCAGCAATAAAGACAATTTGCAGAAAGACTGGCAGCCTCTCAAGAGGAACGAAGAAGAACTCAAGAAGGCTTTCCTGTAGCTCAAATGGTAGAGCATGGCACTAGCAACGCCAAGATCATGGGTTCGATTCCCAGGGAAAGCAAGAGCTGATAAAATGTAAAAACTGTAACTTGAATGCAATGTAAGTTGCTTTGGATAAAAGTGTCTGCTAAATGCATAAATGTAAATGTAACGAGAGGAACTTCAAACATTACAGGACACAATAAGTCACATTCACAACAATAACGATCATTATCAGTTTGTCTGTCTTTGCTCAAAAGAGCTTCTCAAACAGATTTTCCTGTGAGATGCTGCTGCAAGATTATGATGTCACCACAAGCAGTTATATAATAAAAAAATATCACTTTTATTATCATACCATTATCACTTTTAGCATTAATAAAATGTATTTAATTGTGTAAAAAAAATGACATCATATTTGTTCTAGTAATTCCTCCCATTTGCTATCCGTTTTGAAAGCTTGGAAAGCAATAGTACAGGTCTAAATTGTCAGTAAACCTATTACTATTCCCTCAAATATGAGTCATTGTTTTGAACCTACAACCTTCGCGTTGTCAGCCCAGATATTTACCAACCAAAACACTGGCAGGATACAAAAGCAAAATACACACTAATTTGACAATTTATGTATCTGAACTGATGAGACACTGGCGATTAAACCTGAACATCAGTGGAGGAAAAGAAAATACCTTGAAGATTGAGATGGGTCAAAGGTCGCTGGCCTCCATGAGGGTGTTAAAAAAACTTTGACGCCAACTGAAATCAATGAAGGGTTGGCAGACGAGTCCAAAGACACAAGAGAGGGGACAAACGGGAAGACATCTAAAAACAACCAAAAAATCCAGACCTGTATGACTGGCATTCTTCTACGGAACAAAATGACTAGAGTTGTAACCGAGAACCATGTCTTATTTAGATCTGGCTCTCTTTAAACGTAACAAATTAGGTGTTCATTGGAGTAGTTTAAGAGCAAGAGAAATTCTCACACTTAAAGCTGCAGTCCGTAAGTTTTGCCTCTTTGTCGCCATCTCTGTTTGAAAACCTGGAATTGCAGCTTTTTGCGGAATTATCTTGCTTGCGAGGGTTGTGCTCCGGCACGGCTCCAGCGCGGATGAATCTAATGTTTTGAGTGTAAATTGGCAAATTAATCTGCGAATCACATGCCGAACGGTGGGGTCTGGACCTAGTCCAGATCAACTGCGATCCGTTTAAGCCCTAATAGCCTATATGACAGATCAGAGCAATCTTTTATTTACTAATTTAACATGAAATCATCAAATTTCTACTCCATATCAAATCGCATACAATGAAAATATAGAATAATTAGAACAATCATTTATGTACAATAAATAGGCTAACAGAGAGTCATATCTATATACATTTTCCCCAGAACTTTCTCGCGACCCGGTAGGAATTCTTCCACGGCCCGGTAGTGGGTCGCGACCCGGTGGTTGGGGACCTCTGGTCTAATCTAATTGTCATGCCATTCGAATTTCATATTTCATATTAATAAATTATTTTAACCCAAAAAGCAAACTATGCTCCCATCGAACTGGTTTTCTTTAAAATACAAATCTTGTGTAATCCCAGGCTATCTGTAATCAGAAGCATTTAAAACTGGAATATAATTTAATTTAATTCACACGTGTTTTATAAACACATAATCCTTTCTGGATTACAATCCGCCATCAAAATGATACATTTAATTATTCTAGCTGCTGTGAGAAAAGCCTATAAATGATCCGCCACCTGCAGGATCCTCACATGCGATAGCCTACTAGCCGGGACAACTCGAATTGTCCATGCTCGAATTTCCCACGAAAACCTACCCGTACCACTCAAATTACATTATTATAAGATAACCGTTGTGAATCGGGCTAAAGTAAGGCGATAGTTTTGAACACTTGCTGGTTATGTACTTGCTCAAATATGATAATTTTTTACCAACAAAAAGTTACGGACTGCAGCTTTAAAATGGAAAAACGGCAAAAAAAAAAATAATAATAAATTAAAGAAGTTTTTTTTGCAGGTGTAAAGAAAAAGTACTTAATCCTCACCTTTGGTCAATTTGACCCATCATAGAAAACAAAATAAATTCAAAGTAAATTGAAGCTTCAAACGGCAAAACCTTTTCACATTCTATTTTATTTGCTCTGTATTAAATCTCTTGAGATCATATATGCCCCTCTAGTGGCAGTATCCATAAAATGTCATTTAACCAATGTCATTTTTTTCAAAGGGAGCATGATCAGAGGCACTCAGTGACCCAGTGCATGATATATCTTGATGTTCACAATAGATTAGGACTGCAATTATGTGAACAAATATGTAAATACTTTAAACAAAAATGCTTATATTCATAATAGGTAAAGGTAAATAAAAATCACCAATAATAATAATAATAATAAAACTGCACAAATATAAAGATAATATTTTATCAAAATGGATTGATATAAGCTTTCTGGACCAGAACAAGAAATATCATTATATATCAGGTTTTGTTACTCTCTTAACAAGAGAGGATAAATACAAAATAACTAAAGCAGCAGTGCAAAACTCAATTCCTGGAGGGCCACAGCCCTGTAGAGTTTAGTTTCAACCCTGTTCCAACATACATACCATGTAGTTGTTTAATGTATAGCTAATGCCAATTATTAGATTGCATTATACATGTTCCATGGTAGTACCATTGCATTCTGGAAAGTACCTTGTATTATGATGGCACATTCAATTTCTGTGCAATAGTATTACAATCTGACACCATGGTATCGTCAAATATACATACTGTAGTTCTGACACTGAATTTTTATACTATTTAGATATAGTATGTGTAATCGAAGTACTATAATTTAAGAAAAATAAGCATCACACATACAGGAAGATGTAAAAACAAAAAAGTAATGCCAAGATTGCTAGTACAGCTTGACATGTTCATGCTAATGATCTCACACCACAATTTCTGTGGTTTCTGGTTGATAACAGAGGTGTTTTAAAAAGAAGTGGCACCAAAGGCAAACAAGCAGAGTTTTCAGTCTCATTGTGTTCAGACTTTTTTGCCAAACAAGATGCTGCGGAGTATCATCCTGATAGCCCTGCTGATATCCTCAGGTAAAATTAGCACAGATCAGTTGTTGTTAGGTATCTGTACCAAACAATTTGTCTATATTTTGTGTGCCTGATTTGGACCAGCTTAAGTTCAGTGATGTGCAATGCTGGTCATGTGAAAACCAACTTGAATGTACCTAAAATATACATATCATTCTTACTGTTGACTGAAGTCATGCAGTATATTGCAGAACATTTAGTACGTAGTATGTCCTACATTTATCATGCATTTTTCCTTACAGTTTGTGCTCTTCACTTGGAAATGCACAAAGTCAAATCTACTGGAAATGAACTTCAAGACGACTCTGTAAGTTGTCCTCAACGTTTATCATGATCCAATTTTGTGTTTACATTTATAGTAGCAAAGTGAACTACTTTCACCAGATAATTAGCGCTCAAACAAACATTTAACACAGAAATTTTGTCTTTTTAAGATTGCATTTATTTATATTATTTTTCCAGTTTTTGTTTTTACCAAGCTTTTATGACTGCATAAACTTTGATAATAGCAAATAACATGTACACAAATGTATCTAATTTAGTCATTCCCAACCATCCTACTGCCATTAAATGTTGAACAATATCAATTTTAAGGACGTCTTAGTCATAAATGACACCATTTGAGCATATTAAAGTTGATACAAAAATAATTGTAAACATTTTACAGCATTTTAAACCAGTATTTCCGCATCCCATTTTCATGATAAACACTCGCTGACTGATTTTTTTTTTTTTTTTGCATAGTTGGGTGTAACACCTCTATTTTATGATTTTTTTTTTTTCAGTTATTAAATTTTAATTATTATAAAGGTTTTTAACGCGTTTCTCAAGTTATTGTCCACTGTTATTTTGATATTAGATAAGGTGGTGTAAATCACTGTTAGTGACCCAACTGTCATATCATAACTATTGACTCTAATATGCTGTATCTGTTATCTTGTTAGGGTGAGATACAAGCAGAACAACTCCCTGGATTGTGCTGGGCTTGCAAGTGGGCCATGGGGAAGCTGAAAAGTGAGCTCACCAATGGCTCAACTAAGGTTGGTAACAGTTCTGTTTCATACACTTTAATAAGTTCATGTGAGGCTAATGGCGTTATGTTAACTCTGCTGGTCACTTTCCTACAGGATGACATTAAAAAGATGCTGGGGATGGTCTGTGATGAGATCGGCTTCCTGAAGTACCTGTGTAGGATGTTTGTGAACAAGTACATGGGCACTCTGATCGAAGAACTTTCAACTACTGATGACGCCAGAACCATCTGTGTTAACTTAGGTGTTTGTTAAAGGCCTTTGAAAGTTTAAGAATCCTTTCTTTGATAAATTGAATAAATGCATAAGGCTTTTCATTTGCTTGTTTGTTTCTTAAGGGCTTTTCACACTGCGCTTAAAGAGATATTTCATCCAAAAGTGAAAATTACCGCATGATTTACTCCCCCTAAAGCCATCCTAGGTGTATATGACTTGCTTATTTCAGACTAATACAATCTGTTATATTTAGCTTTATAATGCCAGAGAATGGTGGTCAAGATTTTGAAGCAAAATAAAGTGCATCCATCCATCATAAAAATGTGCTCCTCACAGCTCCAGGGGTTATAATAAAGGCCTTCTGAAGCAAAGCTAAGTGTTTGTGTAAGAAAAATATACATATATATGACAGCTAGCAGCTAGAGATTATGGTTTAAGTTTTAAATATGGATATTTTTCTTACACAAATGCATCGATTTGCCTTTATTAACACTCCGGAGCCGTGTGGAGCTCTTTTTAGGATGGATGGATGCACTTTATTTTGCTCAACCACCATTCACTGCCATTATAAAGCTTGGAAGAGGCAGGATATTTTTTTAATATAACTTTAAGTATATTCGTCTAGAAGAAGAAAATCATACACCTAAGCTTGAGGGTGAGAAGCTAAACAATGGTGTAATTTTAATTTTTTGGGTGAAATATCCCTTTATCCCCGGGTTACTGTCGTTATAAACCCTGCTTTTAACCCCGGGTAAAGGAACGTTTCACAATTTAGAAGCAGATTTAGCGCTGCTTTGACCCAGGGTTATTAAAGCACTTTTTCAGAGTTAACCCCACATAGCGGTACCAAATCTGTATAGTGCGAAACAATGGGGTGTTTGAATGTTAGGCCTAAACACTTAACAACAGCTTTGGACAGTAATGGAAAAGCCACACATTAAAAGCTGAACCGACAGTTTATACAAAGTAAAAAAAGCGTCAAATGGTGACTGAAAACGCTCAAAAAATTTTAGTGATAAAGAGACATACATTACAGTTTCATTCTTACATTCACAGTCCGAAAACTCCATTTAGAGAAAAAAAGAAACAGTATAGTTGGCAATATGAGGATGTGCAATGATAGAGCCGTTATGTAAACAAGTCGTGATCTGTTAGTCCACTGACCCGCTAAAATACAGAAAAAAAAAACATTAACTCAGGGTTTAGGAATGTACAGTATGAAACGTCAGCGTATGAATAACAACGATTCATTTTTAACCCCTGGTAAATTATGAGCAGTGTGAGATGTGAAGCAAGATAACCCAGGATCCTGTTGACCCAGAGTTAACTATTTTAAGTGTGAAAAGCCCTTGAGCTAAGAACTGAGCTAAATACATTAGAGCTAGTTTTTCTTTTTCTGTACAACTCTTTCTTTTTCTTTAAATAACGGCACAATAAATGCATGGAACTCATGTTTTGTGATGTTTTTTCTCTTTTCCAATTTTTGGAGAAACTTTTACAAACAGAGGATGCTTGAATTAATATTTATTGGTCCGTTTCTTGGTCCATAAGCACCACACCACATACAATAATATCCCTTGCCCATTTCAAACTCATCATTTCTTACATTTTGCAAATAATCAGAAATAAAGACAATTTGCAGAAATACTAAATAGAATAAAATGGGTTTGAGTCACAAGTATAAACAAATATACGTGTCCATACAAATAATTACAATAAAAAAAATGCATAATGACAGCACACATGCTACAATTAGACAGTATTTACAGACAAATGTTTTCAAGAATTTGTCCATTAGACTAACGCTACTGCCAGAAAGAGTTCACTGTGAAGCTGCGGTGATGCTCAGCATGCATTTGGAGTTATGAGAAAACACATGCATGGGTTCTGATCTCCTTCTCCAGCTCTGCTGCAGTGCATCCTGGTCTAGTTTATTCAGACTCTGGGAGCACAAACGCAGGTCTCGGATGTGATCAGACAGACTGTCCAAACAAACATCAGCCAGAGGTCCTGACACCTGACAGCCTGCCATGAAGAACGAGAGGAACTTCAAACATTACAGGACACAGTAAGCCACATTCACAACAACAGTGATCATTATCAGTTTGTTTAGATGGATGGTGACACATCCAGCATTTCAAACTTTGCACAAATGAGCTTCTCAAACAGCTTTTCCTGTGAGATGCAACTGTATAACAAAAAATATACTTGAAGTGTCACAAGTGTCAGAAATTTGTCATCACTTAAAGTTAATTTGAAATCTACTTCATGATATGCTTTCGCAACATATACAAAAACTTTCCTTTTTTGCAGCAATAAAATTTGTTACTTGTCAAAAAATTAATTACATCATATTCAAGCCCAATTAATTTATACGCAGAGACGCACAGACCTGCGCCATAACCCACGCCGTACCTGACGTGCACCTCTCCAAAAATCAAACAGCGTGTCAATTCTACGCTGACCGCAAGCGCTGTGATTGGTCTGCTAGAACCCCTCCCTCCGTATGTACTTGAGTTTTGTGTGCGTTTATGATCACTGTAATATAGTTTAATGTTACACCTTCTTATTTAGAATAAAACAAAGTAAAGAACAAGTGTCTTATTTATTATACTACATAGCATTATACATCACTAGTTGTCCGCGACAAACAATGTTGATCTGCCGTGGTACACGTCCTTGTGGAGATTGAAAGAAAGCCATCTTCTCCTGTTCTGTTGTTGTCTCCGTTTTGTAGTCTTAAAGGTGCTGTATGTAGGATTGACACCTAGCGGTTGAACTAGGTATTGCAGTCCAAATTCAAAATATTGGAGACGGTTTTTTTCACCAGCCCCTCCTCCTCAGATTTGACGCATGCGCAGGATGCCAGATTAACGACACCAACAGGAACGAGCGCACATGACAATGAATTAAATTAAATATGCTGTGTTTGGCAACCCGGGGTGCCGAAATACTATTGGGTAAACTGGCAGTGGGCTGGTTTCACAAACCATAACAAACACAGACATTCCGGGCCGGAACGCACATTTTCAAAGGAGAATAACTGACTGTAGCATTGTTTTTCAGATAAACAAGTATGTTAACTTAACATGTTTCCTAAATGTCTGCAAGCATATTATGGTATTTTTATGCTTTAGCAGAGACAAAATCCTACATACAGCACCTTTAAATAATGATTTAATGATATTTATTTGCCGCCGTCACGGCTTCTCCGACGAGCCGCTTCTTCGGTGTTTGCCGTGGTACTGCGGGTTACACCAGCAACATGCCCGTGAACACTGCAGACTAGCAGTCCGCATGTGTACTCAGTGTTTCCCCTGCCATTATCTTGGGAGGGCGACCCACGCCCACTAGCATTTGTAAATATTAAGCCACAAAACGACTATTTAAACATGACTTCTGCCTGTCTCTGTGTTAATGTATGGCGCAGACGCGCGGTTTTGTTTGCTACTCATACATTTACATTATGCATTTAGCAGACGCTTTTATCCAAAGCGACTTACATTGCATTCAAGTTACAGTTTTACATTTTATCAGCTCTTGCTTTCCCTGGGAATCGAACCCATGATCTTGGCGTTGCTAGTGCCACGCTCTACCATTTGAGCTACAGGAAAGCTATACAGAAGCGCACACGAGGCTTGACTATCAGTGGATGAAAAGAAAATACCTTGAAGATTGAGATGGGTCAAAGGTCGTTGGGCCTCCATGAGGGCGTTAAGGAGACTCTGAAGGCCGACAGAGGTCACTGAAGGGTTGGCAGACAAGTCCAAAGACACAAGAGAGGGACAAACAGGAAGACACCTAAAAATAACCAAAATATATCTATAATATATACAATAAGCTGCAAACTGAAATAAGCATATAAATGATGCATTAAGTTTTGTTTCAGCACAGTAAGACGAGAGTTGAATGATTCACCTAGCGAGCAAGAGGACACTGTGGTCCGTGAGGCCATTTCCAGCCAGGTTTAAGTGTGTGAGTGAACAGTCACCCTGGAACCCAAACATTTAGTCAATATTATTTATTCATAGCAATTGAATGATGTCAATTTTAAAGCAGAGATTAAACCTTCTGGTGCTCCTCATTTGGGAGTCACACTTGATCTTCACGGTCAAAAGTGACTGGACACCTAAAATTTTACTTTTCCCCCCCAGTAAAATCAATGTAACATGTTTTTGTTCTATAATATTTTTTTTCTTTTGTATTTTGAGATAATTTCATGGTTCTAATTAATATTTATGCAATAATTATGATCAATTTCTTCCCATTGAAAATAATTAAAAAAATTAAAAATATATATTTTTATATTACTTTTCAATGCTTGTATTTCATGTTAAAATAGAGTCAATGCCTTTAAAATCAAATTTTTGAAGCCTGATTAGTTTCATCTGGTGAGAGTAAAATAAGAAAAACATATGCAAATCAATGGTTTAGCACATAGATTCTTATATAGCTCTATATAAAAGGCCTATAAATTCTCTAATTGTTTTTAGACAAATACTTATTTTTATTAAGTTGTGGGTTTAAATATATATTTAGACATTCTCAAAGACAACTTTTTGTAAAGGTTTAGATTTTTTTTGCTTGAAATGTTGATTTGAAGCGTCAGTTTTTGAATTATTATTACTACAGTCAAACCTGAACACAGAGAAAGCATTTTGTTACACAAAACATTAAAATTCTATAAAAATGTAACAAAAATGAACAGGAATGTTTTATCAGAGCTTAATTATTTTGTGTCTGATCTGATTTCAGTTTTCTGACTCGTTTTGGCTATATGGATATAACCAATTCATTTGAGTGTGTATAATTGTGTGTGTGTGTGTGTGTGAGAGTGGATGTGTTGGTTTTGCACTCTTGATGTTTTAGAGTTTCACCCCGTCATTGCTGTGTATTTTTTTCTGCATTGTGGCAGATTTGTAGATTGTACACATTCTCAGAATTTTTGTGTTTTTGTAGATTTCCCATTCATTTCCTATGGTCGGTCATTTTTGACGGAAGACCACAAGTGTGACTATTTTTTTTATGACCACTTAGCCTGCTCGAATCATGCCCTCAATTTTTTTTGTGTGTTCACATTCCAAATGCCATAAAAGTCACCAAGTTTCATACCATTCTGATGAAGCTGTGATTTTAAAAAAATTAGAAGAATTGACCGAAGAGCACCAGAGGGTTAAATGGCATCAGGGCTAGAGTTTAATTCCCAAAACCAGCCCACAACCCCATACTAAACATCTTAAGCACACATTCTTGTTTTTATTATTTGGAAAGGGGAACTGACTGACAGGTAGGAGCAGAGGTTGCATTAAACAAAAAAGTTCAGTAATGTACTGACATTTTAAAAACACTGATGGATAATAAAAAAAAAATCCAAGTTTGAAAAGCCTAAACTGGACTAGAGGGAAGTAAGTGTACTTGTGTCAGGAGTTTAGTGAGGATTTCCATGGCAGGCTGGTCAGATGGACCTCTACAGACTGCAGAGAGCTGAAGGTGCGTGAGACAGTGCATTGGTAATGTCTTTAACACAAGCTCGAAACCAGTGGAGCCCAGTGCATTATGGGAGAGGCACACTGACCGCATATTTCCAGTGCCTGTGAGAGCATAAAATAGCAGACAGTACAGAAACAGCATGATTTCATTCAGTTGTCAAACAGAGGTCACTTCAGATTAGATGCATCTGATGGTGCACTTACTGGCCATGGCGTTGGCTAAGAGCAGACGGTGTTGCTGGAGGAATCGTGCAGAGATGCCACAAGCTTGCAGGGACAGAGTGGAGAGCAGGGGACAGTTGGACAGAAGACTCGCTAATGCCTGCGTCCAGCCATCGTCCAGAGGATTCATGCTTAAATTCAACTCCTCTAGACACTACAGAGAGAAAGGGGGGAAATTAATATATAATATATATAATCAATGTATATTATGCAGTACTCTTTTCATAAGATGATGATGATCAACAAGTTCTCAGTGATCTGTCAGTATACATTTCATGACATGAATTTCACATCTGTTGTTTTAGACTTGACCATTAATGCTTTCCGCATGAAACCACTGAACCAAAAAAGGGAAGCAGTTCATTTCTTCTCAGAGAGGAGCAAAACTTCTGACCACATATCAACAAGAGTCACAATTATCTGATATTCATTCTTCACACGTTTATATTAGCTGCAGATCTCAGTGACCACACCACTGGGTGACTCATGCATGCTGATTTGATCATGCAGTTAAGGAGATCAAAACTAAGATATGCTTGTTAAAACTCAGCTATATACAGTATATATATATTGGATGCACACAGTATGAAACATTGATATTTGCTATAAATGACAGTGTTTTTAAAGATAGTAACAAAGTTAATCTTAATGTAAAAATAGGAGAAAGTGCTTAAACATGAGCTTTTAAATATCTATTATCAACTGATTTTATTAAATAAAAATAAAAAAATCAATAAAAAATACTCTAATTATGGCCAATAGCTGATAGGAAAACTTCTAACGTCTGTCCCTAGTAGATGATCTTATATTACTGGATGAATGAAAGTGCACTTGCAGGGAAAGCAGCTTGACTCTTCGTTTCAAACGTGTCCGATGCTTTTTTGAGTCCCTCTCCAGTGATCTGATTGGCTGATATGTCTAAGATCCTCAGTCTGGGCATAGTGGCCGCCGCAGACATCAGTTCTGGAAGGAGGTCGTTGTTCAGACGGTTGGCAGAGATGCGCAGCTCCGTGAGGCTGGCCTGCAGCTTGAGCGCTCGGAGGAGAGGAGTCAGAGACGCTGGAGGCAAACTGAGTCCACAGACGTTCACACAGGAGCTGCTGTCCTGCACCTCACACAGCCGAGACACACGCCGGTTCTCCTCTGAAACACACATGGTATGAAACAAGCATGTTTTGTGATAAAGATCCCAGGCTAGAAAGAAACAACACTCACCCACTCCCAGACTCTGACAGGCTTTCCTGTAGCGCTCAGGGAGAGGAGGAAGATCCCATGAACACACCTCAGCAAGAACCTGCAATAGATAGATTGACAAAAAGATTAAAAAAGAAAGGTTTGCAATGGAAAACAACTGTTCACCACACAAGGATACTGTATAGCTTCAGAAGACTACCATAATACAGCACTATCAGACTACTTTAATGGATTTTTTTTCTTTTTGGAGCTTGATACACTTTTGTTTAAAGGTTAAAAAAAGTAGCTTGGGCTATATTGTTAATAACATGGAACAATTAAAATAAATAAATAAATAAAAATACAGAGAACCAGAAATGTCACACTTCAAACACCTCCAATGATATTTATAGTATATTACAGTTTTGAGTCATTTGTTTTTAATAAGATGGTGCAATTGCACTGATGCCATACTAAACCACACGTTATTATGACTAATATTATCTTTTGGTTTGTATGTCAAGTTTCAAATTATTGAAATGATAAAGAAAACCAAATGAGATGAAGCACAAGTATTCTAAAGACTAGACCATACACAATTATGATTTTGGTAATACCACTCAACTAAAAAAAAATATTTATTTAGTTTTACTGTGACACAGACTTCCAAAAATATATAAATAAATAATAATAAAAAAAATCAATGAAAGACATAAAAACTAATTAGCAACGGGAAATAAAGTTTAGTATCATTAATATCTGTCTATTAATTTTATTATTATATTATACTGTATTGTATTATATTATACACAAAACTATTATATATTAATCATTTCTTGTTGGTATTATTATTATTATTAAACTCTTTATTTTGCTGGCAACTCTTTAGTACCCACAGTATGTTTGTTTTGCTACAATCCCTCTGTAAATGACTATAATCTTGGATTTCATTCTTTAGTAAAAAAAAACTAACAATTATGCATTAGCAAAAATTATTTGCTTTTCATCAAGTTCTTAAAAAAAAAAAACCCTACAAACAGTAGAAAAATTCATAGATGCTCTCCCATGACCTCTGACCTCTTCATTGGTGTGCAGCACAGACAGCAGTGGATCTGTGGGTAGGAGCAGAGCGCCCTCTTTCTGTAGGGACAGACGTGGCAGTAATCCACACGTCTGATAGTAACGCTGAGCGGCCTGATCACACAACCACGCCACCGTACAGGAGTCTGCCTCACTGCACAACACAACATATAACATCTACAATTACACACACTCATAACAACTAAACACTATCTGACACATACAAAAGCAGCATCAGACCTGTGTGGAACGGGAATCAAGAAGACGTTGTCCTGAACTCTGACCCTCATCCTGATCGGTGCAGGAACATGGGATGTTCGGTTCTGGAATGATGCGGGTGGCTTTAAAAAAAAAAAAACATTATTTATTAATGGCAATCAAAAACGCATTAATTAATTATAACAGTCTAAATGTATCAAACACAATAAGTAGTATTATGCAGAAATAGAAATATTAGATGTTACTTCCTTTTTGACTAATTTGTTTAGTAACTGCCATGAAGTGAATAGTGTTAAAAATGCAGAAAAACTGCAATTATTTCCAAAATGGTAACTGAATACCACTTGATAAAATAAACATACAAAGTAATGAGATTATGTATTAACATATTTCAAAACTGTTTCATACTGCATACAAATTCACATATTTAAAAAAATAGCAAGCACTATGCAGTATACACTACACAGCACACTAGCATGCCTTTCCAAACACAGCCAATGACATAGTGTGATCTGCATTACCATTGACTGATGGGTAGGAGGTGCAGGGTCATGGATGGGCTCAGATTCTTGGGTCATGATGGGACTCTGTGACCTGCTGACCTCCCTCCTGCCTAGATTCACCATCCCGGGCATTTGATTCATCTTCACCTGCCGAGGCTTATTAGTGCCCTTCTTCAGAGACTGACCCCTACTGGAGGAACTCTGAACTGCTATGAGAAACAGTGAGAGACATCAAACTAATTAACAATTGGCAATTAAACAGTTTAGCAGCAATAATATCTGTATATTAATTATATTATATTATTAATATCATACAAAAATACCATTTTATGTCATACAAAACTATTCTATATTAATTATATTATATTATACAAAAATATCTGATAGCAGAATGCAGCGACTGACCAACTAGACCAACTAATTTAGGATTTAACTTATCATTATTAATTAAAATTGTATAATATTAATCAGAAACTAAAAATAATTAATAATGTTTAAGTAAATGTAGTAGGTACTTGTGTTGTTTTACTTTAACTTAAAAAAGGTAAAGGAGCTCAGAAATTAAAAGAAAAAAAATATTTAAGATTTAATTAACCATTATTAAATAAAACTATACATAAAACAAACAAGAATAGAAAAATTACTAAAAGTGTAGCATTCTACTTAATTAATAAAGATGAATGATTGTGATTGCATTATTGTGTATTCTTCATAATCATCTTGAATCTAATGAGTGAATATGATTGTGCCGTATGTCACACACCTCTAGGTGGAGCTTCAGCAGATATTGAGAAATGATTCTGATTTCTGGAAGTTGTTTCGCGTGGGATGTTGTGCTCAGAAACTCTCCGTTTCTTCTTAGGCTGCACATCACTCAGGTCATCCTCCAGCCAATCATCTGCCAGATACTGGTCCTCTGGTACCAGCGCAGCTCTGCTATTGGCCGACACTGCTGGCGTGCTGGTAAAGGCTGGTTCTGATAGATTATGAGAGAAGAGGCGGGATTTGGCGCTGCCCAGGTTCTGCATGGCCTTCTGATACTCCAGTCTGCCTGATTCTGACTGTGAGGGCAAAGTGGCCTCTCTGAACTCAAATACAGAAGGCACATCCTGACTTGGTGGGAATTCCTGCGAGGACTGGACAGCTGGGGAACGCGGTCTTGACCGAACGGGACGAAGAGGACTGAGCGAGCAATCCGAGTCAGATTTATCTGAAGAACTGCTCTTGTTCTGAAGCGAAAACAACAAAAACCAGTAATTAAATGAATTCTTGCTTAAAAAAAAATAGAAAAATTAAATCAAAGTATGTTTCAGAAAAGCAACTTTACCCCATATAGAACATCTGCTTCCATCCCTCGTGGCCGGCGGGCTGGGCCTGAGGTGACCCGGCGTCCGGGAGCAGAGTTTTTTGGAGTTGGGACGGTTGGAGCGGGACGGGGAGTGATCTGCTGGGGTGACGGCGGTGACTCCTGCAGCAGTGGTTCTGAATACTCAGCATCAAACAGCTGACTGTCCTGAAGCTCCTTCTGCTGCCGTGGAAGTGCTGATACAACTGAGACTACAGGAGAAGAAGACAAGAACCTTTAAGTACTAAAACTTTCTCAAGTAAATCAATTGTTCTTGATAATTCTGTCATTCTATTTTGGGTTAGTAAATAAGCCAAACTGGAGATTATCAGCATCAACCCAACATGTGAGCTCCCACCTGTGATAAGTAATGCACATTTTCAGTTTTTTTTTTTTTTTTTGAGTAATTCTGAGTAATTCTTGTTCAAAATAAGAGTTTAATTAAGTAGTAATTTTGTGAATGTCTCATGTGCCATCATTAACATGCAACAATGTATATAATAAGCAATACATTGTCTGTCAGCCATTTAAAAAACATATTGCAAAATAAATCAGTAATGTTCATCTCCTCACCGTCTCCTGACAGAGCTCTCTTGATCAGTTTTTCAGTCTCCAAACACTCTTGCTTTGTCTCTTGGTCTAGCTGTCGGCTGTAAGTCTTAAACCACTGACGCAGGGTGTCCAGAGGAGTGAGTCCCTGTAAAGAAATATGTACATATAAGAATATTGTGCATAGAATCAGCAAAAAAATAAAAACTATAATAATAATAAAATAAAAAAAGAGATTCAAAAGTGTTTTGTTCATGAATGGAGTTATGATAATACTAGTGTAAGTAATCTTGTATATGCCTGCCAAGTCTGCTCAAATGCACAAAACCATTTATTTAATCAAAAATACAGTAAAAACAGTAATATTGTGAAATATTATTACATTTTTTTTTATGTTTTAAAACATTTTATTCCTATGATGGCAAAGCTGAATTTTTAGCATCATTACTCCAGTCTTCAGTGTCACATGATCCTTCAGAAATTATTCTAATATCATTCAAGCAATATTTCTTATTATTATAAATGATGAAAACTGTTTTTCCTGCTTAATATTTTTGTGGAAACCGTGATACATTTCTTTCAAGATTCTTTGATGAACAGAAAGTTCAAAACAACAGCATTGTTGTCAACATGTCTCTCCTCTCACTTTTGAGCATTTTAACACGTCTTTTCTGAATAAAAGTATTCATTTCTTTAAATAAATTAAGTTAAATTATTTTTTTATATATGAACCATATGTAATTAAACATACCAATTCACATCTGTGTTTATTTGTTAATAGGTATGTGTAGTGTGTGTTTGCCTGACCTTGCTGTTGCGAACAGTGACTGACGCTCCTCTCCGTACCAGCAGTCGAGCAACATGGAAGTGGCCACAGTTTAGTGTGTCATGAAGGGGTGTGACACCCTCACAGTCTCGACCTCCGGGGTCGTTTATATTCGCTTCACGGTCCAGCAGTAAAGCTACAATCTCTGAAATAAACAGATTTCAGTCTCTCTGATAAGCTCTCTTTATCTATATTATCTAATGTCCATATTAAACTTGCAGACTGCAGTACCTTGATGGCCGTAGTTACAGGCTTCATGCAGAGCAGTCCACCCGCAGTAATCCCTCAGGTTAGCTGGGTGACCCTGTCAGAGAATAACACACACACACATCAAATACTTTCTTAAGAAGGGCAAAACCACAAATCTTTTAAAGCCATTTCACTCTTAAAATGCGAAGCACCATAAGCAAAACCCACCTGGTCAAGCAGGTACTGAACCTGCTTTAGGTTTCCCTCTATACAGGCCCTGTGCAGAACCGTCTCACCCTTCTCATTCCGTCGGTTCCACTGCGCAAACATCACCGAACAAACAAGATCAGATGAGGATATAACACAACATAAACCACAGTCTCTGAGATCTCACCCTCTGCGTCTTCCTCCTGCCCATCACCATCTTATCGTAACCCTCCAGATCCTCATCTGCACAAACAGATTATTCACTCGCTCAGACATAAACCAACATCCTGATAACATGCAAGAATAAACATCTTTATTACATCAAAACAAACAGTACGTCGTGTGTGTGTGTGTGTGTGTATTACCGGAGTCTGAGTACTGGATGTCACTGTCCTCCAGTGGTTCACTGTTCTCCACCTCCTCTTCCTCATCCTCCTCTTCACTGTCCTCCAGTCTCAGTCCATCGCGCTCACACAGTTCCATCAGCCGTGCTTCAGTGTCGTCACACTGTGAGGATCCGCAGCGCCGCTGGGCCTGTAGCCACGCTCTCAAAACACGCCTCTGAAATCACACACAGCAACTACATCATCCGTCTTCATTTCACAAATACTCTCTTATTCAAAGTGACATTTAGACTTAGATTGTAGGTTCAATAACTGAGTCAAGTGTCTTCCTCAAGGGTACTATGGTTTTAATTCATGAAACAAGGTTTGAACTCACAATTTTGGCTTAATAGGCCAGAGTATTCTGTTGATCTCTAATTTATTCATTCATGTAATGGACTGCTGTTTCTGGACACGTACAATTGCATCTAAACTTTAAATCATAGATTTAAAAAAAAATTCTTCACTGTATACAACTCACTGTCATATTCACTGTATATATACAGGGCCGCCTTATCCTAATGGGCAACATGGGCTGCAGCCCAGGGCCCCGAACACTAGGGGGCCCCCCTGAGTCAATTCTCTTTTGCATTTAGGGTTCCCAACCGTTCCGTATAATACGGAATGTCCCGTATTTAATCGTCAAAGCTGCGTTAGCCCAGGGCCTCGCAAAGGCTTAACACGGCACTTTATATATAATATATAAAATTAGTGTTATCTGGCCTCTACTTGAGAAATTTTGATTCCCAGTGCACACAGGCACCAGATAACCAGTGTTTTTTTTAAGTTTCCTTTATTTGTGAACATAAATATTATAATAGGATTACAGAATAATTATCTAAAAAATTATATATTTTTTATTCTTTTTAATTGGTAACACTACATGTTCCATTTGTTTCAACATTTACTAATACATTATTAAACCAATATTATTTAATAGACTGAGCTAACATGATTTAACAATGAAGAGTATTTTTTATTAATGTTAAAGATGAATAAAGACTGTAACTTATGTATTAGTTAATGTTAGTTAATGTATTAAATAGCATTAACTAATGGTACACCATTTTTAAAGTGTTGCCAAAAAATATATAAATACATGTAGAATTAAACATTATAATATATAAATAAATCTTTTTTAAATATATACACAAATTAGATTGTTTTATATAAATTCACTAAATCATTTTATCAAACTGATTAATTTTCAAATCATTTTAGTAAACATTTTATAAAATGAATATTAATTGCAGAAATCTTTTGCATACTATCTTTAAATTAAATAGTGTGATATCATCTATATATCGGCCACCCTGCTTTCTAAATGATCAGCATCAGTCACCACAAATGTTGGTTGACCACTAGCCAGTACCACTGTCAAACGTAAACCAAGCGTGTGAGCATTATTTGAACCAACCTGTAGTTTGTTTAGTCCTGATCTCTCAGCACAGCTCAGAGCAGCACTGAAACTGTGATCGAGCGTCTCCATAGGCTGTCCGATCTCCTCCTCACAACCAGCTATATTCAACCACGTCTCACACTCCTGAACAACACGAGCACAAGATAATGAGTGAAAAATGAGGAAGTTTGTGCAGTGTCCCTCAGCTCTGAAGATGATGAACAACAGATCTGACACATAAACTGAGTAGTAGGTAGTTTGTGAGGAGTTTCTCATCTCTGGCCATGTTACCTCTTTAGGGTTGCCCTCTCTCAGCTTTAGTTCTTGTCTGTAATGTTCCACGGCCCTGTGATGTTGTCGCAAATCTGTGTGTGTGGCCGCCAACGACACGTAAATAACGGCTAACGCACGAGCAGGCTTCCCTAAAGCCTCCGCACACGCCAGCTGATACACAAACACATGAGGAAAGAACTTTCAATTACGCTCACACAGAAATATACAAAAAATCAAATAATAAAATAAAAAATAAAAAAATAAATTAAAGTAAATGTTAAAATTGTATTAAATTAAATAACTGCAATATATTAAAATAGTTTTTACATCTTCTTACTTGTGTTTGATAAGCTTCCAGAGCCTTGTTATAGCAGCCCACTTTACAGTACAGATCTCCCAGCTGCTCTGACAGATCCATGGCCTCATGGGAAAACTTATCAGTCACTTCTGTCGCCGTCTGCTCCAGCTGACAGCCCCGGATTGCTGCATCAGACACACATTCAGTCAAACACCATGTCAGTGTCTGCTAATACTGTTATTAGAAGCCACAGTGCTTTGATTTAGCGTTTTCTAACTGAAAATCTCCGTTATGAGATCAGCATTCAGCCTTAAGCTGTGCTGCGTTACGAGATAAACCGTTGTCGGATCTCCTGATCTGACACAATCTGTCAAACTCACTCACAGATGTTCTTAATCTCACCGTGTTTGAAGTCTCTCTTGACGGCTTCACGATCAGAAGGCTGCTGGGAGCCCAGACAGAAAGCTTTCTTCAGAGAACGCCGCGCCGCTGCAAAGTCCCCAAGATGAAGCAATATCTGAACAGATATACACCCAAAAAAAATAAACCTGTCAAAAATCATTAAAGGGGACAGGAAACAACCATCTACACAGGTAAAGACCAGCACATGATGATGATATTGCTGTTTGGAGAGTATCACCTTGCCGATACTGTGGAAGCACTCGCTCTCACTGAACTTGTCCTTCATTTTGCGGGCGCATTCTTTCGACTGCTCGAAACAGCGCATGGCGCGCGAGTGCTGCCCGTTGCGGAAGTGAATGCTGCCCAGGTTGAAGTTGGCACGATACAGATCTTCTAGAAGGTTGTTTTTCCTGGAGGAAAAGAGGTCAGATATCCACAAAATGGTTTAGTACCAACATAAACACAATGAAGTCTTTCATATTTGGGAATTAATTCTAGAACGAAATTTTGATCCTTTACTTTTAGTGTTGAAACTCAAATAATAAAAACAAATATTGTTTTATGTTATATCTTAACCTACAAAAAAAGTCTCCCTATAATTTTTTTGTAACATTATAAATGTCTTTACTGTCACTTTTGATCAATGTTATCCCATGCTTCATGAATAAAAGTATTTAAAAAAAAATATCTTATCCTGAATTTTTGAACGATAGTTTATCACAATTTCCACAAAAATATTAAGCAGCACAACTGTTTTCAACATTGATAATAGTATGAAATGTTTCTTAAGCAGCAAATCAGCATATTAGAATGATTTCTGAAGGATCATGTGACACTGAAGACTGGAGTAATGATGCTGAAAATTCAGCTTTTCATCACAGGAATAAATTATATTTTAAAATATATTCAAATAGAAAACAGTTATTTTAAATTGTAATAATATTTAACAAAATCAATGTTTTTACTATATGTTTGATCAAATTAGTGCTGTCAAATGATTAATCGCATCCAAAATAAAAGTTTTTGTTTACATTATATATGTATGTGTACTGTGTATATTTATTATGTATATATATAAATACACACACATACAGTATATATTTTGAAAATATTTACGTTTATACATTTATATATTCATATTCTTATATTTTATATAAATATATTTAATATATAAACATAACATATTTTTCTTAAATATATAAATGCATGTGTTTGTATTTATATATACATAATAAATATACACAGCGCACACACACATATATTATGTAAACAAAAACTTTTATTTTGGATGCGATTAATCACGATTAATCGTTTGACAGCACTAGATCAAATAAATGCAGCCTTGGTGAGCATAAGAGACTTTTTCTTTTCTTAAAAAAAACAAAACAATTTGACCACTGGCAAACACTGCATTTTCACTTGTTTATATATTTATATTTTTTTAAAGTGTCTTACTCTGCGATGTAGATGCTCTGTCGTATGAAATCACTGCAGCGCTGCGGTTCCTTCATCCCATCATACACACAGCCCAGATTCAGCAGGAGACGGGCTTTCATCTCACTCAGCTCTCGTGACGATACGGTACCTGCACAAACAGAGATACTGTATAAAATATCTGCTTTTTTAGCAAACATAGTACACATACTACATACTAGTAGTAGTATTCTGACCGGGTTAACCATGTCATTTTATATGTATAAATTCATTCTTTAACCTTCCAGGCGCTCATCCACAATGGCCAAACTCTTCTTGAATGCATCTTTCGCATGCTTCAAGCTGTCCCGTGAATTGTCCGAATCAAACAGGAAGAGGTATGTGCGTCCAATAGTGGCCAGAGCCCTCTGCTCCTCTGCTGCATCATGGACGGAGCGAGCCAGATTCAGATGAAGCCTCTGGTGCTGAGAGAGAAACTCCATGTGAGAATGACTGCACTTCATGCATTCACTCCATTTCTAACTAACATGTACATGCAAACCTTCAGAGCCGCTTCGATGTTCCCCAGTTCTGCATAACATTCTCCGATCTTTCTATTGGCCACAGCAGAGCCTATCACATCATGCAGAATCTCAGACAGCGCCAATTCCTGCCGATGCTCTTCAATAGCAGCGCGATAGTCACCTAGAAGACACATGAGCAGGCTGATTAACTCATAATACATTCATTCAACTGACATCTGTCACAATAATGGTGATAGTTCACAAGGTGACACATCTACGGGTTGAACTTACAGCCTTCAGGATAAGACACCAGAACTTTAACCATTAAGACACTTGTATTATTAAGTCTACTAAGGGCTTCCCTCTCTGTTTTACCTGTTTTAGCATAAACCTCCCCGAGCTGATTGCACAAATTGGCTTCTTCTTTCAGGTTATTGCTGCTGTGAGCTTTACTCTTGGCCTTCTGTAGTACTGCGAACACATGAAGAAAGAAATGCAACTTATACATTTACATTTATGCATTTAGCAGACGCTTTAATAGAAAGCGACTTACAGTGCATTCAGGCTATACATTATTTATTTTTTATCAGTACGCGTGTTCCCTGGGAATTGAACCCACAACTGAGCCACAGGAACATATACACACATATTATATACATACATTTTGAAATATATACGTATGCATAATTACACTAAATTATACTAAATCACAGTTGTTTAAATAAACACACTAACAAAGTAAATAGAAAATATACACAATATATTGAAAATAAATTCACTATATTATGCAATATAATAGTCACTATATCAATAATAATATCATTTAGATTTTTAAAAGGATATATTTTTTTAATTTACTGTGCAAATGTGTTTATTTGGTACTCATTTAGTACAACAATCCAATCATTTAGTATAATGTAGTATTTTAGTATAATTTAGTATATTATTCTAAACCATAACTGTTAAAATAAATACATATTAAATAAATAGAAGAGAGATAAAAAGAGAGAGAGAGAGATAAATAGATAGATAGATCATTTTAAACATAACTATTAAAATATATATTATAGTAAATTTTAAATATATGTATAATTTACTATAAGTACATATAAAATAAATATAAATAATAAAAATAGTAAATATAGAACATTTACTATATTAATGAATATTTGCATATATATATATATCACATATGTAAACAAACAAAAAAAATCAAACAAATAAATATGTGTGGATGGTGTGGGTTACAATAAAATACAATTTTTTTCATCAGTAGTAAGCAATAAATGACAATAAATCACAGCCGATGGCCAATAATAATATTCTCTACGGATTTATGGAAAACAACTTACGCTTGATCTCTTTTGTAGACGTCATCCTGTGCACTTAGCAGCTCTACAGCAGATTACTGCAAACTCATGAATAACAAACACTACCAGCGCTCCAACAGCTGTAGTGCTATAAAACACGTCCTCATTGATCTCTTCACAGCGGCTTTAAAGCTGATCAATGCTTATGATCGTCTATATTCATTGATGTGTTGATTCTTTCAAAGCGGCGCGCCAAAGTTCTCGATACGGAAAAATTGAAAGACGCTGATTGGATATATTAGTTGAAGTCAGGAAGCTCCCACAATGCTCTTCGTGAAAATGTCCATATCGAGTGGCCATCTTGATGAGGACGTTAGCGTTCCGTTTTATTCTTCAGTGAAATCAATGTTTATTGAAAAGCCACATAAGACGGTGAAGTAAACATATAAGGTTAGACAAATGTGTTTATTTCATTTATTCTAATTACCAGTAGTCTCAATGATATTTATTGAATATCATTGTTATAAAATGCTTATACCAAGTTTATTTGAGAGTAACAGGTGTTATTAGGAAATGACTCAAGCGTTGATAATCATGTACTTCATCTCCTTTTTTCTTGAAAGTGTATTTACGAAGCCTGTGATAATGAATTAATGCTTTAATTCATACAGTTTTGGAGTGAATTTGGGGAATACGCTGGACTTTCGTGATTGCAAAGTGATAACAGTTGTATAAGCGCTTATATATGACAAATCTATAGTAAGTGTAAGTGTTTCAGTTCTAAAAAAAAAAAAAAACATGACAATGACTTTGAGCAGCTTTGAAATTTATTAAAGATTTAAAAGCCAAGCCATCACAATTTTTTTACAATACTGTAACTAGATAATCACCCGTTGCATTGACCTTTGCTAAATTATTGCACATTTTTTATTGAAAACCTTTTTTACAGTTCATGAGCTTATTTATGCACCAGAAAAAGAAAAGCCTCCGAGTGTGCTTCCTGATAAAAAGTCAAACAAAACTACAGGTTCACATTTTGTACATATTGTCTCATTAGCAATAAATATCTGCTCTACAAACAACTGTACAGTTTGAGTTTATTATCATACTGTTTTCATTAAAGAAAAAATGAAATCATGTTAGAGTCTATGGACTCTTACAGGAAGTCCAGCACAATGTGAACATTAGAAAGGCACTGCTGGTGAGGGTTGTAGTTCACATTTTCTTTCCATGTCAGTTGCCAAAACTTTTTTAATAACACATCAGCTGTGGTTGGTTGTGTAAAAGCAAGATGGTTTCTAAACTGTTGCAAGCTTGGCATTAATGTCAGGAAGCCGAAGAGTCCTTTGGATTTGATTCTCAAGATGATGATCTTGCTTCATCACTTCCTGTTGGTGGTTTTAGCTGATCCAGCAGCTCCATGAAAAGGGAAACCCGCTGAATGAGCGGGACGGACTTTTCAGCCCGCAGGAGGCGAGAATATACGTTCTTGTAGATCTTCACCTGCTCCTCTTCTTTACCGCTGCATATGAAAACACAAAACCATCACATACACATTAAGTGCCACATAATGAAACACTATAATGCCATTTGTTAGATAACGATACTTAATCTGTTGAGGTTATATGGAATATGGTACTGAAGTATATTGCTGTAGTATGTATCTTTTGTATCTCTCACCTGAGTTTGCGTTTGCTTGCAGTGCTGAGTTTAATCAGTTGCAGCAGCAGGAAGGAGAAACTGGGCTCAAAGACACCAATTAACTTCACAACCTCTTCAGTGTTGAGCTCAGAAGAGGAAGAACAATCTGAAGCCTCATGAAGTTCTTCAGGTCTGTCCGAGTCTTCTGGCGTCAATACCTGTCAACACACAGCACATAACAGTGTAAAACTGACCATTAAACAAAGAGAACAATGTATTTGTAGAGAACAATTATTGATGTTGTTATTGTTATTATTATTATTATAAATAATAATTCATATAATAATCATTAATCTAAGACACTTTTGTCCAAAGGACTTACAAATGAGAAATCATTATTGTTAATAATAATAAATAACAAAAATAAATCAAATAAATAAGACAAATTTGTCCAAGAGAGAAATGGTGATGGTGATGATGATCATTATTATCATCAATTACTATTATTATAATCTTCATAGACACATTCATGCAAGGGACTTACAAATAAGAAATTATAATTGTGATGATAAATATTAACCTTAATATAATAATCTTAATATAATACAAGAGACTTATAAATGATAATTAATTATTTATTATTATTATTACTTTTTATTATTAATAATAATTCATATAATATTAATATAAGACACTTTTGTCCAAGGGAACAATGACGAGAAATCATTATTGTCAATAATAAAAACATGAATAAAAAACAAAATCTTAAACAAAAATATAAGACACTTTTGTCCAAGGGAGAAATGATGATGATGATGATGATGATGATTATTATTAATAAAATAAAACTGATATAATAATCTTTATAGACTTGTTCATGCAAGGGACCTACAAATGAGAAATTATTATTATTATTACTACTAATAATAGTAATGATAATAAATATATGATATAATATAATATTAATAAAATATAAATATAATAATCTTAATACAATGCACTTTAACCAAGGGACTAACAAATGAGAAAGTATTATTATTATTATCATTTATGATCATAATACATATTAACAATCTTAATAAAATAATCTTAATATAAGACACTTATCCAAGGGACATATAAATTAGAAACTATATTATTATTAAATATTAACCATCTTAACATAAGACAGTTGTATCTGTGTATGTCTGTATATACCTTTTCCTGTTGCTCCAGCAGCTCTTTATGGATGAGTTTGAAAGCATGACGTGTTTCACACATGATCTCTAGAGCTCCCGTCAGAGTTTTCTGTTTCACAGCACTGCTGTTCTGACCTGGAAAACACAATAAAACATCCGATATGAGGCTCTACTCGTGTCCCAGCAGCCTCTCCCGGCTGATATTTCCTGCAGTGTGTGTTTCTCACCCGCCATGGTGAACTCAGCGAAGGCCACTCTCTCCAGAAGCGTGCGGAGCAGCTCGCACGGGGCGTCACTCAGACTTATGAAGAGCCGCACGGCCTTACTGTAATGCTGCTCCGCCAGAGCTTTGTGCTGCTTACGGACGCTCTCGTCTCCAACCTGACAGAGAGAAACAGGACCAACACTCCGTGTTAAGTCTTACTGTATATGTTGAAGATGAAGGTGTAGACTCTTCCTCTGTAGGTGTCTGATCTCTGATGCTGTACCTGGTTGCGGTAGCAGCTGTGGTACATTGAAGCCAGTCTGTGGTGGATAGTGGCTGCTCTGTACTGGTAGAGCGGCTGGCGAGCGGACTCTGTCTGCAGGTCGCAGTACCTCAGGGACTTCATCATGGTCTCTGTGACTTCCTTCTCGATCTATAACACAGTGCGCTCATGTCAAGTGGAGTTCATTATCTCAGCAGTGTGTACAGACAGAATAAAGTGTGTGTGTGTGTACCTGCTCCTGTGCTTTACGGGATAGTGGTGCATAGTCCTGGAGGAGTGTGGCCAATGTGAAATATGTTGTAGAGAGTTCCCAGTTTACAGAGTCCCAGACGGCTGAGTGACTCTCCCTGCAGCCCAGAGACTTCAGCGCCCGCTGATAGTAATCTATCGCCTATTGATGAGAGAGAGAGAGAGAGAGAGAGAGAGAGAGAGAGGGGCTACTGTGATGCAGCTACGGCAACAAGGACCTTTAAAGGACATTTACATGAATTAATTTATCCAAGGAACTTACAAACCAGACATTTATTACTACTACTACAAATATATGTTAGCATCATTATAATATTAATAATAATAACAACTATTATTATTATTATTATTATGGTTGTTGTATTAACTTGATATAAAAATCTTAATTAGACACTTCTATCCAAGGGATTTACAAATAAGAAATGATGATGATGATGATTATTATTATTAAATATTAACCATCTTAAAATAACAATCTTAACATAAGACAGTTGTATCCACATTGTATCCATCTACAAGAAAAAAATATAATAATGAATAAGAATAATCATAATAAATATTATTATTATTACTCTAAATAATAATAATAGTAAATTCACATTTGCAGAAGTAAAAAAGTAGATTAGTGATTTATAATTATTATATTGTTATTACTATTATTTTTATTAATATAATCCTCTTAATATGACACTATCCACTTTTTACCCATCTACAGGAGAATAATAATATTATTATTTTTATTATTATTATTATTATTATTACTACTACATTTAATTCTATTTATTATAATGATCATTATATAATTTAATTGTAGTAATAATAATAATTATTATTATTTCTCATTTGTAGATGGATAAAAATAGATAAAATGTCTTAAATTACATATTTAATATAATATTAATTATGAAAATTATTATTAAATGAATATAATTATAAAATATAATTACTCTAACAATCTTAATATTATAATCTTACCCAAGAAAAAAAATATTCTTATTAATATTGTTATTATTAATAAATATTGATGATCTTTATATAATTATCTTAGTAAAAGACGCTTCAATCCAAGGGATATAAAAATGAGAAAGTATTATTATAGTAAAATTGTTTCTCTTGTAGATACAACATCTTATATTAAGATGACTATATTAAGATAATATTTAATATAATAATAATAATTACTTATTTGTATATCCCTTGGGTAAGTGTCATACATTAAGATTATTATATGTCAATAATAACAATAATAATAGGATCTAATAGGAATAATAGTAGGTCACTTCATGTCCATGTACAAGAGAAATTAAAACAATTCATAAAATAAAAACTAAAAATAATTAAATTATTATTATTATCATTGTTACAATCATTATTACAATCAGCAAATCAAAATGTGCATTGCAGAAGCCGTTAAACATCTTAAGTTCAAGTACAGTTCAAAGACTGTATGTGTGATTAACCTTGTTGTAGTAGAGGGTCTCTTCCGGTGAGAACTCGCCGCGGCTGTGCTCTGACGTCATGACGCAGTGAGCCTGAGCGCAGATACGCATGAGTCGACCCATGTTACACAGCAGCAGGGCTGTGTTCACCGAGTCTGAAATCGCATTGAAATCCTGCATGCCCTTCTCAAAACACGAGAAACTCTTCTTCCACAGCTCCTGGTCGGCCACGCACACACTCCTGCGCGCTGGAGAAGAAAAAGTGATACTTCACAAACAACTCAAGTTATTTGTCAAAGGAGTTTCGACAAACCACCCCAACGTTTGTTGTGAAGGTCTAATAGAAAACCCAAGAAGCCCTCACCTCCTTGTTTCTCCGCCTGCATGGCCGCGGCCTGGTTCATATAAAAGACGCCCATTTCATTGCGGATGTTACCGAGCCGTTTCAGAACCTGAGCCAGCTGCTCCTGTCCCAGGTCCTTCAGAACTCCTGAGGTCAAAAGGTCATGGGCGGCCTCGTAACACTTGCTGCTGACGATCAGCTGGTACTCTGGGTCTGAGGCCAGATCAGTGGCCATACTAAAGGCTGAGAGAGGAAAACAAAAACAGCGTTATTACTCAAATGTTATAAGACACTGCCTCTTCCAGCAGTTTTAGTATCCAATCCACCTCCTAAGCACAGTGAAATTTCACTGGTCCAAAATCCCACTCCGCATCGGTGTTGCAGTAATTACAGTAGCTGCTACCATAATGCACAGCATATTATGATCTCTTCAGCACAAAGAGTGTGTGATGTAGCGTTCAGACCTTGGCAGGAGCTCTCACGGTGCAGGCAGTGGAGGATCTCCTGGTCGTCTTTAGTCTGGTAGTTGTATTCCTCCAGATACGCGGCTCTGTTTGAGGCATTGTGGGCCAACATGAGCTGAACATCTCCACACAGAGACAGACACTGGCAGTGGAACAGAAGCACCTGCGGGTGGAGACCACCACTGATGGAGCAATACGCATCTATAGGGACAGAGAAAGCATATATCAATCAAGTTTGAACAGATAAGCTCTAAATAAGCTGCTTAATTAACACTCTTTAAAATATATATTTTTAACTTCCTGGTTTAATAAGAACATATGCACATGTATAGAATATTCACTAATGTTCAAAAGTTTGAGCTTGGTAAGATATTTTTAAATGTTCCTCAAACAAGTCTTTTATGCTCACCAAGGCTGCATATATTTGATTAAAATAAAATACAGTAAAAACAGTAATATTGTGAAATATTATTACAATGTGAAATAATTGTTTTCTGAATTGGAATTTTTTACAAATATAATTTATTCCTGTGAGGCAAAGCTGAATTTTTAGCTCCATAAACAATTAATCTAACGTAATGTAACATATTGTAACGTAATGTAATGTAACAATGTAATTTAATTTAATAAATCAATGCTGAATAAAAGTATTAATTCCTTTAAAAATAAAACTCTTACTGACCCCAAACGTTTGAATGGCAGTGTAAGTCCTGATGTTTTCTGACAGTACAGAAAGCTGCTTGTTCTTACCGTGACACTGCAGAGCCAGTTTGATATAGCGCAGGGCCCGTCCGTACTTCAGCAGGTTGGTTGCAGCATCTGACAGGACGTAGTACGCTTTGGACGCTTTCAGGAACAGCTGCAGTTTCATGCGGTGCTGCCATGTGCCCGGTAACATCCCGGAGCGTGTGGGCACCTTCAGCTCCTCGTTACACGAACCGACTGTGTGACCCAAGATGAAGATGAACACAGTAAATAATCAAATAGTGGAAGAAGAAACAGTTTCTGAGGAAGTGAATGGATGAGGTGACTGACCTCTGTCCAGCAGCAGAGCGATCTCTTTCTCCACGTCTCTAGCTCCGTTTTGACTCCACTCCTCATATTTTAGAGGGATAGGTGTGCTGGGGTCGGCCGCAGGAAGGTCACTCTCTTTTTTTATGCTGCTGTCCATGGCTTTTAAACCCTAAACACACAGATGAGGTTTTGCATTAGTGTTTTTTGGATGGATGGATGGATGGATGGAAGGAGGGACAAGATGGAATGATGGATGGATTGACAGACAAGATAGAACGATGGAGGGGTGGATGGATGGACGGACGGACAAGACAGACCAATGGACGGGTGGATAAGATAGAATGATGAATGGATGGATGAAAAAAAACGTATGGACAAATGGATGGATAGAACAATAGATGGATGGATAAGATAGAACGATAGATGGATAGATGGACAAATGGATGGATAGATAGATAGATGGTTGGATGGATGAAGTCCAGAGAACTAAGAAAAAAAAATGCACATGAACAAAAATATGAAAATAAATATTAATCTCATTATCTTACCTTCAGAACGTAGCTGAGAACCAGTCGGCACTTCTCCTCCTTGTCTTGTGGCACCGGAAATGCACAGTTTGGCTGGAAGGCAACATAATGCTAATAATAACATGAAACATTGGTAACATGATGCAAAATCATTATGCAAATTCATGCAAGGTGGAAAAGAGTACATTTACAAACATCTAAATAGACCATTTTAACTTCTACTATACATCAAATAGCTTGTATTCAATTATAGCTGTGTACAAACAAAAAATAAAGCCAGTCTTCAGATTGATCTCCTACTCTGATCTGATGTGTGCTCTTGTATTTCTCTGGAACCGACAGCTCCCTGACAGACTTGATGATGGCCACAGCTTTGGAGTCGTCCTGCAGCTCAGAGGAGGAGCTGTAGGAGCAGCTCTCGTCCTCCTCTTCCTCCTCCTCTTCATCACTGTAGCTGTCTTCAGATCCCCCGCCCCTCAGTGACTCCCCGTCCCCCTCGTCTTCACTCACGTCATCCAGCTGAAACAGCTCTGCCAGCATGTAGTGAGCCGAAGCGATGATCTACACCAGTAAACAGAAGGAAACGGTCAGAAATCATGCATCAGCTCAGGAAATTAATGTAATGTAATGAAGCTACATACCTGTGGATGTCGCTCCTCGTCCAGCAGTTTAATACAGTTGAGCAACAGAGTTCTGATGGTCCCATAGTTCTTCCTGTTTTGGCTCTTCTTTAGCGTCATGTTGCTGGCCACTCTGTCAGATAAAACATCAAATAGACTTGTCTCTGATGCTTACTGGGAAACTTATGCAACAGAATATGAGAAAGCTAGTTATGAATGTAAATCATACTTGTAGAGAAGCACCGCCACAGGAAGTGTGAAGGGATTCTGGCATTTCTCCTCCGCCGCCTCCTCACACAGAGTAGTGAGGTCATACAGCTTCACGATATCACTTCCACTAGCTAATTGGACAAAACAGAAAGCCATTAGTGATTAAAGAAGTCACTTTAGCTGAAGAAGTTTGAAAGCAAACTAAAGAACGTCAGCCGCCCACCTTTGAAGAGCCAGTACGTGTGTCCTTCTTTGGTACAGTTGGATTTCAGGAATGACAGGATATTCTGTGCAATGTCTTTTACAACCCGTGTCGAGAACGTGGAGTTCTCCAAATTCGGGATGTCCTCTGTCTTTATCATTTCATATTTCTGTAAATGAGATGAGGTGTTCTGAAATTGAATATTGTTGTACATCAATATGTTCAAACCTATTTAACAATCAATCACCAAATCATCTTACCTGCACAATGCCATTGACGTGAAAGCACATGACCAGCTCCGGTACGTTACACATCAGATTATCCAGCCAGTAATCAATTCCTGTGAGAATGTTGATTGGTTTGTTGTTGTCCCTATTAAGACAAAGTGAAGTATTTAAAATAAATATATAAAATACTTAAATATAGGGTTATATAGTACTATAGTAGAGTACATAATATACAATTCAAAAAAATATTTCTGAAAGTGGTCTCTTATGCTCAACATGTCTGCATCTATTTGATCAAAAATGCAGCAAAAACGGTAATACTACTGTAAAATATTGTTACTATTTAAAATAACCTTTTTCTACTGTAATATACTTTAATTTACCTGTGATGGCAAAGCTCAATTGATGCTCAAGAAACTATTATTATCATCAAGGTTGAAAACAGCTGTGCTGCTTAATATTTTGTTTATTCTTTTTGATGACTATAATGCTCAAAAGAACAGCATTAATTTGAAATTGATTTTTTTTTTGTAATATTATGAATGTATTTGTCACTTTCTATCAATTTAATGCACTCTTGTTTTTTTTTTTTAATCTTACTGACCACAAACTTTTGAACATTAGTGTATATAGAGTTAAGCCTTCAAATGTAATAAATTTAGAAATAATTCAAAAGCAGATAATTATATCCTGAAAATATATGAAATGGCACCAAAAAAATAATTAATTAATTAAATAAATAAATGTAGTTTATTTATTTATTTTTGTTTAATGTTTTATTTGTTAGGGACAGATACAATAAACATAGATGAAACTGAAATAACAGTCATCCCATGCATGTACCATAGTGCTTATAGCCAAAGCTAATTTGCAACACTTGTCCATAGAAGGGCTTTTATAAATTACAATTACAAAAAAAGATAAATAAATCAAATAAAACAACAAGTAGTACACAAATTTATAATACAAGTACACTAAACATGACTACAAATTTGTTGATGTATCAATGAAGATTTTTTGGCTTTTTTAAAAATGATTATAATTTGCAATAGATTTTAAATAGTCAGGCAATTAATATTTTTTTTTTTTTTACACCTTTCACTGAGAGAACAGTCTGAGCAAATGATGTTTTACAATGTATAACTCTACAGTTTCCACTAGAAGCCGCTCTAGTGGATCTACTGCTTCCCTGCAATCTCACAAAAAATTGACATAGGGGCAAGTCCATTTAAACATTTAAACACAAGCTTTACATAATGAAAAAAGACAAAGTGAGCAAAGCTCAAAATCATGAGATGATGGTATCTTTTTTGCTTTCTATCTAAAACTTTCAAAGCTCTATTGTAAAGACATTCAGCCTGATTAATTATGCATTGATTTGTCTGAGACCAAATAGATAATCCATATACCATATGTGATAATATCATCGAATTTAAAAATAAAAAAGCATGATCACATGTTAAACAATTTCTTATTATTCTGAAGCTGGTAAGATTTGCCTTGATTGTTTTACACAACTTTTTAACATGACATTTAAAATTTAACTGAGAATCTAAAATCATACCAAGATATTTTTCTTCTGATGCTTGTTCTATAATCTCATCTTTAATTCTAATGTTTAATGATTCTGTTACCGGTAATTGTCTTATTGAAAAGCATATGGACTTTGTCTTTTTAGTATTTAGAGTTAAAAAAGAGGCATCAAGCCAAGCTGACACTTTCTCTAAGTTTCTTGATAACTTTTCTTCAATTTCCACACAATTCCTACCAGATACATAGATGACCATGTCATCAGCATACATCGGAAGACTTGCATCAGGACACACTTCTGGAAGATCATTAATATAAATACTAAAAAGAATCGGACTCAAAATTGTTCCCTGAGGAATTCCTATATCGATATTATGAGGAACTGACTTAACATTATTAATGACAACACTTTGTTCACGACTTTTTAAATGCGAATCAAACCATGACTGAGATTGTTTTGATATATTATACTTTGTTATTTTTGACATGAAAATATTATGATTTACGGTATCAAATGGCTTTTTCAAATCCAGGAATACTGCACCAACTTTGAATCCTTTATCAAGTGACCACTTAATATTTTCTAATAATAAGCAAGTAGCTGTTTCTGTAGAATAGTTATGTCTAAAACCAAATTGTAAAGGATGTAAAAGATTATTATTCTCTAAGTGACGCAAAAATTGTTCTGATACAACCTTTTCCAGCACTTTAGAAAGAACTGGAAGAAGACTAATTGGTCTATAGTTAACCATATCATCTGAATTCCCAGATTTGAAAATAGGCTTTACCAATGCTTGTTTCCAACTATCAGGAAACTGCCCAGTTCTGATAGAAAGATTAATTAGATGAGTAAGGGGCTTAACTAAAGCACTTCCATTTTTTTTTTAAAAAGACAGTGTCAAGATTATATATATCTTTAGAATATGTAGTATTTAATTCATTAATAATTCTCATAATTACAGCTTGATCCACTTCCTGAATTTCAAATGATTTAACATTATCCTCTATATTCTCAAAATGATTAGCATCTTCGTTCACGTCTATGTACTGCCTATCAACTTCAACTTTAAAAAAATTAGATGCAAGATCTTTTAGTGATTGAATAAAAAATCATTAAATATATTTGCAATTCTTTTTGAGTCATGAACAATTTCATCTCCAATGAAATTGTGGTTTCATCTATTTAAGAATATTTATCCTGAGCTTTACTTTTTGGTTTTATTAAACTATTAATTTGTTTCCATATTATGTTACCATTTCCCTTAGCTTCAGATAATATGTGAATGTAGTAATTTGATTTTAAAGTACGAAATTCCTTAGTTATTCTATTTCTCAGTCCTTTAAACAACTGCAAGTCTATTTCATGTCTAGTTCTATGAAAAGTCTTTAAGGCATGATCTCTTTGTTTCATTAATTGACGTATTGTATCGTTTATCCAAGGAAGCTGTATTTTTCTATGTGATTTCTTCCGACATTTAATGAATTTATCTACAATACGACTAATATTAATCATAATTCATCACAACATTTATTTACTTGATTATGTTGTAATACTTCATTCCAACTTATTGCCATTAATTCCTTCTCAAATTCAGCCTGGTCTTTACGAGGAATCTCAAATTTTACTAATCCATCATGATTATTATTATACCTTACTAATAGCTTTTTTTAAAGTTTTCAAGAAGTTAATACCATATTATGATCAGACAAACCACAAATTAATTATACGTTTTTGTTATACGTTCAGGTTTAGGTAGAACTCTAACCTGAGTCGTAGACTGACTGCTGGGTATCGACCACCTCCAAATATGGGTATATTTGATCCCACGAAGCATGTGGATGTCCTCAAATGTCCATAGAATATTCCGAACAAAGTCATTCTTCAAACCCTGAGACCATGAGAGAGATAAAGAAAACTAGCAAGTCAAAATACAAGTATTTATAAAAATGCACATTTATTTCTATATTTATTCACTTTTTAACACCATGCCAGCATCAAGGCTATTTTCATGGCGATCTCTGAATAAATTATACAAGGTATACAATTAACAAATGGTTATAAAGACATTTCAGATGTACACTAGACAAAAATTCTAAAATATATACAGGTGATACATTTTTAAATAAATCAGTTAGACACACCTCTGAATAAAACCGTTGTCGATTAACATTAAAAACAGTACAATCCAATAAAATATGTTTCACAGTCATTTTAGTTTGGCAAGTAAGGCATGATGGTGGTTCTTCACCTTTTAATAAATATCCATGTGTAAATTTTGTATGACCTAAAAGACACCTTGTAAAAACAACTTGATCATACCTAGATTTAAAATAAGTAAGTAAAAAAAGTAAAATATAAGTAAGTAAAATAAGTAAAAATCTTACACTAGGATGTTTCATATTAAAAATACATATATGTGAAATATTTCTATTTCTTTATTTTTGAAAATGTTCTATGTAAAATATAAGTAAGTAAAATAAGTAAAAATAAGTAAAAATCTTACACTAGGATGTTTCATATTAAAAATACATATATGTGAAATATTTCTATTTCTTTATTTTTGAAAATGTTTTATGTAAACTTATTTCACATTTAATTAAAAATAAATTATATATACATATAACTTTTATTTATTTTTAACTAAAAGTGTATTTCTAAGTTTACATAAAAAAAATCTAAAATGTTATGTACGACACAATCTTTAGGTGCAAGATTTGACTTCGGACGTTAGGAAATGTTAAATAAATGTTATTACCTGACTGTTTTCTCCTTCATTAAACAATGTGGGCGGATTCTGCTCTTTGGGAACTGAAGACACATGACCTAAAGTGTATGTGTCCACCTGCTCCTGGAAGACAGTGAACAGGATGATTCCGCCTCAGATTCACTGAGAGCACATGACATGAGAAATGAGAAGCAGAGGAAAGGCTGACCGCACCTCCTTGGGTATCGCTGACTCCTCAGATTCAGAGGTGGAACTGCTGAAGGTGGCAGGCCAAGACGGTCCTTCATCCGCCGTCCCACAACCCTCTTCTGCTGCCTGCTCTGTATCTGACGACACAGGCACTGCAGTCCCATCACTGTTAATACTGAAACACAGGAGAGTATTGTGAATGGAAGTGATGAAATCAGTGCTGTCATGAGATGGCAATCATGTAAAGCCAGTTCTCACCTGTAATAGAGAAACTTTGAGAGGATGGCCTTCTCATTCCAGTGTTCTTTACTTTTCTTCTTTCTCTGCCACTTTTGGTCAATCAGACGCTGATAAAACTCCTTCAGCCATGTCCAGTCACCAGTCTACAGGGCAGTCGCAATGTTAGGTTAATCTTATGATGGCATAAACACTCCCTTCATACATAAAAACACTTTGAACAGTATAAATTAATGTTTTCCTGCTATATAATTCAGTATTTTGTTTCCAGGTTTGAGGAATAGACACTAGAAGATTAAATGGAGATGCATTTAGAAGCTCCATAACAGAATACAATACAGCAAAGAGAGATAAGGTGACTGTTTCCTGTTACCTGTGATGACCTCATGAATAGTTCCTGAATGTCCAGTTCATCTAGCAGCAGCGTGCTGCCCACTCTGTGAACAGCCATGCTGACATGAGACTTACTGTAGGGGATCTTCAGCAACTTCTTGATGTTCTGTTTAAATCAAGAATTTTTTTATATATAAATAAACCATTCAAAATGTAAGGTCTCTTAGCAAGGCAGCATTTATTTGCTCAAAAACACAGTAAGAACTGTAATATTGGAAAATATTATTGCAACTTAATATATCTGTTTTATATTTGTATATCATTTATTCTTGTGATGCAAAGCTGAATTTTCAGCATCATTACTCCAGTATTCAGTGTCACATGATCCTTCAGAAATCATTCTAATATGCTGATTTACTACTCAAGAAACATTTCTTATTATTATCAATGTTGAAAACAGTTCTGCTTCATATTTTTGTGTAAACTGATCCATTTTTTGGGATTGACTGATAAATACTTTTTACTTAAAAAAAATCTTTTGTAAGTTTATTCATGTCTTTACTGTCACTTTTAAACAATTTAATACATCCTTGCTGAATAAAAGCATTAATAATTACACAAAAAACGGCTTACCTTGCATAATGTTCAATTATATTATCTAATATCATTATACAAAAAATGACAGCAGAGCACTGTGATCAACCAATCAGAATCAAATATTCAAAAAAAGCCATTTTAATTTAATCATTTATTGTGTCATATAAAGAAGACTTTGTATTCTCAATACAACAGACTCACCTCTGAATCAGACACAACATCAACATCATCACCTATACAGTCGATGAAGTCGTACGCCATCCCAAAACTACAATTAACAAAGAAAACACAAGAATGCACGGAAAGATCAGCTTCACTGCCATCTAAATATATACATTTACATTAAATGTATTGTAAAGTGTAATTCATGTTGAAATGTAATACAGAATGTAATATAATGTGATCTTTCCTGTAGCTCAAACAGCAGAGCATGACGCTCACAATGCCAAGGTCATGGGTTTGATTTCCAGGGAATGCAACGGAAATGGAACGCAAGTCACTTAAGATAAAAGCATCTGCCAAATACATACATATAAATGTAAAATAGTAGTGATACCTGGAGAAGGGTTTGCTTTTCCTGCTGGATCCGAGTACGGTGGTCCCTGCAGTGCCCAGCTGAGCATTTTCCCGCAGCCAGTTTGCTGGGGGCAGCTTGAGGTCGGTCTTCTCTTGTAGTAATGCATAGGAGGAGGGCAGCGGAGCGGCTGAGTACTTCACTACCACACGACTCTTCACTTCATTGTTGCCCAGACAAATCACCTAAAATCACAAATAATTGACATACAACATTCATCTCAATAGGACTGAACATCTTTGAACTTTGAATGATTTTATGACATTCCAGAAATGCAAAGCATCACATAATCATTGATTACATGATTAGTGCAACAGGACAGTGTGAAATGCTGCAGTATGTGATGATGGGCATCATCTTACTGTAATGACAGTCTCTTACAGTGTTACAGGGCTGCAGTGACTCTGAACACAAACTATCAGACCTGTTTGTTGTCTTCAGATGCAGGGCTGCTCTGATCCTCCTCATGTCTGGGATCTGAGTCCGTCTTCTTATCCTGAGAGCTCATATTCACCACACTCATCCATCCAGAACCTCCACTAAACGACGTTTAAAACATACAATCGCTGCTTCTTTCACTCATACGCTGTAACTGATCATAAATCTGCTAAACTAACTACTCTATTGGATCACACAGCAGACCATGTTGCTTTTTCATTCAATTTCTCGCTGTTTTATCTTAAATATCGATATGTGAGTGACATGCAGAAATCTGTCAGATTACTCGATAACTCTCAGATGACTAAAAAAGTCAAATAAACGCCGTTCTCTGAGGAAATTCTCTGTCTGTCACCTGGCAGCTTCTCACTGAGCACTCCAAACTTACTGAACCTCTCACCCGGAAGTACATGTGACGTCAGCGACGCCACTTTCTAGAAAGGACTGGAAAAATGTAGAAATGCATTAAAAGTGTTACAGTGTTTTTGACTAAAATACTACATACACTTTTAAATACATAAATATGAATATATTATATATTTAGGATATATGCGTTATATAATGTAGCAAATACTTGTTTATTGGTTTATTTGTATATATTAGATTTTTATATGGTAGTTATATAAATCATTTACCCTAAAAACGCATTTACAGTATTTTAAACTAAAATAATTAGGTTAGATTTTGTATTTATATGTTATTTTACGTTATATTTTAGATTATTATAATAATTCACGACATTTTTATATATTGAATGTGATTATTTAAAGGATTATATTACTATACATGCTAGCTATATATTGATCATATAAATTCATATGATATAATAAATATAAATAGATTTGTAGTTATTACTATGTATATATAAATAGATAATACACAATTTTATATATTATTATAAACTTTTCTTATCGTATTATAATATTATTTTAAACTTCAGCATATCCACATACAGGTATTGCGTGTTTAAAATGCATATATTTATTGTGATTGTGTTAGTTTGTTTTCAGTGCTCGGTTCTTATGAATATCGTTTGCGTTCTGTTGCCATGGTTACAAAATCACTGTTTGCTCTCGTTCACCTGAGTTCACCTGCTTTAGTTAGTAGTCATTTGAGTTATGTGTTTATTTTAAATTCATGCAGTGACAATGAGTAATGGAGGCAAGAGATACTTTAATAAGAAGAACAAGAGTGGAAACTGGGTAAGATAACCACACTTCTTCTTGTACGCTGCTCTCGCCTAACGTTAGTTCTTTCTTTCTTTCTCTGATTATTTGATTTATTTATCAATGTGCCTGCTCGTCTTCTCCAGTTTATTCACACTGGTGTGTCACAGACTCAGACACAAACACGTGATCTGTGTACGAGCACAGGTTCAATGCTGGCACATGGAGTTCCTCAAACCCTGACACAAGCAGAGGAGAGATATCCCAAAATATTCATCAATCCTGAAAAGGTTAGCTATTGCTATTAAAATAAAGTGATATTTTGCACTATAATATTAATAACTTACATGTATTTCATATTCAGATTATTGCTACAACTGCAAAGTTACAGTCAGTGCTGGATAGTAATTGATTCTGTAATCTGGATTACGTAATCAAATTTAAAAAATTAAATATTAGGTTATTCAAATTATTTTCAATTATTTTAGAATACTCAATCAGACTACAGTTACTTTTTTATTCATTGCATGATTATGTCATGCCAGTATATCTTTTCTTTTTTAATTTTCCTATATGCTGCTAGCTATAATTACATGGGAAATTGAGACCACACAGCATAGACAAATAATATACTGAAATAATTCTTAGCTTTTCAATTTATGAACCCCTGTATTCACAAACCCCAGTTTGGGAAACTATCATGTAATGTAATCAAAAAGTCAGATTATATTACCTAAAGTGTGTAATGTAATTGATTTCATCACTAACTACAATTCTCGTCATGTAATTTGTATTCAGTAATGGACTACAATTAGATTACTTATTTGTAGTAAACTGACTACAAGAAGTAATGGGTAGATTACCCATTCTGATTCATCCTTGTATGAAGAAACATTGTCATGTTGAGGCTTTCTATGACAGAAAACAATGGGCAGAGAATATCCAGTGTCAGCGCATGATAACTGCACAGCACTGCAGCACTCTATTGACGTGTATGATCAGGTGAGCTCATCATTATGATGAACAGTGATTCTATTTATTATATCTTAAATCTTTATACCAATTTCCCTGTGTATGTGTTCAGGGTTTTGGCCGTAAGAAATGTCTCGATGAGCGTCGCCAGCATAACTCTCATTTCTACCTGTGCCATTATGATGACGCCTTGAGTCCGCTTAGCACAGCAAAGTGGGACCACTCAGCTTATCGAACCGACTTCCTGCCTAAACAGGAAACGTTGGGCAGAGAAGACACACTGAGAAGACGCTTCCCCAGAGATCACTCAGCGACGTCTCAAATGAACGCTACGGCTCAGGCCGGGGAGTGTTTCATGTGGTTTGGGAGGGACGACTCTAACCAGAACACTCCACTAAGTGTACTAGCAGTCACCAACCTCTCATTAACCCCCTAATAACACAATCAGAGATGATCAGACTGCAATCAATGCTTGTGACACTAAGCATGATACTCTAGTGTCATTGTCTGCTTTAACCAGCAGAGGTCATGCTGTCTATGCTGCTCAATTGGCATCACTTCTATAGCTTTGCAGGATCACAAATTCTGAAATCTGTTTCAGTCTTTCAGTCTGTAAAGAGTATCAGTGTTGAATGTGATATACTGTATAATAAGAAAAAAATAAAAAATTTCAGCTCAGTCTTATGAAAAAGAATGATTTATTAAAGCTTATTTACTGAGCGTATTGTATTTCTTGTATTTATGAACTTTGTCAGCCTACATGTATTAGAACAAACTTGTCTCAGAAATAAATACAGAAATAACTGTGACAAGAATTTGATGAGTATGAAATGATGTTGACTTATTGACTTTTTTCATAAGAATCTTTGTACCAGCATTAAATATTATAAATTTTAATACACACACACGCACACACATATATATCTTTATGTGTGTGTGTTTCTTTAAACTCTTATGTTAGTAATTATTAAAATTAATATATATATATATATATATATATATATATATGTATATATATATTAAATATTATGTTACTATTACTAGGGTTTCTTTAGCTTTTTTAGAGAAATCACTGAATTTTTAAAAATCATTTTACTTTATTGAATCAGGGTTATTATCATTAACTAAAACCATAACATTTTTACTTGAAATAAAATATGTAAACTTATATAAACTTAAACTTGTTTTATTTTAGCTAAAGGCAACATTTCTCATTTTTATTTAGTTGAACTTGAAATACTAAAATAACTAAAGCTAAATAAACTAAAACCACAAATTAAAAATGAATAAAAACTATATTGTTTTTTAAATAATAAAAATGATATAAGTACACAATAAAACTAATAAAACTTTAAAATTAAGGTGAAAACAAAAAAAAAGTAAAAATATAGTCTAATTAAAAATATTAAAAATATATATATAATGTTGCATCAGTGAGAATCAGCGAGAATCACAAAATTAAATTGCCATTTAATGTGGCATTTTACTCACCTGATGTGGTTCAAAGCGAGAAATGTGGATTTATGGGGATGTAAGGGTAAAAAAACTCAGCAGAGCAGTGTGACGTTTGGGCTAAAGCTCAGAATCCTGCCTTTGAAAGAGATTAAACAGTGAACAGCGTTACATTATCTCAGCTTCAAAGAGAGAGCGTAAGATTGCCATCTTATTCTAGCAGGTGTTGCATTTGAACCGGCAGCTGTATCGCAGTCTGTGCGCACCTGGAAAAGAGCAGCGAGGAGAATCCTCTGTGCTTTCCAGATTTCCTTTAGCCACACTGGACGCAGGAACCCAGGGAGAGAAACTGGGAGGAATCCACATCATTGTTTAGCCCACATTTTGAAATGCAATCCAAGAAAATGACATCTAGTAATTAAGCATTTATTTCTTTGATGGTAATGAAGTTTTGCACATTGCATTTCTTTCATAACCTATTCATGAATGATAAGCATGTTGCCATGGCGATGGCACAGAGAATTCTCTTAACATTGTCTGACTTACTCTGGTGCTGGTTCAACTGATAGTCTTTGTTTTTTCAAATGCTAAACATTGATCTTAATGTTATTTGTCTCTGTGCTGACAGTTCATTGTAATTCTCACTGTTCAAAGACATATTGAAAAATAAATTGCTGGACACAAGCTGATGGATTTGCTGAATGCAGAATAACCCGGTTGAGATCAAAGAACTGCATCTCATTGAGATTCATCTTTTATTGTGCTGCATTTTAAAGGGCTCCGGCTCACCAGCAAGCATTTGAGTTCTGTTAAAAATAAACTAAGTGCATTTTCTTTCAAAACAGGAAAGTTTTCAATAGATTATTACATTTACATTTCAACAAACCTGTTAGGTTTCTATGGCAACTAATGTTTTAACGACAAGGATTTATGAAAGGATAGTCAGATGTCAAGGTACATTAGAATATTAGAAAGCATTATGTGTTAATAGAGTAGATTAATCAGCATAAATCATTTCTGAATTAAGAGCCTTAACTTAAGGGCATTCCATCCTAGTCACTTCATTTCACTGGCCTCATTATAATTAATATTGCCAGATAATGAATTAATGAAACAGTCTGGCATGTTTTACATGAGAGGTCAAGACAAATAATTTTGCCCATACCGTTCTCCGCTGATGAAATAATTAGTGCATCTTAACACTCTAATTAGCCTTTTTTTCCAGACAAGTAAACAAATGTTTCTTTGTAATGCAGAAATTAATTCTGTCTGCAGTTACGTTTCGATACGCCTGTGATCTGCTGTCTAAACCCTACCTTTGATTATAATTCATAGGGCATAATTCGGTTATGTTTTCTCCTAGTCAAAAGCATCTTTTCCTTGACGCTGTTATTGTGAGATATCGCTCACTGTTGCCTCTCAGCTGCACATCCTTGTTTTTCAGCTTGGCCCTGTGATAACTCTGTCTAACCTTGAGAAACGACTGCAGGAGACCCGGCACACAGCAGAATAAACCTTCATTGTGATGAAATATTCATTCAAATGAGGTGGAGAGGGCTGCTGCATTAGAATAAGTCATTGTTAAAGATTGCTCACATCCGTACAGGCGTATAGTGCATCGTTGTGAATAGATCAGTCTGAGTGGTTGTTACAACACAGAAAAACTCAGTGTTTGGTGTCAGAAGTCAGTATTCTGTGCTGCACCGGTTCACTCAAGTGCTTCATTTTACAACCATTTGATCAAGCTACTCAATTAAAACATGTTCTTTTAAAATGAAAACACTGAGTTAAGCCAATGAAGTTAAAAAAGAAGCTATTTTTGAATGTTTTAATGAGAACCTAGCTAACAACATATGTTCTAAGAATGTTTTGTTCTCTGAACATTCAAAATTGGAGCATTCCATTTTATAATTTTCCAAACATTATGGTTTACTTTTGAATATTCTCTAAATGATCGGAAACAACAGTAACATTTAGATGAACGTCCAAATAAAATGTTCCAGAAATAATACATTCCATGAATGTTGTATATAAATAGTTTTTGTGCTAATGTTTTCAGAACATTAGTTAAGACCAGATAACTTTGAAGGAACGTTCTATTAACATTACTGGAAGAATGTTTGTTCATAACGTTGAGAGAACCTTGCCCAGAACGTTCTTTGAGTACATTTGAGAACATTCATTTTAGTTCTTTTTACACTTGAAAATGTTAAGCCTGGGTCATTCTAAACCTCGGCTAAACAGAATTCTGGGTTATCTTGTTTCACTTTACACACTGCTCACAACTTACCCAGGGTTAACATACGCTGATGTCACTAGTAGTCTATGACTAAAAATACATATTATAATATTCTCTAGTTTCACACCATGGCAACCACAATTTATCCATGGTTTTGCTACATTAACTATAGTTTAACCATGGTATTTGTAGTAAAACTGTGGTTATACAGATGGTACAATAGGCCAAAAAACACTACACTTTTACAATAATAAAATGATTGATTCTTTTTTCTTTGTTTTGTTTTTTATAACTGTACTGTCTCAATGTTTTGATGTTCTGTACTGTTTAAGAAAAAAAGAAAGCAAGAATCAGGAAAAAAGATTTGGATGTAGGCCTACATGCTCCGAAGTCCCAATCCGAATCAAATGATTTGCGAACCTGCTCCGAAGTTCCGATCTAAATCAAATGTTAGCCTAACCCTCTGGTCTTGTTTGGTCATTAGACCAGAAAATATGCAAATAAAATTTGTTCCTGAAACGGAGCTTTTCGAAACTCTGGATCATTTAAATTATTGTCGCAAAATGATTCATTGTTTCAGATTGAGACTTCAAAGCGCGTATCACGAATCATTTGATTTAGATCAGAACTTCAGAGCGGGCTCTGATTTGGGACTTAATCATTTAATCTTAATCATTTAATTTAGATAATTCGGAGTGGCTTCGTGAATCATTATACACATCGGAACTTCGGAGTGGGTTCAGGAATCAATCAGTTTGACTTAGACCGGAAATTCGGAGCGCGTACCACGAATCATTTAATTTAGTTGTGAATTTCGGAGCGGGTTCACATAGCCTATCTTTTGATCCAGATCGAAACTTTGGAGCATAAATCGCGAATCATTTGATTCAGATTGGGACTAGAGTGTGGAGCGCAATCTGATTCGGAGTTTCGAAAAACTCTGTTTCAGGGACATACTTTTCTATTTACTTTAACTTCTCAGGTAATATCAATGGTATGACTATTTCAGATGTGGCCGAAATTACATATATTTAAAGTGCCAATATTATGGATTTTTGAAAATGACCTTTCATGCAGTGTGTAACAGCTCTAAGTGAATGAAAACATCCTGCAAAGTTTTAAATCTGACAGTGCACCGTGTATAAAGTTAGTAGGCACGTTCGACTTTAAGCGGCGCTGCACAGAATGGTCAGTGTATGACATCAAAGTACCGCGAGAGCGATAAGAGAGCAGACGGATCCTATGCTTTCGAATGGCTCTCGCGGTACTTTGATGTCATACACTGACCATTCTGTGCAGTGCCGCTTAAAGGTGCTGTATGTAGGATTGACCTAGCGGTTGAACTAGGTATTGCAGTCCAAATTCAAAATATTGGAGACTGTTTTTTTCACCAGCCCCTCCTCCTCAGACTTGATGCACAGGCAGGTTGCCAGATTAAGGACGCCAACAGGAAAGAGCGCACATGACGATGAATGAAATTAAATACGCTGTGTTTTCCGCCAACTGGCAACCCGGGGTGCCGAAATACAATTGGGTAAACTGGCAGTGGGTGGGTTTCACAAACCATAACAAACACAGACATTCCGGGCCGGAACGCACATTTTCAAAGGAGAATAACTGACTGTAGCATTGTTTTTCAGATAAACAAGTATGTTAATTTAGCATGTTTCTTAAATATCTGCAAGCATATTATGGTATTTTTATGCTTTAGTAGAGTCAAAATCCTACATACAGCACCAGTCGAACGCGCCTATTGTCTCTCAAAAGAAAGAGTCGACTCTGAATCATTGAAACGAGTCGTTTTCAAAACGAATCTTAAGCCGTTTCATTTTGACATCATCATGAAACATTAGCATATTGCCCGCCCACTTGTTGCCACTAGGTGCCGCTTTTGGAGCGTTAACAATAGCTGTTTCCCCAGTATGTACACAACACTGTGCTCTGATTTTAAATGAAATCAACCAATCGGACCAATCACCGCAGATTAGCGTCACGCAAAGGAGGGGTTTGGAAAAATGAATCGTTGAGCGAACCGTTTGGGAGTCGTTGAGCAAATAAGGTAAAAATAAATGCATATTATAAGAAAATGAAAGTGTTTTTTGACCTTGCATGCATGTCAACCTGTTGTTGGGGACTCCCAAAACCAAAATATGAACCTTTCATAACCCATAATAGGGGCACTTTAATTGTTTGATCACAAATTACTGCTAGGGACAATTTGTCGCTGGATATTGGTAGGGACACGCTTCCCTACTAAATTCTACGCCTTTGTTTCACACTGTATATTCCTAAACCCTGTTAACGTGCTTATTTGCATATTTGCAGTAAGCGTCATTGATTGGACGAAGGCAGCACGTTATCCGTTTACATAAAGGTTCTAGTATTGTGCTTCTTACTATTTATTGCCAGCTGTACTATCAATTTTTCCTGATTGGACTTTTCGGTGGACTTAAGGTAAGATTAAAACTCAAATTGACGCATTATCCGTCACCATTTGACTTTTACCCTTCAAAAGACTGTTTATACAATGCGCGGTTTTTCCATAAATATGAGGTACGCGATTGGTCCTCTGTTGCTAAGCATGTAGCCATTAGGAAGTCCGGTTCTTTTCCGCGAACCGGTTCTTTCGGACAGTTCGTTTCAGTGAACCGGTTTAAAAAACCGGTTCATCGTTTCTTTTACCTAACGTAATGACGTCATTCGCGATGACGTAATGATAATCTATCATCCCGGCCGGGATGAAAATACACATTCAAATATATAAAGTCAGTAATCATAACTTCAGTCAGTTAAAACATCAGAATCATGATCTTTAAAGTTTACCATTAAGTTTTGCAAGCACCCAAATACAGGTAGCCTACAGGCAGTGATGTGCATACAAGGATTTAAGTCTTGAAGATATAAAGTGAATAAATTAGTTGTCATCAGCGCATAAACCTTAATCCACTTACTATACATAATCCATTGCAATTTATTTGTTATTAAATAAACTTAAATTTCACCCTCATTCAGGTCCTCGGTTTATCCGCGCCATTAGCACAGAATCAGTTGTCCAAAAGAACTAGTTTAGACGTGCTGTGTCAGTCATAGCATGCAATCACTGTTCGCTGAATCACGCATGCGCAGTATCATCAGCTCATCGGTTCTCAAATCGGACGTGTCCGAAAGAAACCGTTCTCGGTTCAGTGTACTGGTGATCCGAAAACCGCTGCAACCGATTCTTGACTCGAGAACGAGAACCGCTCTAACCGGCGCACTGCACGAGCGCTCAGTGTATCAGCTGCTCTGCTCGCGCTCATCATCAGTTCTATTTAATACAAACTCAATTTATGAATGTGTCATCATTAACTACAACCCCAAATCAGAAAAAGTTGGGACAGTATGAAAAACGCAAATAAAAAAAGAAAGTAGTGATTTCTAAATTTACTTTGACTTGTATTTCATTGCAGACAATATGAACACAAAATATTTCATGTTTTGTCTGGTCAACTTCATGTCATTTGTAAATATACATCCTTTCCTGTCATTCAGCCTGCACACATTCCAAAAAAAGTTGGGAAGTAAAGCATTTACCACTTTGTAATGTTGCCATTCCTTTTCACAACACTAAAAGACTTAGGGACTGAAGACACCAAGTATGAAGTTTTCAGTGTAATTTTGTCCCATTCTTCCTGCAAACAAGTCTTAAGGTGGGCAACAGTACAGGGTCTTCGTTGTCGCATTTTGCGCTTCAAAATGGCCACACATTCTCTATTGAGACAGGTCGGGACTGCAGGCAGGCCAGTCAAGTACCCGTCCCTCTTCCTCCGCAGCCAGGACTTTGTAATTGTGCAGAATGTGGTTTTGCATTGTCTTGTTGAAATTGCATGGACGTCCCTGAAAAGATGTCTTCTTGAAGGCAGCATATTGTGCTCCAAAATCTCTATGACTTTTCAGCATTAATGTGCCATCACAGAAGTGCAAGTTACCTTTGCCAGGGCATGACCAACCCCATACCTGACAGACCCTGGCTTTTGGTCTTGTTGCTGGTAAATCTGATGATCCTTTTCTTCTTTGGTCCGGAGCACACGGCGTCCATCCTCCCAAAAAATACCTGAAATACTGATTCATCTGACCACAGTACACGTTTCCACTGTGTGATGGTCCACCCAGATCCTCCGACCCAGAGAAGTCGACGGCGCTTCTGGACACTGTTAACATAGGGCTTTCTTTTGGCACAGTACAGTTTTAACTGGCATTTGTGGATGTAACTACGTATTGTGGTACTTGACAAAGGTTTGCAAAGTAGTCCTGACCCATGTGGTGATATCGCTTATAGATGAATGACGATTCTTGATGCAGTGCCGCCTGAGGGAGGAGATCACGGTTGTTCAGCTTAGGCTTGCGCCCTTGTCCTTTACGCACTGAAATTCCTCCAGATTCCTTGAATCTTTTAATTATATTATGCACTGTTGAAGGTGAAATATCCAAATCTCTTCCTATCTTTCATTGAGGAACATTGTTTTTAAACATTTCAATAATTTTCTCACGTATTTGTTGGCTAACTGGCGATCCTCAGCCCATCTTTGCTCCTAAAGGACTGACATTTCTTGGATGCTGCTTTTGTACCAAATCATTTCAAATGGACATCAACTGTTTCAAAACACATCATTATTTAACCAATTTACCTCATTACTAGATCTCCTGTCCCAACTTTTTTTGTGTGTTGCATTAGACAGGAAAGGATGTATATTTACATGATGAAGTTGACCAGACAAAACATAGGCATATTGTCTCAGAAATGTCAAAGTGTTTTAAATGAAATAAACAGCACAGGTATTTCATAAATCATCCCTTATTACTATTAAACAGAGTCTAATTATGTCCAACATCCCTGACAAACCCCTTTGTCCATAACCTAACGAATCTTCAACTGAACAAAGTACACAGATTAAATATTCATCGTTAAAAAAATAAATAAAATAAAATTTGTTTTATATCACACTTTCTGATTTTTACAAAATATTGGATAACATGCTTTTCGTCCGCTTGAAGTACATGCATGCCAGTATCATCAGCTCATCGGTTCTCAAATCGGAGTGTCCGAAAGAAACCGTTTCGGTTCAGTGTACTGGTGATCCGAAAACTGCTCGTAAATGAAGCATATTATACATTTAATGAAAATTAATAACATATTGGTTTATTTCCAGAGGGAGTTCATATTAAAAAAAGTATCTTAAGTAATTTGTGGATTAGTGCACCTGAGCTCATGTATATAGCTAAAGAAGATCCGGTTATGCCAGTAAGCAAACATTCTAACACTTCATAGTATTTGTTAATTTTTTCATGTTCTGTTGTAATATTTTAGGCATGTTAAATTAAATAAACTTGGTTAATGTTATTCCATATCGGTTTAAATATAATAATTTTTTTTATATATAAGTAGGCAAATAGTGTTTTCTACAGTGTAAATGTATATGACTTCATGTATGAGTGAAACCATAAAATATTTGTTAATTTTATGTTAATCATGTTACAGCTTCCTTCCCAGGGGACATGAGCATTACATACAATAATATGTTGTGAAGCTGAGTTTTTGTGAAAGTGTCATAGTTCTTGACAAGCAAATCAATATATATATATACTGGTACTGTAAAGCAAAGAGTCAAAGACTAACCTTGAGAGTAAAATTAATCTGAAAAAAGCATTTTGTGCCCAGAGAGGCAGAATGTAAAAATGCTGAATTTGGGAGAATGTATAAAAGGGGAGAAAAAGACAGAGGAGAGGAAGTGAGGGATTTCTGAGGATGTCCTACAAAAAATGTTTCTTTGAAAATGTTATATTTTCATACTTATTATGAGGTGCATTTGCAGCTGAGTCAAATAAAGACAATGTTTCATAGAGAAGAGAGAAAGTCTGTAGATAAAACGTGCATCAATAACACATGCACATTTTATTATCCAGCTTTGCTTCCATGTTTTTATTCAATATCACTGTATTTTATATTGTTCTTTTTATGCTGCATTTTTTGGCATGTCCTTACATATTTTTTGAATTACATTATCTGCATTTGCACTACAGTATCTGCTGTACCACACATATATATGATTTACTGTCAATATTTATTGTTAATTAGTGAAAGTGTTTGTATTTATTGGCTACTCAACCTGATGTCAATGTGGCTGTGTTGTAAAGATCTGTTATATGGTCTGACCTGAAGTGACAATAAACTTTGATTTTGAAATATTAATCTACCTCCAACTGAATGACGTGAAGAAAAGCTCTGACATACCTCACTGTTGCCACTGTCAATTATGAATGATGAATATTTTCATTTATAAAGAGGAAACACAAAATGCAGAAATAATTCAGATTCAGTACCATTTCTAGGTCACTGATCAGCTCTTTTCACTCAATTTCTTTTTCTCAGATATGAGCTGAAAAAATTTATTAAATTCAAATGAAAGAATTATCACTATAATCTCAGACTAAAATATATACATTGATATTCTCATCTAGTTTCACATATTGTTTCATAATTTGAAACTTGAACTGAATTCAAATCAAAATTGACAAAGGAAGACAAACATTGCGTTATAAAAAAATTAGCTCTTATAAAAGTAACAAAAATCAACACCAGGGGTCAAATATGAGAGAATTTCGACTACTCTGCGATAGCAATCAATGCTAGTGTTCCGCAGGCCTGCTGTGGTCAAACTGACCAGTGCAAACGCACTCGATGTGGGCGTGACCCCGTGCTAACCGCGCCGCTATTGGCCGGCTCAATCCAAAGCCCCGCCTCTTTCAAAAAAGATAGAGAAAAAAGAAAAGGAAAACAGAGACATCTCAATCCTTGCCACCGGGGAAAAGATGAAACGTAGTGCACCATAGTCTCCGAATCACCTCTTTTTTTGAACCCCGTAAACCACCTTCTTGCGCTCTGAACCAAACTGAGCCACATCTGTAAGTTATTTCAATCACCCAAAGCCAAACATCACAATCAGATATTCAGTTTTGGGACACGCTGGATTAAGTTTTGTAGCATTTTAAAGGTGAGTCGTTAATCATGAACGCTTCTACGTAGTATTTGAGCAGCGGATTGTTTCTTAATGGATATATGAACCCGATATCTTCATACATACATAGGCGTTTGTCCAGGTAAGATATAAGATGCACTCGCCGGTTGTTGGTTTAAGGAACCGCGGCTGGTGTTGCGCGGTGTGTCCGTCCATGTGTGTGTTTATTCGCCTGCGACATGGAGGGGATGGGTGGGCTTTTCGCTCTGTGTATCCGAGGACATCTTGAGCCACTCAGCGACTGAAATAGTTGGAATGATTGTAACATTGGCTCTTTGATCCGTGGCTACATTGTATCCGCTGATTCTTCTGGATTTGGTTACATTGTGTCCGTTAGATCAAGTGTTGCAACAATGTATAAAACAGCTTTATTAAAACTCTGTTGACATGTTCCATGTTTACTGCTAGCATTAGCTTAATGTTGCATGTCTTTTAAGGGCACTATATGAGGAAATGTACAATTTGAGACAACGTGAATGTAATATTTAGTATAATATTTATTAACTGTATGATCAGGTTGCTAAATAAGGTTTTGGCCAAGTCAAGAACCCCTATTATGATGTAGTTTAAAAGTTTAGTCTGGTTGCTGAACTTATTACACACACGTTTTTGAAGATTTGTGATGTTTTTTGATGATTCCTTACAGATTTAAAACTATATATTAAGAAGTGTGTGTGTGTGTGTGTGTGTGATGCCCCTTTGTCTGTGCTGGAGGAGAGGGGGTGTGTACAGATGTTCTCTACCAGGACATCTGCTGTTTCTAAGGGCTTTGTCAAGGGCCCTTTCAAGGAGGCGCCGGGGCCCGAAAGAAAATGTTACTTTTCCAAGCTTAACTCCGCAAACTATCAAATGCGATGCAATCCTTGCTGGTTAATAGGATGCAATGCATGTGTTAATAATGCATAGTTTTACTCACAAGCAGTTATGTATTCTCTGTAGGTTGCATGTTTGGGTTTGACGACTGGAGACCTTGATTTCTAACACGTCCATTATGTTTCCCGCTGAGAATTCTCCCTCCCTCCCTCTCTCTCTCTTTCTCGCTCGCCCCAGAGCTCTCACACATCACACACTGAATCATAGTGTACATGGCAGCATATGCATAGTCAGACAGGAAAATGCAAAGGGCTTCTTTAATATTTATGGCATCCTGTTCTTCAGGTGTGTGGAGGGAATGTGTGCGTTCATTTATATGTTGCTTGGATCAGTGGTTCTCAAGTGGTGACCCAGCACAGATATGTTTCTTGAACAGAAACATCCTTAAATTCAAACTTTGAAATATAATAATATACATTTTTAATAATAAGCGATTTGAGTGCTTAGAAAAAGCAGAAAAGTGCTGTATAAATGTAATTAATTATTAATTAACATTAATAATTGAAGTATTTACCTCAACAACCAGTAATTCGTAGATTCAACAGATTAAATGTAGTCTGATTAATATTTTCTCATACCTTTCATGGTTTTGTTGTGACTGGTGAATTTGCACCAACACACCATAGAGTTAGTCAAAAACAGAAGTATCTTCTCTTTCCTTTTAAAAGTTGATAAGCCTGTTTGTTTTGTTGTCCTAATTATGCACAATTCTATAGGTTATGACTTCACACTGGAGGGCCGCTGTGACCGCTGATTTGTTTTTTTCTGTTACAGGTACTTTAAATAGGTTCCTACTTTTAAACAACTTCATGCATTGGATTTATGGTGCTTATATTAGGAAATGAAACTTTTACTTTGAAGAAGTTATAGATGAACAATGTTATAAGATATATGTTTGCCAACAATAGACTTTCATGTGTTACATCTTTACATTTAAAGTGTCATGCAACAGTTAGGCCTGTTTGTATGTCATTAAACTTATAAAGGACATGATTCAATTTCATACACTCACGTGTGAATATCTTTACAGTTTTAAGAAAAATGCATTTGATGTAATGGAATATAATATACACATTCAGACAATGTTTTTGTTTGCATATTGCCGTTTAAAAGTGTGGGGTCTGTAAATCTCTAATGTTTTTGAAAAAAGTATTTTGCTCACCAAGCTGTATTTATTTGATCAAAAATACAGTAAAACAATAGTATTGGGAATATTACCATTTAAAATTTTAATCTATTTTAAAATGTAATTTATTCCTGTGATGATGATTTTTCAGCATAATTACTCCTGTCATCAACGTCACATGATCCTTCAGAAATCATTCTAATATGCTGATTTACTGCTCAAGAAACATTTATTATCATTAATGATGAAAACAGTTCTTTGAATTGAAAGTTCAAAACAACAACATTCATTTGAAATAGACTTTATTTGCAACAGTGTAAAAGTATTTCCTGTCACCTTTGATCAATTTAATACATCCTTGCTGAATGAAAGTATTAATTTCCTAATAAAAAAATTCTTAGTGACCCTAAGGTTTTGAACAGTGGTGTACTATATCTTGCATATTTCAAGGTAGAACATATGATAGTCATGTTTAATTCATATTTTTCGTATGGGCTGCATTCATCGGCTTAGAAGTGTTGTATTGTTTGATAGCGTTTATGCTGAGCTGTGTGTTTTCCAGCCTGTAGCTTTGTCTTTTACATGTGAGCATGTGTTCTTTCCCAGAGGCAATGATAACACAATGAACATCCAGTGTAGCTCTTTTTACAGTTGTGTTGAGGCCGGTAATGTTGACATTCCTCCGTGAGCGGAGCACAGAAGTGAAATGTGTTTGTTTTTGAGCGAGTGGATGAGCGTAATGTGAATTTTAAAGAGCGACGCTCACTTGAGTGGTACAGAGAGGATGAATATTAATGATTTCTCCTCAGTTTAATACCTTGTTTAACACACACTAATATGGCCTCTTCTGCATATATTCTAGTGTAGCTTTCCGGTGATTTCTCAACAGTAGAGAACTGAAAGGATGTCTGACGGTGCCTGATAGGAAGGTAATTGGTATGAAATTGGAACATGGCATCAGCCTAGAGCTGCAGAATTCAACCTTTATTTCATTCGCTGCTCGTGTGAGTCTCAGGGATGTGTCTGGCTGTCAATCAGAATGTGATGAGATTCAAGCTCAAATGTCTTGAAGAAAAGATTCATTCAATTCACTATATTCCACTAGATCCCCCTCTTTTCTATTAAAGAGTAAATTTCTAAAGAGACTTTGAGGAGTGAAAAAAGTAATGGAATAATGCAGGAACTCTGTTTTGAGTGGTTGTTGCTGTAGATGTCAGTGAACCTCTTCTGTTTTGAGTGGTTGTTGCTGTAGATGTCTTCTGTTTTGTGTTGCCCAGTCAGTAATGATCTCACACTCTTTCTCCTGCCAGACTCGGTTGTAAAGGAAACGCTACAGGCTTTGCTTCCTGTTGCTTTCATACAGGCATGAGATCCTCCATGTGCTTGACAAGGGTGGAAATCCTTAGAGTAAAATTCAAATCTACTCCTGCAGAGTTTGATTTCCCTACAAAAAGAGAATTTGGTTCATTTAACATGGGTGCTTTTACTGTGTAACTAACATTAATTATAATTCTGTTTGTGATAGGGGTGGGCGATATGACCAAAATCTTATATCACGATATAACTAATTCTATATCACAATAACGATATATATCACGATATAGTTATTTTTTTCTTTAATTTTTTTTTAGGATATTAAATCTTTGATACCATATAATTTTCATAATCCTTGTCACCAATGTCAATATCAAACTAATATAATATAATACAAATATAAAAAATAATACAAATATAATACAATATAAAAAATACAATATAAAACAAAAAAGGTGTGTAAGAACATGCCTTTTGTGTGTGTGTGTGTGTGTATTGTATTGTATCGTGTAATGTGTATTGATGTGAATTAATGTTAGACAGTAAACACTATTGGATGCAAAAAAAATTGGAAGAAATCCCAACAATAAAGTGAAGCCTAAAAAGAGAGAAAAAAACCCTCAAGTTCACTGAAGATAAACAGTCAGTGATTAAATAAGGATAAGAAACTAATTGCAAGCAATAGGGCAAAAACCTACATAAATAAGAAACGCTACATACATTGTGTAAATTAATTAGTCTTTATTGTGTTAATTAGATAAAATTAACACGTGCATTATGTATAGATTCTATACATAGGCTATATATAAATATATCATTATTATTATTATTTAATTTATTCTTATTAAAGTTACAAAAGTGATATAGTCAAGAGCAGTGAGAGATTTTCTCTCACTGTTGTTTGATTAATGGCAGACAGGACGAATATTGGACAGCTTCCCCTTTAAGACCGAAGTCCGGATACAATATACTGTTACATAGGCTATGCGTTTTTTTTCAGATGTTTATTCTCTCTTCAGACCTAAATCACTGTGTTTATGAGGATACGTGCAAAGACGGGGATTCTTACGCATATAGTTGTGCTTATGTAATCGTTCAAGTCCAATAAAGCGGCAAAAAAAATGCGCGCTCCTCTCTCACTGAAACAGAGACGGCGCACACATAGCTCTGTTGTTTGTGTTTCAACAGCTTAAAATCGGTTGTTTTAAAACTGCAGTGCTTAAAACACGTGTCCATGCTACAGATGTAGTCCCTCGTTTAGGAACGAGCTCCTCGTTTTGTCCTGGCTGATCGTGCTCCTACTCGGAGCCACCTGCTTCTGTCTCCCCTTCACGCCCCGTGGTGGCGTGTAAAGATCGCAGTCATCCAAATGATGAAAAAGTATGAGCGTAAACAATGTATTTTGCGACACCACGAAATAAACGATAGAGCATAATATGAAACGATAGACTTTTTATTTCATCCATCCGATATATATCGTCATATCGCACAGCCCTAGTTTGTGATAAACCCATATAGACATTTTGGCCAATACTGATAAAGATGTTATGACGATAAGATGTCCGATATGACGATAAATCCATACTGGGGGTTTTTTCCCATAAAAAGCACATTAATTTCCTAAAGCTTCATCAGTGTTTTGATGCATGTGCTCAGATTTTCAATCAAATTCGATCAATAATAGATGTCTGCACAATTAAAACTCCAGACGTTAAAAGCAATAATGCTGTAACCAAGTTTGGAAAGTTCATTTTTGTTTTTTAAAGATGTTTTATATGATGTTATTTGTTTATTTTTTATTTTTTTTGTCCTGTACCTGTACACAAGCTGGTTTTGGAGATTTCAAATATATATATACATTATATCTACAATATGCAGACATAGAGGCTGCTTGCACAGAACATATTTTTCCACAGTGCTACATTTCTATTGTTTTTTTTTAATCATCACTAGACCTTGCATTTTTCTTTTTATTATTTAACTTTCTTTTTTTATTGTTTTATAAACGTGTACCATTTGCGTTCAACATTACGCTCTCATCTCATGTATTTTGCAGCATCTCTCACATGAGCGTAATGTTTTTAGAACACTGTGTCAAGTTAAAAGTAGTTCAACTTTTAAGGCAAGACACTACAGGCAAAACCATTGTTGCTTTTTTCATTCACTGGTCAATTTTGAGATTTTTAGCTATTTTGCTTCCATAACATGTCTTTTTTTCAGACTAGTGACAGGTAAACATCCAGTTTATACACATTTTATTACACTGTAGATTTCAGTTACAATACGTGTTAAAATGAGTAAAATGTCTTTCTCAAAATTAGTTTTTTTCTCATGTACTGAGTCAGAAAAATCTACTTTAGTAGCACTGACACCAGAGTTATATCTGTCTATATTCTGAATATTTTAAGAGGGGTTTGTTCTTATATCATTCACCTGGTTTATATACATTTTTATTCCTAAAAACATGGTTAAAATTTATTTTTTTCTAAAGACAATTTATTGCATAACATTTGTAATGTATTAATTAAATGTATTAATCGACTGGTGAAAGTTCGGTGATATTTATCAGTTTTCAAATTTTTCAAATTCAGATTTTTCAATTTTGAATACCGTAATAAACGCATCTCTACGCATTGTTTTTAAAAAAGTACACCATTTAAATAGGAAAAACATAAGATCTGCTTCGATGATGCTGACGATACTGATAAAATTGGCTTCAATTGTCAAAAAATAAGCAATAATCATTTCTGTTTCCAATACTGATTTGTTCAGACTGATATGCTCTATTACCAATATATTGTACAACTAAATTGCTCTCATGGATCTTTTGGCTTTTTTCTGAGCATTTTGAGCGTCTCTGGCAGATAAGGACATAATAACCCCTCGTCCTCTCAGGCTAGAGCAGATGTCCTTTAAGTCAGTCTTCGGATGAGAGGAAAATGTCCAAAGTGTCTGAAATTGCAGATGAATGTTCAGTATTAATCCCCGATCTGAAATCATTTTACACTGTAGGAGGCGATGTGAGCAGTCTCTCCTCCAGGTTATTAAAGTTCGACTCCCAAGAGCGAGAGTCAAAGCAGGGTCACTGAGTTCAGCGTGTTATGAAGGGGTCAGCGAGGCAAGGGGCCCTTCATTGTGCTCCGACTGTGAGGGGTCGGGGCAAAGTGCTTAGCTCATTATAGCTGTGACTATCACAGATCAATACAGCCATCACAGAGGTATTTGTGAGTCATATCATAAATGCCGCTTCACTTGCTTTTGCTTGTTGCCATGTATTGAGGTGTTTCTGTGATGTATGTGCAGAGGTTTCTGTCCTACATCGAGAGGAAGAAAGCGAGAGATATGACTGAGAAAGAAAGCGATGTGTTTGGAGATACAGATGTGTAGGAGTGAGATCAAGTGTTTGTGATTTCACATGAGGAGGTTTCTGTCCCCGAGAGAGCGGCACAGAGGAACATTTTGTTGATGTTGCTCTTTTGTTGCTCAGAAGACTTAATTGTTTGTTTGTTTATTTGTATAGCACAGTTTAATACAACTCACGTTGCCCAAAGTGCTTCACAATCACAAGCTAAAAAACACAAGAAAATAGCAGAAATCAACATATCCACATCACATAAACACACAAACATTAACCCATTTAAAAAAGCTCTCCATTAGAATTTAAAAGATGTTGAATTGAGCTCTCAATTATGTTTCATTTAAAGCTGAAGACTTGCATAAATGCAAAAACAATGACTTAGTTTTCCTGAACACTTCTGTTGATTAGATGAGAAGTCTATCAGGGAAATTGAGATCTCTGACTTCTGGCTGCAGACTTTGCTATCTTGGTGTATCAGTTTGAAAACTTGTTGGCATCTCTCTGAATATCTACTTGTGCAGCAAAATAAAATAAAATAATAATAATTTTTAAAAATAAATGAATAAAATTCTGCCCAGAATACATTTTAAATATATGCCAAATATATTTTGGACCAGCACGGCCTAATGAAATACATTTTTCAGAGTGATTATTGTAAAACTTGTGCTAATGTGCTTTGAAGGGCCAAGAAAAAAAATAAAATAAAAAATATATATATATATATATATATACACACACATATATTTGGACAAAATAAATATATTTACATTGACACCCTGATTATACACTTTTTTTTTTTTTTTTTTTTTTTTTTTTACAAAATATATCCATGTAAAAATATTTTGAAGTAGATTTTCTGAAATTATTTTCTGCCATATGGGAGATTACATTTGAAAAATGGAAAGACATTTTAAAAAAATGTGAGACATTTAGATCTTAAACCGAGTTTCTCTTTCATAGCTCAGGTGACTTCATTGTCCTCCAAAAATGTTCTTTTAACAATTTCTCCACGTTAACTTAATACTCTCAGTTATGTTTTGCAGTTAAGTTTCATACTTTCGAGAAGATTAAAGGTAGAGCCAAATGCGTTGACCAGTAGTGTGGTTAACATCGCTTAGAACATTTCATCTTGGAAGAATTAGTTTGAAAAATGTTCATGTTCAATGAGTTAATATTGAGATCTCTGGCTTTTGATTATAGACTTTGATATAGACAGTACTATATGGTCTAGAGGAGTCTAGGCTCTTTTTCTAAGGAGAAATAATTTAATTTGCATTCTAAACAAAAATGGTGCTGAATAGCACTAAAAGTGGTTAATTGGCTTGGGGCAAGCACTTTAAGTGTTATATAGCTCCTATCTTTACAGATGCTGTACAGCACCTCTGTCAAATAGACTCTAGTGCTGTAGAACCAGAAGAGGAACCCCATTCTCCTCTTAGATTTTAGATATGTTACTTCACACTCATATGTTTGCTATGAATGGGAATTTACTACAATGGCAAAAGTTGTTTTGAATGTCTTTTTTATGCTTTTCTGTACTTTTTTTCTTTTCTGTGCCCTGGAATATTTCCTTATAGGGGGGGCTTTGAGGGCAAAATGGTCGAGAACCACGTTATCTTCAGGAAATACACTGTATTTTAATGTCGTTTTTGAATCCTTTCCCCAACTAGACTAAGACACAGTTAGACAACCTTTAAAGAACTATACAGTGGCTTAACAGGGTCTTTATACAGTAGCAGGTGCTATACAGCACCTCAACCACCTCAAAGAACTGCTGAAGAACCAAATTTTTTTGTGTGTAGAGGAAACAGTTGAGATATTAAAGAGATAGAAAGTGAGATATATGACTCAGACAGAAAGTGATTTGTTAGGAGATATAAACTAGCCAGTGTGGGAGCGAGGTCAAGCGTTCATGACGGTTTTAAAACTCTGTGGTGTCTGCAAAACAATGTTTAAAACAGCAGACATGGCGCTTTATCTTTTATCACGCTTGAACAGTGACACATTGTGAGTGGTCTCTCTGTTCTTCTAAACTCTTTCAGTGTCTCCTCAGATAACCTTCCAGTGTGTTTCAACACACTTTACTGAAGTCTCCTCTGCGTTACAGGAAGTGAGACAGTCCCGCTGCTTTGATGAACGCTGGCATTTCTAAAGGTCTCTGGAAAAAACAGTTGTGATTGCTTGAAATTATTCAATGCCACAAATAAATATGCAGGAAATTATCTGCATATTTAAAATGCCACCTCAACAACGTGCTCCAGAGCTTTTAAAGACTGAAACATCTTGAGAGCGATCACAGAGGAGTTTGAAATTCACTGCTCAGTTTGGTCAGGATTTTTAGTTCAAGTGGTAAAAGAATAAATGGATTACTCTAATAAAGAAAAGATCAGCTCATATTTCACCACAAAATCAAATAGGAGAAGAAAATGCATATTTTTAGGACCATTAGGTTTTTGTGACATTATTTTCATAACAATTGCGCACATTTTTCCAGCAGAAGTCATAATGAGAAATAATTCTCGGTTGAAATTCAGTATAAATTCAGTGCAACAAATATAGACTGATGAGACTTGAAATTGTAGTAACTACAAGTCTATATTTGGTTAGTTTGCAAATGCCTTTTATTCCCTAAAGATGACCCTGTATGTAGTGTTTTTTTAAATAAAAAAAATTATTGCTTTATTTTTTTTCATTTTCTTTTGGCTAAATTGTTTGTTTGTTTGTCTACACATATTAATTTATTTATTTAAAAAAATATATTTATTTATTTATTTGTATTCAGTTACTATTTTTATTTATGTATGTATTATTTTTAATATATTAATTAATTAATGCTTATTTTTTATTTTATTATTTATTTAGCCATCTATTTTTATTTATGTATTTTTATTTGTAATTTATTTATTTTTATTATCTATCTATCTATCTATCTATCTATCTATCTATCTATCAGCTAGCTATGCTAGCTACTTTTATTTATTTGTATTTTTATTTGTTTGTTTAATTTCTTTCTTTCAGGCTGAAATATGGCCTGAGTATCACAGTTTTCATGTGATTGAAAAGTGAGTGAAAGAGTTTGACACTGAGAGAATGGAGTATCAAAGTGACGTTTAATGAAAACATTCCCATAACAGCTCGGTTTTGCATAACGATCAATGAATATTAAGATGAAGTGAGGTCAGTGTAAATGTCTATTGTGCAGGATAAACATGAGGAACGAAACACACAAACATCAATCACAGAGAGTGCTGCGGCTGTCATAACACACACACATACAGGTGCAGCTGAATCAAAGCAGCAGGTTTGTGAATGGAGCAGATGTAATTCATGCTTTGTGTGAAGGAGTGCTTTTAGAAACACATCTTTGAAGTGGATACAGCTGATGTCTTTGTGCCTCTGAAACGTGTTTTCTCTTCGAGTGCTGCATGAACCGCCACAAGATTTACATCTCAAACTATAAGCACTTATTAATGACCTGTGCAGCTCTTTAGATCAGTCTTGTTGGTTAATTAAATAAACAGAATGACATAAAACAGTCTTTCTGCTAATATTCATCTAGCTAATCATCTAACTATATACTGTCTGAGTTTGCTTTTATTTGGGTTGTAAGATTTTGCTCAGCGTTTCTTGCAGGTTTGTGCCGTTCTTCCCTCTGACCTTAAACATAACAGTACAGGTCACAGGAAGTGATGGTTGCCTTGGTGACAGAGGATGACCTTGGTTAATTATTAGAGCATTTTGTCTCTTTCTGTATGGAATAATATTGTGATTGTGTATTGTATCTACTGTAGTTAGCTTTAAAATGAAATTTACAAGTTTATTTCATGTTTTTTCTGTTATGATACAATGAAATGGCATATTACAATTATTAAAAAAAAAAAATCAAATTAGTTCAAAAATTTCAGGTCAGTAAGATTTTCATGTTTTTGAAAGAAGTCTCTTATAAACACGTAGGCTGCATTTATTTGTTTAGTAAAATTGTGAAATAATATTACAATTTAAAATATATTTGAATATATTTTAAAATGTAGTTTATTCCTGTAATGCAAAGCTGAATTTTCAGCATCATTACATTACTGTAATAAAAAAAAATTTAACCCCAGACTTTTGAAAGTAGTGTATGGTATTTCAAGAGAATACAGGTGAACTATATAGTATAACTTTTTGGGTGAACTATCTCTTTAAATATGAGTGGTAAGTATAAAAGTCTAACCATTGCATTTCCCCTCCAGATGCCTCATGAGACGCAGGAATTGTTTTAGTCTTCTTTTGCCATCAGCAATCATTATTTTGACAGTGTTTTAGGTCGAGTGAGTTCATCGTCAGAGTCGCTGTGCTCTAAAACTGTAAGGTTTCTTGTGACAGAGTGCCATATTAAACTGTGTGTGTGTGTTAAGCTGTTAGACTCTAATAAACTGCCAAAGCAGGAGGTGTTAAAGAGCTGGAGAGAGAGGAGGTCTTGCTTTCACCTCCTCCTGTGACTCAAACGCCAATGTGTGCATATTCATGCTCAGGCTATTGTTGCTGCCTCACTCACAGGTCAGATCTGTCAGATCTTTCAGATTACCCAGCATTCAGCTGGAAAAACTGAGTCTTTGCTGACCCTGTGACCCACATTGGCTTGGAGAACAGATTGTGTGTGTGAATGTGTTTGTGCAAAAAAAACAAAAAATAACAGTCAATCAAGGCCAAGGTAATGCAATGAATGCCGCAGAAATTACTTGTGCGTTTACTGTGGTCATTGAAAGACAGATCGGGAAAAGATGGAAAGGGAGGAAGTGCTCAAAAGGATGAGGACTGAGAAATGCAGGATGCCTTTTTTTAATTGAAAATGATCTGTTATGAAAGACCCTTTATAAAACGATCCATCATGCATTTCTTTCATGGTTCTCTCTTGTCTGGAGGGTCGATATTTGTCCTTCAGCAGGATGGTTGAAATTGAGTCGTGTTTTTGTAGGATGGCTGTGTGTGTGTGTGTGTGTGTGTGTGTGCGTGTGCTCTGATCAGTTTCAGGTTGAGTGAGAGGGCACCGGTTCTTAAATCGCTGAAGCGAGATGTGTCTCGGTGAGTTGGTCTCAGCGTGGGACTGGAAGTCTGTTTGTGTCTCTTTCTCAGCTGAGAATCTGACTGAGGGAGACTGGCAGCTCTGCGCAGACGCTTTCTGATTTAAAAACGCTTTTTTTTTTTTTAACATCAAAGGGCCAACAAAACACAAAAAAATGCCGGTTTGAAGTTACAGACTCCAGTCACCTCGAGTCTAGTCAGAATTAAATACAGCATGAAAATTGACCTAATTTCTGTGCATGATTCATCTAAAGAAAACTTAAAATTACATTCATTTCTCTAGTTAACTTTTCTGCTGATGTATCAAAGGTCATATAATAAATGTTTTCTCCAGTATTTTTACTGTTGTTTGCACTTGCAAAACTTGTTGTTTGGCATTAATCTAGGCTGTTATGGTTGCTTGCCAAGGCATTTTGAGCTAGTTTCTACTATAGGGGTGATTGCTTATTAACAACACACAAGTCAAAAGTCATCACTTATGTCTTAAATATAATACTTAAACTAGGGATGTACTATATTGGATTTTTGCCGATATCTGATATGCCGATATTTTACCGATATATTTCCATTTTGTTTGGAAACAACACCAAGTCTCTCCTGTGCAGAAATTATAAGCAAAATATTTTTAATTTGGTTAGTTTTTAACAAGAACTTATTTGTTAGAATTAAATAAACCATAATGAAGTTTTTTTGACAGCACATTGAAGCTTTGAAAATAACTATAAATAAACTATATATCAATCGCTGCATTTTTGTCCCCCCAGAATGATGCAGTGTTGACCCTAACATTTTATTTTATTTTATTTATAAGATTTAACATTTGTAGATGGTCTAAAGCAAAAGAGTTGTAAAAATCTTTTAGAGCTTATGATTTGTTTAAAAAATAAAACATATTACACATTAATGAATAAATCAGTATATATAAAATTATTTAATTTACAAGTGTCATGTTTTAGTTTTTTTTCATGCAAGCTATAGCTTCTGACCTTTAAATCAAAACATACTCATTATTTTATGACATCAATTACTGCTTTATTTAATCAGAAACACAGTCTAAATGTTACTTGTGTAGGCTATTTTACTTTTTATTTAATTAGAAGTAGACCAACAGCGTTCCCTACAGATTATAACTCCTTACCAAACGGGCGTTAGGACCCGGGGGAGGCTGTCACTGCTGCCGCTGCACGTGCCATTACGCACCATTCACACGGGGCGTCAACGCTTGACGGAGGGCGTGTCTGAAGCTTGGTGCTGACGCGACCGTCATAGTGACAACAGCCAATCACATACTTTTCTGGTGTTGCATGAACGGGATTGGCTAGCGTCTACGCTAGGGTATTTGCATAAGGCGATCTGATTGGCTGACGCCTGCGTTGGCGCTTGAAAAGTTGAAAAGTTTTCAACTTCTGCCGCGAGCAATGTCAGTGAAGCGATGCGATGGACCCACAATTCAGTCGGCAACGCTTGATGTCACTCCATTCAAAGTAAATGAGAGGTGTTAACGCAGACGCCCCGTGTGAATGGGGCGTTATTGTTTACTCTATCACACACGAACTCGTAATTCTGTACGTGAATTCTCAGTTTAAATGCAGCGATCCAAAACAGTGAATCTAATCATCATTCAGACAAAACTTTGCTTCAAGAATGAGCCACACTGTTGATGTGATCTAATCGCTAGCACACGCTGAGCACATGTGAGTTAATGTATTCCTCTTATCGGCAAGACATATCGGCATATTTTTTCATATCGGGTCAATGCCGATATTTATATTTAAAGCCATTATCGGCCGATTCTGATATCAGTCCGATAATATCGTGCATCCCTAACTTAAACTAAAGTTTAATATGTTTATATGTTGTTTTTAAAGAATTTTATTTTTTTTATTCAGCAAGGATGCATTAAATTTTTCAAAAGCGACAGTAAAGACATTTATAATGTTACAAAAGTTCTTCATTTCAAATAAGTGCTGTTCTTTTGAACTTTCAACTCATCAAAGAATGCCCTAAGAAAATGTATGACAGTTTCCACAAAAATATTAAGCAGCACATAGCCTACATTGATAATAATAAGAAAAGTTTCTTAAGCAGCATAATAGAATGATTTCTGAAGGATCATGTGATTCAGCTATGCATAACAGGAGTTGTATTTAAAAATATATTCAAATAGAAAACTGTTATTTAAAATTATAACATTTCACAATATTGCTATTTTTACAGGATTTTTGATCAAATAAATCCAGCTTTAGTGAGCATAAGATACAAAATCTTACCAACCCCAAACTTTTAATGGAAGTGTACATAAAATAAAAAAAAATCCCTAGCCATAAGTATGAGTACATTTGTAAACTTGCTTGAATACTTTTTTTTTAATTTTGTAAATATTAACATTTTCTAAGTTAAATGTATGACAAAAGCAGTTTTATGTTCTCTTTAAGGCTATCAAAGACTGTCATAAAAAATAGTGGTTTATCTATTTGTTGTTTCTCCAGCCTAATGAATGCTTGAAGCTCTTTCTTATTTGTATAGTATCATGGCTCCCTCTAGTGGATAAAATCATGTCATTTTGTCAGTTGTCCTCTGGTTTCATCTTGACTGTGTTTTTCTGTGCAGGTGTAAGGTGGAGTTATGCCCACTGGAGGATTCTGGGAGCTGTAGTTTCCTGTTGCTAAGCTCAGTGAACAGCAGACGAGGAGAACAGAGCTGCCATGGCTTTGATTGACAAACAAAAGGTCAAACGACAAAGACTTGACAGAATCTGTGAGGGTAAGAAATCTCACAATGTCCCTTAAGTACTGTGGCGGTACCATGGTGCAGTGATGTATCAGATGGTAATACATAATCATACATACAAATGCTATTTTACATGTCTATGTCCAATAAACTTCAAGAAATATGTAATTTTTGGGGGGGTTTCTGTATGCAGTTCATAAGCAGTTCATAAGTCTCATCTGCTCATCAAGGCTGCATTTATTTGATCAAAAAGTACAGTAAAAACAGCAATATTGTGAAATATTTTTGCAATTTAAAATAACTCTGTTCTATTGGAATATATTTTAAAATGTCATTTATTTCTGTGTGATTCAAAGCTGAATTTTCAGCATGATTACTCCAGTCTTCAATGTCACATGATCCTTCAGAAATCATTCTAATATGCTGATTTGGTGCTCGAACCACCACGAATAGAAAGTTTAAAAGAACAGAATTTTTTGAAATGGAAATGATGAATATGTTTACTGTCACTTTTGATCAATTTAATGCATCCTTGCCAAATAAAATTATACCAAACCATGATATTAACATTTTCCAAAGAAACTATGGTAATTCTGTAGTATGTTTTTTGTACTTTTTATAGTGCGTGTTATTTCTAAGCCCTACACAACTTGAAGGACTTGAATTATTTGTCAAAAGCTGGAATATATATATTTGAGTGTTTGCGTGTGGGCATGTGTGATAAATGATGTCATCTCGGGTTTCCTGAGAAAGTTTTTCCAGCTTCCCAAAATGTTCTTATTGGTCTCATTTGAGAGTCATCAGAGGCAGATTAAAAAACCAAAGGAATAACTAGTGAAACTAAATGCACATTTACTCTGAAACACATGCTGAACGTTCACCAAAGTTGACATCAGTCATGATGATGCAATGTTCCTCTAATGGAGCAGGAACTTAAATGACTGTTTAAACCCCATATCACATATACATCGACGTGCACATTCATGCAATCAATCTGCAATCCCCGAACGCTGGGAAAGTTTTCCATCCTTTCCATGGAAAAACCACGGTTTGGCATCTCTCCGCTGCCTGATATTATAGGCGTATAAAAGTTTGTATTTGGCTCCTGGACCCCCTCGCTGGGACTCCTGAATGCGGTTGATCTGGCAGCCTTGCGTTTTCTTCCTCGCACATCAATTAGGCTCACGGTTAGGAAACCGAGGAGGGGAGATGTGCCTCTGGGGATGTTGTAAACTACACTGTGTACAAAGAGGACGGGCCAGAGAGTCATTGGTTTTTTTGGTCTGATAGGGTGTAGTTTTCAGATGTGAGCTGGGCTCCACTGACTGCTGAAATGTTGCTCTACAGCTTTATGTTTATTTGTTTTATGTTATGGTCATTTTTAGTAGGTCTCTGTGTATAGTAAAGGAAGTATAATGTGTTAAAGTCACCATGCCATGCATGATTCTGGTCTTACTGTTGCTGAATCATCTGTGCAGATTGTTCCAAAGAAAACTTGTTTGCTTTTGTAATCTTTAATCAAAACATGCTCTTCTTCTGAAACTAATTTCTTTGCCTTTTGACGTCATTGGATAACGTTAACCAATAGTCAAATAGCTATTTAGACTGTTTTAGTAAACTTGTAATCAGTCTGTCTCCATTCTGATATGGAACGGCCCTTTTTGATAATTGATTTGACTCATCCCACATTTTTTTCTTGTTGAATAATACTTTTTCACTTGGCAATACATCATATTGTATAATCAGTTTGTGAATAGCCATGCTTTAAAAAAGTGTATTGTTTAATGTGTATTGCATTGCATTTTTTCAAAGAAGTTGAGGGACGAGTTGAAATAGTTTTCTGTGGTGATCAACATTATGCCTCCAATGCTTTTGACTGAACTTGAACTTGTATTGAACCTGCAACATTCCTTTAATGCTATGTGAGTTGTCCTTGTTTCATTCAAAGAGAAATTTCATGCATGCTTGCATTAGAAAATAAAGCTATTTGGATTGAATGTAGAATTATTTATTTATTTATTTATTTTCCTAATAAAAATGTGATTTTTTTTAAATAGTTGTTGTTTTTTAAATACATCAATATTAATAATAATAAATATAATTTTGTTACTTATTTTATTTATTGTATTAAATAAATTAAGGTTTATTACTATGACAATATTTCACTGTAAAAAAGAGTATTTAAGAACAATATTATTATTATTATTATTATTATTATCTTATATTCATCTTTATTTTATAGTGAAATATTACAAAAGTAATGATTCTTATTTAATACAATTATTATTATTTATTTTACAGTACAACTATAACAAAACAATACTAATATTTATGCTTAGTATTGCTACTAATGCTTACTAGAGACTAGAAGTGTCTCAAAAGAGACGTTTAAACAATGATGTTCATCAGGTAGTTTCATTTTCTCCTGTGAGATTGTAATTTATTGGAAGATCAATAAGTTCCTCTAGGAAGTGTTTCATTGAGGGATTTTTAGCTATTGGGCTGTGGCGTCCCCTATCACAGAAGTTAAATAGTGCTTCCAAGTAGTGCAAGTGTGTGACATATTAACCGCCAGGTAACGTTTCAAAGAGATAGTTCAAGTCTGAAAGATCAGGTGTCAGAAACTCGAGTCGTAGTCATATTCCCTACAGTTCCAGCACAAAGCCTGCAGTCATCACATCTGCAGCCGCTGGCTCGTTAAACGCATGACTCGTTTTCCCAGAGTTGTTCAGTATACCTCCTATAACGAAGAAATGTCAAGTCTCCCTCTTTGCTTTTTAAAAAAGAGCCTTATTACAGCACCGCGATGGGACTCCCCAAGGGAATTCTGCTGGCAGAGGAGAAACCAGCAGAAAAGAAGAAATAGAGAAGAGAAATGAGGAAGTTAAGTTGTGAATGCGTTATAGTGAGATGTCTGAATAGAGAGCTGTCAGCTGCATTGCTGTGCAGAGGCTGCCTAAGAAAAATGTATTAAATGGTGTAAAGTCTGAGAGCTCTTCTGTAGAGGCCTAGCTGCTTGAGTGGTTATAAATTGGACTGCACTGTTTTTCCCGAATGAATATTGTAGCTGTATGTGTGCCTCAACCAAGGTTGCTGTGCTTCTGAGAAGAAAAGAGACAAGGCTCGTCACTAAAAGTTAATTGTATTTGCGGCTCTTGTGATTATAATGGAAGATTAGGGTATTCAGATTAGTATAGCAGATGACAAGTAAATGTTTAATACCCTTGCTGGAAAAACAGGTCAAGCTGGTTTTTTTGGAACAGAGTAGCTGGGTTGTTTTTGTATCGGGGAGGTCTATCAAACCCAACCAGCTTGACCCAGATGGTCGTCCAGCTTAAACATCTAGACCATCTTAGACCAGTTATTATTAAATAAAACTATTAAAAATGTTTTCATTATATTGACATACAGCTGAAATAAAATAAGCTAGTAATATGCATGCTAATAAGCAACTAGTGAGAATTTGTTCCTGATCTAAAGTGTTCCCAAATACAATATGAATATGAGATATGAGAAATGTGATTTTTTTTTTTAAACAAAATGTAGAAATGTTGCCTTGGCAATTAACTGAAATAAAAAAGTTTGTTGAAGAGCTACAATTTCTGAAACTAAAACTAAAATAAAAAATAATTTAAAGCTAAATTAAACAAGGATGAAAGCATGTTACAAAATTACTAAAACTTAAATTTAATTGAAAAAATAAAAATAAAAGAATTCAAAATAATAAATAAAATTATAATAGTGTGTAAATAATAACACAATAATGTTGTCTTAGACCAGATTGACACCATGATAGAGCTTAAATCATTTTGTACACAGAGCATTTCTTTTAATCCAGTGTAAATTGTTCTTTTCGGAACAAAATGAGAACATTTTTGATAAATTGGCAGTTATAAGCAACTTTAATATATAAAAACACACAGTATGTACAGCATTAGGAACTCCCAGCTGAACAAGAAAGTGAGTAAATTAGTTGAAGTAATGTTTCATTTCACCGCATTCTGCTTTTAATCACTTCATATCCTTTTTTATGAATTTGCTTCCCTCAAAGAGCTCTCGTATTAGTAGTCATGTATAAAATTGCTTACACATGTATTCCCAGATAGGCAGAGAAGCTTGTTGAAGCCAAACGTCTCACAGGGTTTTGTATTAGATTAGTCGCAGTCTCTCGGGCACAAAGGATTTATGAAAATTCTCTCTCTTTTCCTTTGTTTCTGTCTCTCTGTCTTTCTCTCTTTTGTTCCTTAAAGTTCTGCAGAAGGATAACTAAAGACAGTGTTGCCATGATACTGCTCTCCTTGATTTTTCCATTGTGATGCAACTGTACTGATCTGTGTTGTTTTTCTTTTTGGTAATTGTGTAGCAGTTGCTAAAGAATCCAATATAATCCTCACTGTGTCTGTAAGCGAAAGTCACAAAAAGAAAGAAAAGGCTCTTCCAGAGAGATTTGATTTCATTTGGCTCTCTCTTGCTCTGTGCCTAAACCTAGTGAACTAGTAAGGCATCAGTGCCACGCTCCAAAAGGTAGGCAGCATAATTATAAGGGAGCTTGACATGTAGCATACACAGAGAAGTCAATCCCAGCATGCAATGCGCTTATGAGGTGAGAGACTTGTCGATTATGAAAATAATTTTCTCTGTTGCTGAAAATTGTTGAAAAAAATTGTGCATTCTAAAATAATGTGTTTTTGTGTGTCACTGGCTCAGTAAGTTAACTCTACTGGCATTAGTTCTTAGGTTTGAATCTCCAGTGTCGAGTGCTTTTTGTGTGACATGCCTGTGAAGAGAGTATACAATTAGGTCACTTATGACATGGAAACTATATTGGGGGTCGTTTGCAATCTGGGAATGCTAATGCAGTCAGGTGTTGTTGATTCTGAACAACAGGCTTAAAGCCAAAATGAAATTCCTGCCATATCTGTATTACAGGCATCAAACAGTGTTTCATAAAAATCAAAGGATCAAAACAAAGCAAAGTGCTGGAAAGTCACTTTAAACTGTGCAAAGCTTTAGATGGTATCAAAATACAGAATGTATCACAATGACAGTGGATAGTCAAAGAATATGCCCTATTAATTTTATCCTCACAAGTCTCTCTCTCTCTCCTCTCTCTCTCTCTCTCTCTCTCTCTCTCTCTCTCTCTCTCTCTCTCTCTCTCTCTCTCTCTCTCTCTCTCTCTCTCTCTCTCTCTCTCTCTCTCTCTGGTGTTTGTGGGGATCAGAAAGGATTTGGGTGGAGTGTTTCAGTGGCAGGTGGACAAAATCTGTTCACAACAAAAAGCTTTTCCTAAACCGAAAACTCATGATTCAACTGTTAACATTCATATTGCTGGAATGTTTTCCAGCATATTTGCAAGCCTTTAGATATTGTAGTATTATTTGATGTCCCAGATTTTGCCTTTCACCCCCTGTGGGTTTTATAATGCTTATCTTAATAACATAGCCATGCTTTCTCAGTGGGGAATAGCAAAACATGGGGTGAAGGCTTCTTTATGTAGAATGAATGTCTAAAAAAAAAACTATATTGGTATATTCAAGGGTTTGTTCAGCTGAAAATGAAAAATCTGTCAACATTGACTTTAATTGTGTGGACAAAAATCCACTAAGGCGTTTTAAAAAATCTTCTCTTGTGTTTCACAGAAAAAAAGTCAGGTTTAGAACGATATTAGTAAATGTTGATAGAAGTGTCCCTTTAAAGGGTCACAAAGAATTTTTATGTTGTTCTGATGTTTCTAAGAAATTACAGTATCCTTATGTAATTTCACCAAAAGTGGTATCGCAGTTTGCTTCAGATCTAATTGGTTTTGTAATGAAGCTGTAATCCATAAGCTTCCAGAAGCTCTGTGACCTCATTGTTGGTGTGCTGTGAAGGGTGTTTGGAGGCAGTGGTTCATATAGCTGCACTGGTGTCGGCTCGGGTCATAACGCAATAGATGAGTGGTGATGCTGGATCTCTGCATTTGCGTAGCTCTGCAGGCATTGCTGGCCCATCATAGGATTATTGTTCAATCAGGATTTGACGTTTCCTGATAGTGCTACATGATTCTGCCCTGCTGCATTAGATCTGTATTAGTTTCAGTGGCCCGCCCCACTGGCCCATCTCTTGGAGTCCAGCAAAGACCGCCTGCTTAATGCCAGCTGGCCAGGCTTTTGAAAGAAGCACAGACCACCTCAACCATTGGCATCAGGTAAGCGTGTCCATGGCAGCATGTGTTCCTGTCCAAAGGGATTTAATTGTATTCATTATCATCAGGGACACATTTTGTGTGCGTTTGCATGTGACATCACAAGGGTGAAGAGTGGATTTAAGCTGGCTTTATTTGGTCTGTAATCCCTCATAGCAATCTGAACGAGTAAAATGTTCGGAGTTGGAGCGGATCAGCTTCACTGGATTATCACAAACCACTGCCTCCCCCACACCAACCCTCCCCTTGTTAAAATTTTCCTTCCTGTCTCTCTGTTTTCTCTCTTTTTCTTTCCCTCTGTCTGTTCACGCTTGTCGCTTTGCATTGCCAGAATGGAGTAGTCAGGCAGGCTTCAACTACAAAACGTTATTTGTGAGAGAGCTTGGTGTCCTCTTTCCTGCTTCCATCACCACCAGCAGTATTCCCTAGATTAATTATTCACCGATCACCAAGCAAGAGGAGCCATTTGATAGCCAGACCTTGCCACTGTGATCGAGACGGGAGACAGAAATTACAACTGGACCTCAGGTGAAAAGCGATACTTCTGTTTTTTTTTTTTTTTTTTCACCCTCTTTCCTCGCACCACTTGACATCATCCTGCAACTAGAAACTTAAAGGAAAACCTTTCTCATTTTTCTTCCCTGTGAGTAAGGTATATCTCTTCCTCATGTTGATCTCCAGTAAGCAGTTGCCGATCGGCCGCTCCCAGAGCTGGGACACGCTGGGTGGGAATGAGGGTCATTGGGAGCGCAGCGACAGTGTTTACGAGCAGCAGGCCCGGATGGCTGGTCGACGCAACTCGCTGAGCTACGGAGCGGATGCGGGAGGGGGATGGTATGAGCCACCGCCTGGAGTGCGTCCTCCTGACCTGGATTTGAAACGGGAGCAAGACTCCTACCAGGAATCTCTTTACAATCAGGGATATTTGGATCGTCCGGACCCCCATAACATACGAAAGAGTGCCGTTCCTGAGTTGAACAGCCATTACAACCGGCCAACCATGGCTCACCGTGGTTCCCTGACACCCCATGACTACTATCAGCAAGACTCAGGCATGCCACCACGGCCAACCGAGGGTTTTTATCGTGGAGAGCAACCTAATTCTCTTAATAGGTCATCTTCACATTATGGAATGATGGCTGGTCCTCGGCAACTGTGGGAACAGAGCTCAGGAGGTCGGCCTGGTTCTGCTGCCCCAACACCTGGCATACCTCCTCCCCCACCTCCAACTGCTCATGACATGGGTCGTATTTACAGAGAACCATTCCTGCCTGGACCCCCACCTGCTACTTCTGGCACCAAAATGATGCAGGATGGGCAGCGCATTCCAAGCCGTGCACCATCTCCAGCTCGTTATATAATGGAGCCAAATTCTCCCCGTTACGGTGCTGAGCCACCTGCCTCTTTAACTAGCCATTCAGTCTACAGTGATGTTAACGGAAGGCCAATTGATCCTCATCATCCAACCGCCACCTGCTTGGTGGTTGAACCAGTTACTCAAGGAATGGATGGAACTGCCCGAGGTATGGTCATGCATCCAGAAAACCACTCACCATACACCATACAACAGCAACAGCAAGCCCAACAACAGGCTCAACAGCAAGCACAGCAACAAATGCAACAACAAATACAGCAACAGCAAATGCAGCAAGCTCAGCCAGTGCAACAAATGCAGCAAGCTCAGCTAGTTCAGCAAATGCAGCCCATTCAGCCAGTGCAGCAAGTTCAGCAGGTACCACAGGTACAGCCAGTGCAGCAAGTTCCACATGTGCAACCCTTGGCACCCCCAAATCCTGTCTATACTCCAGCTCCCCCTATAGCCGCTGCCCCAGTAAACACTCCAAGTGTGGCCACTATTCCTGCTCCATTACCTCAAATTCCTGCTCAGCCTCTTACTGCTCCTCCTCTTCCTACTGTTCCTCAGACCCCAGTGGCTCCTGTAGACCCTAAAAAAAATGCGGACCCTGAGTATCTGTTGTTGCTGCAAAAAGAGGGCCTCTCAGAAAGCACCATCACCTCTTTACTGCAGCAGGGCTTTGACTCCACTGCAATGCTGGCTGTTATGGAGGAAAATGATGTGCGCTCAGTGGCTCCAAACTTGGGACAAGCTCGGGTTCTGTTACGTGTTGTGCTTGGTTGCAAGCGACCACCTGAAATCCTTCCTGCTACCCCCCTTCATCCCAATGCTCCAGTCCGCGGCAGATCCAACAGCTTTAGCCATCGCAGTGACATTTACGTGCACCAGCCACCACCCTTGACTCTGGGCATGGAGTCCCAGTATATGCAGCCACCCTCTGCCCCCATGCAGACTATATCTCCAAGGATGGGTGAAGGTTATAGTCGCAGACCCAGCAGTGCTCCCTCCCAGCAGCTTCTTGAGACCAGTGGGTATCCTGGAGCCAGGTCTGCAGGAGCATACAGTGGGGCTATGTTTTCAGTGCAGCATCGCCCATTGTCAGGCTACAATCCGCATGCTGGCTTGCCCATGCCACCTATGACTGCAATGTCCCAACAGGTAGCTATTCCATCACATCAATCAGGAATACCACCACAAATGGCAGCCCCAATCCATGCAATGCCACAGCCATTGTCAGCAGTTCCCCAACCAATGACTGTGCCTGCTTTGGCGCCACAGCAGGCTCCGAAGGCATATACCACCAACTATACTGTACCAATGGAGTTGATGAAGAGGGATAGGAGCTTGGCTACAATGTCACCCATGCCTAGTCCCCATGCAAGCCCACAAGTAATGCGCAAAGCTGGAGTGTCTTCAGACAGAGCCCTAGTACCCGTTGGTGGTGCCGTACCAGGCCAAAATGTGAGTCTGACTAATCAGATGCTCAGCCGGCGTACTGGACCTCCGGTCATTGTCTCCACTATGGCATCACCAGACACAAGTAAATGAAAGCCCTCTTCCATTGGCTTCTTCATGTTCTCCTTTTTTTCCTCTCCTCCACCCCCTCCAGTGCTTCAGCTCCTAACTGTCTGTGTCAGAGTGAGCGTGTGTGAATCATACGGTTGTAGGTTAATTGATTCAAGTTCTATTTCTCCCTTTGAACTTCACTTTTCAGAAATGCTACACAGAGAAACCTTCTTTGAAGAACCTTCTTCTTTTTTTTAAAATAGTAATGAATTGAGTTGCTAATGATGTTCCTAGATGTATTTGTACCAAGGCTCAGTTTATTTTATTAAAGATTATCAAAGCTTATGGAGCTAGTTTGTATTGTGATAATCAAATTCAGCTTTCTTTTGTACATGAAGGCTTAGCAAAGATGAATTAATTTAGTGTGTCATAATTCATTATCTTTTTATATATTGTCATTGCAGAATTACATAGCACTAAATATTGAATTTCTGTAGTCTCGCACAAGCTCAATTAAAAAAGTATGGTAATTGTGCTAGAATGCACAAGCATGTTTTTATTATGTTGCCTTGTGGTTCAGTGGCCTGTTATGTTATTTGTCAGTCCCATTTTTGCAGTATTAGTCATTATCAGCTTCAGGGTGTCAGTGACTGTTAGATTGTGTTTTATTTTGGCTTGGTATTCTGTATTACATTGCTTTTATGTTTGTTCTGTAGTAGGCATAACTAAATGGATTTGGAGTGACATGTTTTATTTTTATTTTCATGGTTTGTCTTTGCTAGTTTAAACCCCTGTCACTATCTGCCCGTCACAGCTGATCTGTTTGACTAAGATACTGTGAGTGAAGTGTAGCCTGTCAGTTAGCAGTAGAGCCCTTTGATACATGTTTGATGTGAACTGTCACTTTGAGCCATACACAGGCAAGATCAGAATGATGGACTGGACCAGCACAGGGAGAGAACGACAGTTCGACATGTACTTACATTACATTTAAGAAAACAATTTTCATTATTATAATGCAAAAACATTATTTTTATTAGCATGACATGTCACAATGCAAACATCGCTTTATTTTCTTTTATGCAAAATATAAATATTTTTCTTTTGATTTTGGTGTGAGATGTGACTTTTTGTGGGATTCATTCAAATGTTTTTGCAGGACTGATGTTGATGCATGTGCTAAAGACTGTAAAGGGTCATATTTCTCTGTTCTTCAATCACCCCTGGTGCAGCTGGTGTAAGAGACAGTTTCCAGCCCACATTGGCTGTTTCAGAATGATGACCAATGACTGCACTGAGGGGGAGGGGAGGCAGCGTTGGGAGTTTTACTCTGAGCCGAAATGGAGATGCAGTGTCAGACCCCGGCAGGAAATTAAACAACACATCGCCATAGTCAGGCTAATCACATTGTGGTGATAGTAATCAGAGTGTATGGATATGATTGGAGAGCCTCTGGGGTGGGAGAGAAATGAGCGGTGATAAACATTATTAAAGGCTGACTGGTTCAGTGCCTGGTGAGCGAGCGGATTCAGTAGGGTTGGGCAGTATGACCAAAATCACGGTATAAGTTATTATATTTATTGGTAACAGCATGTATCCCAAAATAGTTATTAGTGCTGGAAATCCAAGGAAGGATGGTTTATATATTAGATAAGCGTAGAAAAGTCAATTTTATAATCTAGTGGATTAAATACTTTGGAACTTGATGGGCTCAAATCTCAAGATAAGGTTATTTATAACAAATAAGTCTGACATCAGTACAAAAATAGTTGTAAATTATGAAATTCTTAAGTTAAAAATAAATTATTAAAAACATTTCCACCATTTAAATGATATATATGCTGATTGAGACATTTCTGCTGTTATTCTCTGTACTATGCAGTGCATTTAGATATTTGAAGGATTGAAAAATCTAGTTGTTTGATATGTTGTATTGTAGTGTGAATGTGGACTAGTCAGTGGTTTAAGTACTGGTTGACCTACCCATCGCTCGGAAAGAGGAGAGATGGCATCGTAATCTTTTACGACTGCCTCTAATCCACAGCTTCCTCATGCATCCTCTCGTTTCATTTCTCTTTCAAAGGCTTCCATTTCCCTTTGTATCTTTTTTTCTCCCTTTGCTTCTGTTACACCTTCCCTTCCATCTCACTCGAGTTAATGGGTTTAGCTGGCTTTGGTTCCATATAATGAAACCATTTCTCCAGTGCCCCAGTCATCTCTGACTCCAGATGTTTCAGTGTTGGATAGAGTCAGAGTACATTGCTCATGTCCTAAACATCTGTGAAAACCCCAGCGGGCAAGAATATGAGCCCTTCTCTTATGAACAACAAAGTCATTTGCATGTGGGTGATGGTTGTTTGTTTAGCCAGTAATTTCGTCTGCTAATGGACAGGCTGAAGACTGCGGGCTCGCAGGGTATTCCTTAATTGTGTGTTGCTAGGTGACCTGTTTTTGTTAGCGACGACTGCTCGGATTTTTTTTCATTATTATTATTATTATTATAATTATTATTATTGTGCCATCTCTTTTAGAAAGCATGCACATACACGTCATTCTTTTTTACGGTCTAATACATTTCAATGAACTGATCTGAAAAGAGCCTGCATCTTTGTACCTTGACCATATATGGTCATTCTAAATGCCCCCAAGACTAATTGTGTCTATATATGGACATGCAGGGACGACCCTGGCAGAAGACCTTCCTTTCTAGTAAGAAGGGATTACGTAGCCATGGTGATGGGTGTTGCGGTCAAGCCATATGAGAGTTTTCCAGGTCAGGTGTGTCCATGTGTTTGTGTATAGTTGTTTGTGTTTTATTGTATTTGATATTGATTTTGTTGCTTTGGAAGTTCTTTTAGAAAGAGAGCTCTTAGGACCGAGCGTTTAGAGTGATCATCCTGTAGTCTGGGATAAGCCGCTCCTGGTCATGGATCAGAAGCGTTATGCTGAAAAGAGGCTTCATGGTATGCTTTACTCTAGTGCAGGCTGTTTAGTTGAGCTATTTTGTTCTAGGCCACAGTGTGTCTGTATAGTCGCAGGTGACCGTGAATGCTGAAAAGCTACAGTTGAACTAGATTTGCATTTTCTGAAGGGAATGAAATGCAGACACTTTGCCACTGGCTTGACAATCAGCATGCGATTGTTCTGAACACATATCACTGTAATACTATGGCATTATTAGGAGTAGCATGTTGCATACCTTGGTAAATAAATGTAAAAATGATTCAGTACCATGGTATTGATCAAATAATTTGATGTATGATGTAAAGATTTGTTTATGTAAAATATATGCATTTATGTTTATGCCAGTAGCTAATATGGTGCAGATATATACATATCTAGTAATTTAAAAATGGCAAATGAGGTACTCGGTAAATGATGAAATTAAAAGAACGCTTATTTTACTCAAAATTCAATAAAAACATTCAGTTGAATTCAGTAATCTCAAAGTGACCAAATATTGGTTTATGAATCGGTCATGGGATCTGATACCATTACTGTACCATACTATTTTTTTTTTTGTAAGGATTGATACTTTTTGATTTAAATCTCTATTTAAAGTTACTGCAGAAATATTAAAATTGACATGTATTTTTCAATGTTTGCACTGAAAAATTCAAAATTGCTAGTAAAAAGAATTCTAGTAAATTCCACAATTTGAACATTGGAGATTTTGAAATAGAAAGATATTTGAAATAATCTTGTACTTCAGTAATGTTTGTTTTATTTATAACTTGTTGATGTCAAGTAAAGGTGTATTCATACTGCAGGTTTATTTTAGTCTTGGCATGACTGTCCAAGAAAATAAAGGTGGCTGGTACAGCATAAAAATGATTGTACGCAGTTGGTGTGCAATAATCTGTAGAAATTTGATCAGTCTCTTAGGAAATTTGGAGGAAAATCAACATGGAGTAGGAGAAAGAGAGGAAACAATGAATGAGAGTGGAGGGCAAAAGACGCTCAAACCCAAAAGTCATTTCAGTGCCGATTTGTCCAGCTCAGCATATTCATTTACTGTAGGTTTCAGAAATGAAAAGAGAAGACAGAGAGAGGGAATGAAAGAAAAGAGATTCGAGAGGTAAAATCCCACTAGCCATCTGTGCAGGACGGGCCCAGTGGGAAAGGGGAGGGGGGTCGAACATAATCCTGCAGAAATGAATGAATGCATGCACTGTAATCCTTGTCCACAGCAGGACGACTCATCTGACCTGTCTGACGTAAAGAACTGTCCCGCATGGCATATTAGCATTAAAGAATCAGAAATGGGTGTGATATTGGTTTGTTTGAACATATGAATAATCAATTTGCCCTGGTGCAGCGTGCACACGAGAGCTGTATGTAAACAACTCCCAGCGTCTGATATTTCCTACTTCATAAAATGTTAAACAACTTGTAAACACTTATGCTGTAGCATTATTTATTTGTAAATGGCTGTGGATAACAGCATCTGCTTAATTAATACGTGCATTGCATGTTGCATATATATGTAGTTCACTGCATAAGTCTGTGTACACCTTAAATCTGCCTTTTTTGTGTCAGAGTCACAGAGAACAAATTCTGAATGAATAAATGGGTGTCAAACTAGGGTTAAACTGTAAGGATGGGCTGATAGAGAGAGAGTTTCTGGCCAGTTAACAGAAAGGTCACTTGTTTTATTGGGCCAGTGCTGTATTATCACAGTCTCATATATGCATGTGGATTTTTTGCATTGCAAACTTAAACATTTGGTTTTATGTGATGTATTCAACATTGTTGTTGCAAAATCTGCTGAACTAAATGTCACTAGGTTGCACATTTGTCTGATAGTCTTGGAAGCATTAGTTATTGCCATTGTCTTCTAGGAAAAGTTTTTTTTTAATTTTTATTGCTCCTATAACTGTATGTTTTTGTATTATTGTTGATTAAAAACAGATTGTTTTAACTTGTTTTAAAATAATAACATCATGATGAAATAAAAATGTGTTATAAATATTATATACAAATTATATAATTTATTTATTGATTTTCTATAAAACTATATAAAAATGTAAAATATAATATGATGTATTACATCATATTATATTAATATAATATATGCATTATTATAAATATAGTAAATGAAAATGTATTAAAAAGCATGAAAAAAGGAAAAAATAATACAAATTATCATTTTGTGGGGCCTGTGAAAATATTGGGAGGGCAAAGAGCAAGCCTACCAAATATACATAGCTGATCCCTGCCAGGGTTATTTTAGTATCATTGAGATGCTATTACAGTGTTTAATTATATTTTTATTAATTTTAATATTAATATTTTCTTTTTTTAATTTAACAATTTAATATGAAATTTCGCTTTGGCAGCCATTTTAATTTTTTTTCTTTTTAAATATTTTATTTTATTATTATTTCAGTTAAAGTTATATTCTATTTCAAGTAACAAAAATGGTTTTATGGTTTTAGTTTTAGTTAACTATAATAACCCTGATCCTTGTGTAATTCCAAAGAGTTTAGAAACAAAGAGATGTACCAAAGATGAGTGTCTTTGTAAAGAATGAGAGAACATGTGGATGGTTGCAGAAGAGAATCCTTGTTCATGATTTCCTTTGTGTGTGTGTGTGTGTGACAATGTGAGATAGCAAACAGGTCCCGGTGAATTATTCATTGTGAGAAAATGAAAAGGTCACGGAGATTGAGTTTCATTCGTAGATGGAGAGGCAGATCTCGGTATGAACACAGACAGCGCAAGCAGACGCAGATGTTGGACGGGTCTGAAATTGTTTAGCACTTTAATTCAATGCAAACTATAGAAGAAAAAAATACATGAAAGAATTGTCTGATGCTTTGAATGCTGTGTGGATTTCTATACCTGCAATGACAGACTTACATGTGTACATCTGCTCAAAGAAACTTGTTCAAGTCATTGTGTAATGATGTTTGCAGCCTATTTTGTTTAAGCGAATAAAGCGATGTGAAGTATTTCCTAATGAAGCAAGAAAAAATTAGACTGGGATTTTGGGAATTGATTGGATTGTGAAAAGTTGGTGTTGAATATCAAAACAGAGTCAGGTGGTTAAAAGAAAAGAGTTGAAAATAAGAGCGACTGGTGACAGTAACATGCAGCAATGAATCATTCTTATGTTTTCATCTGATTTTGTTTTATTTTTGACTGTAACCGTGTGTGTTTGTTTTTGCTGTAACTCTACCCCTAATGTTAAGCACTGTCACCTCATAAAGAGCCTCTGTCTTTAGTGTAACAAAACACAGCTGTGTGTGTGTGTGTGTGCATTGTAAACCTCTCGTTCCCCGGTCCAATCTCTTGTTCTGGAAGGCCAGATGGCTCCTGTCATATAGAGAACTAACAGAAGGAGGGAGCGAGAGAATGTGAAACTAATGAATAGAGGGGAAAAAAGTATTTTGGGGAATGAAACCGAGTGAGAGAGATCACATCTGCTGTGTGTGTGTGTGTGTGTGTGTGTGTGTGTGTGTGTCGCTTCAAGAGGGTGATAATGAAGATTGAACACTGGGATAATTATCTGTGTTAACGTGTTGTTTGTTTTCTCTTGTTTGGTCACCACACCAGGTTTGCTTGTCCATCACTATGAAGTAAGAGTTGAGATTTTATGTCATTGTGTAATAACGTATGTAAGGTGAAGGGTGTCATTTCATCGGCACCAAACAAAATTGCATTCTGAGTTTTGGCTGGAAGAACCTGTTTGCTTGAACAATGAAGGACGGGCAGGTGTTTAAAACAGGTTATTAAAAAGGATTATTATTTTTGCAGTTCTGTTTTGTTGACCAAAATAACATATTTCACTCTTGAAGTAATTCAAAAGAATTTAAAGAAGTTGTGTTCTTGGTCAGCATGATTTCATGATAAAAATTGTGTTTGAGAATAAATTATGAAATAAATTCTTGTTTGTAAGGCTGAAAAATGTTTTGACTATATATCAATATGACTACAAAATAATAATAATAACAATTAATTAATAATAAATAATTATTTTATTATTACAAATATAAAAAATAAGAAATTATACTCTTGGAATATTTTACTGTAAAATAAACATCTAGTATTTATGAAAAAATAACAATAATAATATTTTTACAGTACAACTGTAAAATTACATAACTAATATTTAACCCCATGCAGAGATGAGTTTGTGCAGTTTTTATCATGAAAACACCAGATCATGAGCTGCTTGAATGTCAATGAACACAGTGCTGCGCTTCACTTTGAAACACACAGTGCATTTATTTAATTAAATCACAATTTGTGATTTGATAATTGATTTGACAAGTCATGTTTCAGTTTTTGCACTTATGAGGTCTGTCAAGGTTTCTTGTCCCAAAAGCAGTTATAATTTAGTTTTTCCATTTGCTACCCTCTCTCTGATCCTTTTAAAGGGGTCATCGGATGCAAAATTCACTTTACAAGTAGTTTGAACATAAATGTGTGTTGGAAGTGTGTGTACACATCCGTCCTATAATGATTAAAATCCACCCAGTGTTTTTTTTTTAATCCCTGTTTTAAAATCCCCTTTCTCAAATCAGGCTGTTCTAAAGTTCCTGTCAGAATGACATAGTTCTGCACAGGCCACTCCCACGATAGTTGATTGACAAGACTGTCTTACCTTAGACCCGCCCTGAGAGAGCTGAGAGCTGTCCGCCATTGTGTCGACTCCGGTGCAGGGGAAGACAAGATGTCTCCGTTTAAGTGATTGAGGTGTTTTGTTGTTGGATGTAATAATGAACATAGCAGTTGTTATTTACTCCCGACATCTGAGCCACTGAAGACGCAGAGGATTAACGTTACTTTCGTTTTTGAAAGGAATGTGATGATCCCCGATCTGCCTAAATGCGTCAATGTTTGCGCGAATCATTCGTGATCCAGCTTCATCTACAGAAGAAGTGAGTATCAAGTCAAAAGTCAAGTCAAGTCAAAATGTATTTCTATAGCACATTTAAAAGCAACAGAGTTGCGCCAAAGTATAACGTTTTTTATGAATCTTTGCAAATCACCTTTCCTAATAGGCCTATATGCTAGTTAGCAAGTTTTGCGGCCGAAGTTTATAGTCTGCTCGTCACTCCACGGAAGAGAGGGGCGGGGTCAGCAGAGCTCATTAGCATTTAAAGCAAAATGGACTAGAATGACTTGCTGAAAACAGAGCTGATTTTGACAGGTTAAAAAGGGTGTTTTTTACACTACCATTGAGAAATTTTAACCAAAGTATGTTATAGACTTTTCATTAAGACCCTAAAGAATCATATCAACTTGTGCAAAATGGGCATCCGATGACCCCTTTATAGCACTGACACCAGTCACGAGGGAGTACATTACCCTTAAACACTGAAAAGATATTAGATATTAAGACAACATTACTCTTAGGACATCGCAAACTAATTTGTTTCATGAATATATGACTTAACCTGATGGAGGACGTGCTCAGTCATTCAGGCAGTCTCTCTCTCGCAGGCGCACTGTTTAGGCATGTTTTGTGCCGTTGATCGTGGTCGTCATCCCTAATAAATAAAACATTTATTCATGCTTTGGTGTCGGCGGTGAATCCAGTGGCGAGAAATCCCCCACCACTATCTGCAAACTGGCATTTCAGATCTGCCACCATTTTGTTAGTAACGCCCCAACTTCCAACGATCCAATCAATTCCCGAAGGACGAAATCAAGTCCCGCCCTCTCATTTCAGATGCCTTTCACACGGATATACGTCACAGTAGAGAAGAAAAGACAATTGCAACTTCCGATTCATGCCGACTTTAAGGCTTTATGTAAATAACCTCTGTTATGATCGTCTAACTGTGTGCTTCATACTCTGTCATCAAGGTTTGGCATGTTTGTATAGGTGTTGATATGTAAATGTGGGCGGGCATATGTTAATGAGCTCATTGTAACATCATAACCACAATTATTTGTGAAAGCAACATTTTTGCATATTCGTTTCCATAAATCTTCTGTTTGAACTGGGGGATGCTTTGTGTTGTGAACATAACCGTATGCCTGTGTACATGCCTGTGCGTAAGGAAAATCCTGTTTTCTGTGGTAAGTCCCCTGTAAGGCTGATATTGTGTTATGTCAAACTAATTGTGTTGATCTGGTTCCTCTGTGTTGACCAGCTGTGCGTTATGTGACCCTCCGCTTATATGGTGACTGTTCAACAGCCTTAAATTCCTTTCTGTGTGTGTATTTTCTGAAAAGTGTGGCGAATGTCTTGACTTTCACTGGAAATCCTGTTAAGTGATTTGGGACGGCGTGTATTGGCCACTGTGACGGTGTGCTCGTTTGGTCTTAAGTAGCTTAAAATCACTCATTCAGCTACAATGTGAGCAGTGTCTTTTGTGTCTGTGTCTGCACTATGCTGTACGCTTTGTTTCCTTTCAAGCATTTTTAGTTTTAGTAGTTTTAGTTTTTTCATTTTTTTGTTGGATCATTTGTTTGTTCAAACATTAGTTTTTTTCAAACATATTTGTTCATTCATTGATTTGTTACTTGATTGATTGATTGATTGATTCAATCATTGATTGATCGATTGTTTGATAATCAATCAATGTTTCAATCTTTCAGTCTTTCAATCATTGTTTGTTTGTTGGTTAATTTTGTTTGTTCAAACATTTTTTTTCAAGCATATATTTGTTCATTCATTACTTGATTGATAGATTAATCAATCAATCAATCAATCAATCAATCAAATTATCAGTCTTTCAATCATTCCTTTTTTGTTTGTTTGGTCATTCGGTATTTTTTTCCTTGTGTTTGTTTGTTTGTTTGTTTGGTCATTAGTTTTGTGCATTGTTTTCTCTTTAGTTTGTTGAAATGTATGTTTTTCTTTCTTTCATTGCTTTTTCAAACAATAATTTTTTCTTTTGTTCCTTTTTTTTAGCTTGTTCTTTCGTTTGTTAGTTTGGTCATTTTTCATTTCCGTTTGTTCTTTTCACTGTTTTTCTTTAACCTTCATTTTGCTTCTTTCACAAAGCACACACACATACAGTGTTCACATTACATAAGCCAAATAAATACCATTTTAACAGACAGAAGTGACTGTAATTTTCGAGCATAGAGGGAGGGCGAATAAAAGAGAGGCAGAAAGAGCAAGAGAAAATAAAAGAAAGAAAGGCAGGCGGAGAGATGTGAGTGGAAGGGAGAGGCTGGCAGTCTCTAACCACTGTGGTCTCCAAATCATAAATTTGAGAGCGAGGGAGTGCGGTTGAGGGGGAAAAAAAAGGAGTGGGTTGAAAAAAAAAAAGAGCAACAGAAGGGGGAGTGATTGGACGCGTGAGGAGTGGAACGGCACAACTCGTTTGCACTGGCACTCGTGTGGGAATTTGTGACCCTCTCCCTCTTTCCGTGATTCTCCTCGACTCGGCCAGACGTAATTATTCCTCTCCTTTTTAACCTTGAGTGGTTTGCTCTAAAATGAGACGAGAGGGGGGATGAAAACGGCAATCAAGATGGACAAACCCAGAGCGAGAGGCTAGAACGAGAACAAGGAATAAAAACAACAGGCTCTTCTGTCATTCTCTGAACGCTTCCCATTCTGAGCGACTGACCGAAGAAGAGCAAAAATCTCCGCTTACCCACATATGGGGGAGTGAGCGAGCGACAGACAGACAGCGAGAGGAGGGAGACCCCCAGGACACAATCACAGGAGAACGCTTTTTCTCTTCCACCTCCCTCCATTTTTTTTCTCCCCCGTTTTTTGGGCTGCTCTTCATGGGAGGAATGTGGAGGCAGCATTTTCCAGGCAAGGCGCATGTTTCCGAAATCGGCCAAAAGAAAAAGTGTGTGTGAGTGTGTTTGCATGAATGCGTGTGTGTGTGTGCATGTGTGTGTGTGTGCGCAGTTCTCAGTGGTGTCACAAGCGCATGTCTTGGCTGCTCTCTGTGACACATCTGCAAACTAGTTTGTGTGTGTGCAAACACACACAGTGCATTGTGCGCCTGACTCCTTATCATTAGAGTGTGTGTGTGTGTTCGGCAGCCAAATCCCTGGCTAATAGATCAGGAGGGGTGGAGAGAGAAGAAAAAGTGACGCAGCACAGATACACTCTTATTAGACACTCACACATGCACCTGGTTTATTTCAGGTCCTGGGCTGCTATTCAGTGATCTGACTGTTTTAACTGCTTTTCCTGCAAGTGTCTATTTGGTTTGGAGCAAAAAAGTGTGTTTTGTGTGTTGTCAGAAAGATAGTTTGTGTGCATGTGTGTTTGTGTGTGTTTATTGTGTGACGGTGAGAGATGAGGTTGCTTGGTAACCACAAGCAGCAGTTGACAGTGAGGTGAGGCACTTGGCTGCCAGCTTTTTTTTTTTTATCCAAGATTGCTTGTGTCTCTCTCTCTCTCACACACACACACACACACACACACACACACACACACTTATTAAAATCACAGCGGCACACCTAAGCAAGAGGTGGGGAAACTCACACATACGGTGTGATGTACACGCTGCCATATTTAACACACACACACACACACACGCATACATACACACACACACAGATCCACGTCAATGCAGCTCCATGGAAAAATCTCCTCATTTCCTTTTGTTTTTACAGACTTTTATTGTTCATGGGATTTCAAAGAGAGTATTACATTTCTCTCGCTCACTCGCTCACTCTCATTAGTTTCACATGCATTACAGGCATAGTTCACTCAAAAAAAAAAAAGATCACTATTTACTTACCTTTGTGTTGTGACAAACTTTATGATGGAACACAAATGGAGATGTTTGGTAAAATGTTCCACGCTGCTTTGTCTGTTTAACGAAAGCCATTATTTACTCCTCCAAAAAAGCACCTTGAAAGTAGTGTTTGAATAGAACATTTCAAATTTATTACAAACAGACCAAAATTTAAGTGATTGTTTGCTTCTCTTTGCCTGTAGCTTTCACATATAACACATATTAGGTCTTTTCACATTGTGATTGGTCACCTGACATGTAAGAACCAATGGTGTTCAGTATTAGTCACTGCAAAAAATTTCTTAGTATTTTTTTGTCTTGTTTTTCAGTATACATATCTAAACATTCTTAAATTAACATATACTTACTTGAAAAATGTTTCAAAATAAATTGAATTTATGCTTAAACAAGAAATCTTTATTTAAAGAGAAAACAAGATTATTTTAACTGAAACTAAAATCAAAACCATAAAAATAAACATTTTCATTACTTAAAAATAAACGTTAACTGAAAATAAAATGCAATATAAAAAATTCAACATTTTATAAATATAAATATGAAAATAAAAACAGATCAGCTAGCTGCCAAAGCAACATCTCTAATTTTAATTTGGTTTAATTAAATAAAAAATCTAAAATCTAAAATTGAAATGCAAATGGAAAATATTCAAATAAAAACTAATGATTTCAAAATAATTGGCAGATATTTTTCTTGTTTTAAGCACAAAACCTTTTGATAAATGTTATAGTGTTTTTGAAAACACGACTTGATGTCAATGCACTGTATTTGAATGTATGTGATTGCAAATGAGATTTGAAAGCTTTGGTGGAAGGAAAGTTTTCCTCATATAAAGCTGTCGTATGGTACAGAAGATTATGGACACAAACCATATGAACTACTTTTATGGTTCTGTTGTTTGATATTTTTGCAAATTGACAGCCATATGTTTTCACTGTATGGAAAAAAAACTGAAGAATTCTCTGTGTTCCAAGGAAGAGAGAAAGTCATGGGTTTTAAAACATGACGGTATGTAAAAGAATTCTCCCCGCTGGGAGAAAACTGGAAGACTGAGAGAAATTGTGATGGCAATAACAAATAAAAAGCCTTGCATGTCAGAAATCGATGTTTTGTCAGGATCTTTTGTGCTCTGTGATCAGAGTAAATGTGGAGATGCCGGTGGAGAATGGCCGAAAGGCCGAGATTTCCCCTGCCGCTCTCTGATTGGATAATTCCCCTACTCGTCTCTGATTGGATAATGGTCGTGTACTGCTCGGCTCAGGCTCTGTTTGTTTAAAAATCCCTGAGTTTACGTTTATCTTCGTTGTTCTTGTCCAAAAAAGCTTTTAGAGCTCTGAAGTTGTTTATGGGTTGGAAAATGAACAGTCTGCAGTTTTGTGAACATCGATTGGTTGAGCACCTACATGAGTGTGTGTGTGTGTGTTAATGCTGGTCTTCTGAAAGCCCAATCGTCTGTCCTTCCCTCTCTGATTTCTCCCGCTCTGATGTAGCGATCGCTCCAGCATGTCATTTGTGTTTCTGTTTGATGTGTCCACTGCTCATTTAAAGCGTGCCAGACCCCTGATCTCTCACATTCCCTCCGAGAGACACAACTCTGCCTTAACATCTCCAACACAATTATTTTTTAATAATACTCTGGTAAATAATTCTCATTTGAAGTCTTTTTTAAATACATGGTTTAGAGTGAAAATACAGAAAGCAGAGTACAAGATGTTTTCCCAAAGGCTATTAAATAAAATGTATTCATAACTCTGCCCAAATGCTGTAATCTCCATGACAACTAGACACATGGCAGGGGGCGAACGGGAAGTTCATGTTTCTCTCTCTCACTCTCACTGTTTGCAGGTATAAGGCCGCAAATCATGAATGGTCCGATGCATCCTCGGCCACTGATCGCTCTGCTGGACGGGAGGGACTGTACCGTAGAGATGCCCATCCTGAAGGATTTGGCCACTGTGGCGTTCTGTGACGCTCAGTCAACGCAGGAAATACATGAGAAGGTCTGCTTGAACTATTTTTCTTGCATCACTAGCACGACAGCAAACATATTGTTTTAGTTGAGTTGTAAGTTTGCAGTATTAATTAAATCAGCAGCGTTTTTTAATTGAATTTTGATTGTAATTTTTTGGTTGAATACTCCAATACTAGAAAACATACTCCAATACTGGAACTGGAGATTTTTTTTTTATTTATATTTATAAATAAATGTATTTTATATTTTATATATATATATATATATATATATATATATATATATATATATATATATATATATACACACACACACACACACTGGGTACATATATATTTATATAATATATTTGTGTATAGCGTATTGGATTTATTTATTTATTTATTTATTTCAGCCTTTTGCCAATATTCAAAATATATCTCCTTATTTAAAACATTTTTTTCTATCAGGAACCATCATTTCAACCAAACAGATAAAATACCGTAATATAAAAATATTTATATAGATATGTAAATATAATTGAACTGTCTATATCAGAAGATCCATTATTTTAAGCAGATTTTGCTGCATTTTATATCTGTCAGCTCCAATGCTGTTTTTGTACTTAAGTTTAAATCACACCGTAAATAAGTAACAACCAAGCATGCAGCAACAAATAGCATGACCACTGTTGCCTGATTCACAAACGCCTATGAACCAGTTCTATTAAATTATTGAACAAAAAGACTCACAAATGCACCAGCTATGTGAATCTGTTACTGACTTATTGACTGGATGTTTATATGACAAAGATTTTGTTGTAATAAGTGGTATTTCAATTAAAAGAACATTGAAATTTGATACATAAAATAGATTTGTTTAATATGCATGTATGCATACTAAACAAAAACTGCAAGAAACACTGGCTCATACAAACACAGCAGCTGTGATTCATTTCATAGCAACCCAATTATCAGACCCACTAACGCTGTATATATTCATTTAGTGTAGAATCTCATTGCATTGAGTTACATTTCTCCTGTTTCATCACAAGGGAAAATTGCCTGTTAAGTTTAATCATATATTTTATTGCAGTCGGATTCAGAATTACGTGTTTGTAATGTGTGTAATTGCACAGATTACAAAACAAACAATTATCTGGAGTAAATGCATGAAATGACATGTAGATGAACAAGGCAAACTCATCATAAGAAATGCATTACACCCACATACTCCTCCCCGGATGCTACAAAGAAATGATTTATGTGTCCTTAATAAACACCCCACGGCTTTATTCTCTGATGTTTATAGTGTGGTATAAATGTGTCTGTGGCAGGTGTTGAACGAGGCGGTGGGGGCGATGATGTACCACACCATCACTCTGACCAGAGAAGATCTGGAGAAATTTAAAGCCCTCCGAATCGTAATCCGCATCGGTAGTGGATATGACAATATCGACATTAAAGCAGCTGGAGAGATGGGTAAGAAGTGTTTCCTGGTCACAATTTTTGGTCTTAAGGGATAGTTCATCCAAAAATGAAAATTCTGTTATCATTAACCCTCAAGATGTTCCAAACCTGTATGAGTTTCTTTCTTCTGTTGAGCACAAAAGAAGACAATCTGAAGAATGTTGGTAACCAAACAGTTGCTGGTAGCCATTGACTTTCATAGTATTTTTTTCATACCATGGAAGTCAATGGCTACCGTCAACTGTTTGGTTACCATCATTCCACAGAATATCTACTACTACTACTATTAATAAGCATTACATTACATTATAGTACATTCTAACACTTAAATATTTATTGTTACACCTTTAGAAATTATAATGCATTCAAACACAGGACCAGCTGCACATGTAACAAGGAATTTGCAAATATAGTAATGCAAAGAAATGTTTTGGAAGTTTGCATAATAATAATAACAACAACAACAACAACAACTACAATAATAATAATAAAAACCAGTAACACTTTATTTGAAGCATTTTTATATATTGCATTATGAAAGTATATTTAACACATTAATTATGTCTTGTAATGCACATTATGATTGTAACCACATTATGATTGTAACCACAGTTATAATACATTATAAGACTTACCTGTTCATTGTTACATATATGTAAGGCATTAAAACGCATGACAAACAGCCAGGTGCAGATATAGCAAGGAATCTGCAAATATTATAATGCATTTTAACTTTATTTATTATTTATGAAACAATATAATGCATTTCAACATATGAATACTGATATAATGCACGACACATAATGCATTATACATAAAAAAAATCTACAATGATGTTTTAGCAGCTTTCTGGACAATAAAATACACCTAATTAATGACCATGAGAAACCTGAATGATAGATGATATTGTGAAAAGCCATAGCAAATAAAATGTTGAATGTATAAAGGTGTGTTTTGCTTCTAAAGATGCTCTCCTCACAGAAAACATGCTACTGAAATCAAATACTGCTTAGCTGAGAAACCAGGTTTAATCTTTGTTCAGAAATACAACGTACTCTGCATGTAGTGAAGAAAAGTTGGATGTTTGAAAACGGAGACAGAAGGAGGTACAGTTTATATGGTTAGAATAAAAGGAGAAATATTACAGATACAGTTCAATACAGGTCAAATCCATGAATGGAGAGAAGATGGGATCAGGGGTTACTTGACTATCAGCGTTTATATACCATCTGAGGCCATTTGAATCTGGTTTATAGAGTGTTCTGATATGAAAAGGTTCATATTTACATGTTGCATAACATTTGAGCATGTCTGCAGGTATTGCAGTGTGTAATATTCCATCAGCCGCCGTGGAGGAGACGGCAGACTCGACGCTTTGCCACATCCTGAACCTGTACCGGAGGAACACCTGGCTGTACCAGGCCATGCGTGAGGGCACACGGGTCCAGAGCGTGGAGCAGATCAGAGAGGTGGCGTCAGGGGCCGCCCGCATCAGAGGAGAAACACTCGGACTTATTGGCTTTGGTGAGGGACAGAAATACTGAAACAATTATGCAGATTATTATTATGCGAAGGTGTTGTTTTTATTAACTAAAACTATTAAAAAATGTTTTTGTTAAATTAAATAATGTAGAAAATAAAATATAAATATGATTACATAAAAAAAAAAAAACTTAAATGAAAATATTCTTGCCTGGGCAACTAACTGAAATAAGTTTTATTTGACTTACAAAAATGACTAAAACTACAGTTGAAATAAAAATAAATTAAAGCTAACAGAAATACTTAAATTTAAAAACTGTTAAAAGCAACAACAACAAAAAAACTCAAAATATGAATAAATAACACTATATTGACAGTTATGCAGTCGTAGTAAGCATGTAATAATGCTTGCTATGTAATAATAATGCTTGTTAATGTTATTTAATGAAAATTATTGCTATTATTATTATTGAACTAATTATTAGTTATCATAATCATAAAATCAAACTAATTATTATTTATTAATTATTAATATATACACAAATACATTTAGTAAAACTGATTTAGTTATATTTATTTTTGAATGAACATGAACTCATTTACTGTTTTTGTTACAGCAAAATCATCATAACTATGAAATGGCACAAATTAAATTATAGGAATTATGTAGAGATCAAAACATGCACAAATATCTTCATATGTTAATAGTTACTGTATATATAGGCACAATTTCCTGCTGTCTATAAGACTGATTTCAAGCATTTAAGAAAAATTCAATTAAGTGTTCAATTTTGACCGATATTACAGAAATACTGCAGGAATAGTTCAAATAAATGATGTCATCTAATCAGGTCACTCGTGTCAAATTTCAGTCATTGTTAGTGGTGACAGTGGAGGTTTCCAAGTTCCAAAAAAGGACAAAAACAGCACCATAGTTGTCCATATAAGTTATATATGCCATCCTAAAGTCGTTTCTGCTGGATGGGTTTGTGTGTTTACATGTTTCTGTATATTTGTCTCATAGGCCGATCGGGACAGGCTGTGGCTGTTCGAGCAAAAGTGTTTGGCTTCAATGTGATCTTTTATGACCCGTACCTGCAAGACGGTTTAGAGCGATCGTTGGGCGTCCAGAGAGTTTACACCTTACAGGACCTCCTGTACCAGAGCGACTGTGTGTCTCTCCACTGCAACCTAAACGAACACAATCACCACCTCATCAACGACTTCACCATCAAACAGGTACATATCACACAAATCCCATCCTGCGATCATGAGCGCCATCTAGTGGCTGTGGTGTGAAACTGACTGTGAAATATCATGCATTTTGTTAGATGCGACAGGGAGCATTTCTAGTCAACATAGCACGAGGGGGTCTGGTGGATGAAAAAGCCCTGGCTCAGGCTCTCAAAGAGGGCAGGATACGGGGGGCCGCCCTGGACGTTCACGAGTCTGAACCCTTCAGGTAACATTTGGAATGACATACCAATTGTAATCCAATCTTTACTTTGTTTTAAGATATTGGATGCAACTCCAAACTTTTCTTCAGCTGAATTTGCATGCTATTAGTTGTATATAATATGTGAAATTAGGATTAGTGCCTTCTAGATATTATAGTACATTGAAAATGGTCTATTGTTTTTGGTGGATTTTCAAAACGGTCATCCATGAATGCTCTTTTGGCTAATATGTTACCCACAACTCATACAGAAGAGGACTGTTTTCTTTTACTTTTTTTTTTCTTCAGCTGTACAAAAATGGCAAAAAAAAAAAAAATCTAATTAATGCTTACTTTTTAGCTCTGGCATTATACTTCTCTAGAACATTTGATATGGCTGAACTACATGTGTATTTATTTCTTGGTTTAAATTACTTCTGCTTTATTTATTGTATTAATCTCACTTGATTTATTCTTACACTCATTTGATGGTTACTTTTATTAGTATCCAAAATTTTAGTACTAATATTAATACATTAATTGAAATGTATTGATCCAAAGTTGAGTAATAATACTAGTGCTGTCAAACAATTAATCGCGATTAATCGCATCCAAAATAAAAGTTTTTGTTTACATAATATATGTGTACATAATATATGTACAAATATATTTACATAATATATGTGTGTACTGTGTATATTTATGTATAAATCAATACAAACACATGCATGTATATATTTAAGAAAAATATGTTATGTTTTATATATTAAATATATTTATGTATAATATAAAATATAAGAATATGACTATATAAATGTATAAACATGTAAATATTTTCAAAATATACTGTATGTGTGTGTGTGTATTTATTTATATATATATATATATTATATACTAAATATACACAGTACATATATATAATGTAAACAAAAACTTTTATTTTGGAAGCGAGTAATCGTTTGACAGCACTAAATAATACATTTTAAGGGAATTACTTTAGTTAGATGCTTATTTGGGGGGGGGGTAGAAATTAGTACTTTTATTCAGAAAGGAAATGTATGTACATGACCAGTGATGTTTAATGTGTTGTAAAATGATATATAGTCTAATTCTGTCTTCCTCATCCTCTGGTTTTCTCTCAGTTTTTCTCAGGGTCCTCTGAAGGACGCACCCAATCTGATCTGCACCCCTCACACGGCGTGGTACAGTGAGCAGGCCTCACTAGAGATGAGAGAGGCAGCGGCCACTGAGATCCGCAGGGCCATCACCGGTACTAAATCTCCCACTGACATCATGCATTACAATATTTGCTATTCAAAATGGAATCACTTCTGATGATGATGTCATCATAAAATTTGCATACAACATTGTGATTATCAGTGGGTTACATGGTGAATTATGGGGAGTCCTGATTGCTCTCTCTCTCTTTCACTTCTGTCTATATTGCATATCTTTTCAAACTATAATTTTACCTCACATGTTAATCTTTTGCTGCTTAGCAAGTGCTTGTATTTCCTTCAGGAAATGTAAATCTAGTTCTTTTTCTAAACTCTGTCTCTCTTTCCTCTAAGCATCCGTCCTGTTGTACATCAGTCATGTCTCGGGTTTGTTCTGGTTTTCAGGTCGTATTCCAGACAGTCTCAGAAACTGTGTCAACAAAGAGTTTTTTGTGACTACGGCGCCGTGGGGGATGATGGAGCAGCAGGTACATCCAGAGCTCAACGGCGGAGCCTACAGGTGACAAAAGAGAGTTTAAACATGCCCAGAACGCCATCTGTTATTCATACATCACCTCATTCATCATACTAACCCTTATTCTATCCATCCCTGAGTTTGTTACCATCTCAAACACCCTCTTTCTAGGATTGACGATCTAGAACTGCTTCTTATTTAAAACTGGACCCAAAAGATTCTTAATGCATTCAGTTCTGTTAATCCTTCAGTCCTAAAAATAATTTGAATATAATTAACCCTTTTTAAAATCATTTTCTTAAGTAATTTATTTTTTATTATAATTAATATTTTTAATTTGATACATTTTATATATATATATTTTAAATATCTTAGTATTCTTATATATAGTAATAGCATGTGATATTAATATAGAAAGATTTTTTCTTGAATAGTTTATTTGAAGTTTATTATTCCTACCACATTGGCAAATAGTTTTTTCTTGTTTTCAGTATAAATCTAACATAATTTAGTGAAATTTATGGGCTTAAAACAAGAAAAACAATTTGCCAGTGAGACACATTCAGACAATTATGTAGTAAATTGTATAATACTAAATAGTAATAGTTGAATAAATGGTATATAAAATACCTTGTTATTAAATAATTAGTATTTTAATTATAGTATTTACTAAAATAGTTTCTTAAATAATATGATAATAAACAGTAATAGTGAAAGTGTAATAAATGGTACAATAAATATTTTTATTAAATCTAAAGCATTTTAATTATAGATTTGACTAAAATAGTATAGTAAGTAGTATAATAATAAAGGGTAATAGTAAATTGTAATAGTTTATTTAATGGGATGATAAATATAACATTTTAATTAGTAATAAATGGTGTCTACAAAAATACTGATGTTTTTGTTTAGTCATAGAAAAAGTGAATAACAGTCACAAAAGTACTAAATCAATTAAATTGTTGATAAACCTGGATTATCTAATTAAATCTGAATCAAAACTAGAATGAACCCTTTTCCCCACTGGACTGAAGATCGCTGTGAGATGAAATACTTAACAAATTCTACTGTATGAGCAGCCAAGCAGTACAGCGGCTGTGTTCAGCTATGCAAACACGCTTCATTAGTTCATCCCTGTGAAGTGAGTGATATCCCTCCAGATCACCATATGCAAATAGACTCAAACGAGACCGCTGTCTGTCCCTGTGGCACGCATAAATTAACTTCCACAGAATCACCTCTAGATTTACCCGCTATGACCCTTCTGAACATTTCCCTGAACTAACCTCATTTATATGCATTTAACTCTCCAACCCCCCCCCCCCCCCCCCCCCCCACACACACACAAACCGGCCCGATTGTGTTGCTCAGTCTGATTGCTTCTCTCGCTCAGCAGAGTGGCCCAGCCGCTACCAGCCGTTTCTCCTGGCGGCCTGCAAGACAAAATGTATACCTAAACCATGACAGGTAACTACTTCCAGCGTGCTGAGACACAGAGCTCAAGACACTGTCCAAATACATCTCAAAGACACTTGATCAAAACACTGATGTCTGAAACATCAAGGATAGCCTCGCTTTGATTTGTCACCTTTTATTATTACGTTTCTCATTCTCATAGAACATGCAAATATCATGTGATGCCTGCTAATTGGTTTCTCATTAGTTCTACTATTGTTTTAATTATACATAATATTTGTTACCTCATGTATTTAGCTGTGTTGTGTTTGCATTTGTTGTTAAATTAGACTGGCACTTTTTTGAGAATTTGAGAAAAATTGAGAATTCAGTAAATGTACCTGATGAATCAATAAATCAAAGACATCAATAAAGAAATACATGATAATAATGTGAACATAATGAGTAAAAGTTATCCATTAATTTTCATTTTTAGAAATATAGAATTTTTGTGGAAGTAATCAGTTTCTACATTGCTATATTGATTTCTTTGTCATATTTAACATGCTGAATTGTAAGTAAAAAAAAATACTTATAATAAAAAAAAAAATCTGTTTAGACTTGACACAAGTATATTCACTTTTTGATGTTTTTAAACTTTGTTAAATGAAGGATTCTTTCATTTTAGCCATTTAAGATAAATAAAATGGATACATTTTACAAGTCTCTTCTGCTCAAAAAATACATTAAAAACAGTAATATTGTGAAATATTACAATTTATAATAACTCTTTTCTATTTGATTTATATTTAAAATATAATTTATTCCTGTGATGAAAAGCTGAATTTTCAGCATCATTACTCCAGTCTTCAGTGTCACATGATCTTCAGAAATCATTCTAATATGATGATTTGCTGCTCAAGAAACATTTAGTGTTATTATCAATGTTGAAAACAGTCGTGCTGCTTAATAGTAATTTTATAGAAGCCGTGATACCTTTTTTCGAAGATCATTTGTTGAAGAGACAGTTTTATTTTTATATTAGAATTTTTTTATAACATTATAAAAGTTTTTGTCACTTTTGATCAATTTAATGCCTCCTTGCTGAATAAAAATATGAATTTCTTTAAAAAAAAATGTTTACACTTTACTTGAAGGGATGTGCATAAGACTGACATGACACCTTCATAATCATGACATGACACATGTCATGAATATGAAGGTTTTTTATGCATGTTTATGACAACTGTCATTAAGTGTCATTCACTCAGTTATGTAATTTTTAATGCAAAGATGACATTGTTTGAGATGTCTTTGTTATGGGCTAGGGTAAGGGTAGGGTTAGGGTTAGGTCAAATAATGTCATCTTTGCATTAAAAATGACATAACTGAGCGAATGACACTTAATGACAGTTGTCATAAACATGCATAAAACCTCCTTCATATTCATGACATGTGTCATGTCATGATTATGAAGGTGTCATGTCAGTCTTATGCACACCCCTTCAAGTAAAGTGTTACCAAACATTTTTTTTACTGCCCCCAAGCTTTTGAGCAGTAGAGAATATAGCAGTGATTTTGTTTTTGTCTGCAAAATTAATTTTAAGCATTAAAGCAGAAGTCTAGAGAGCAAATTCTTTTTTTTAAAGAAACATTTCAATCAAATGTGCCCAAACTTTTGCTAGAGTATAAATTATAAAAACGTTTCTCAGCCAGAGTGAAGCTTTTGAGTCTATAATCATGTGGTAAAGGGCGGAGCACAAAGCGGGCGACCTCATTATATCACTCTTTCCTCTGTATTTTCCCAGGTTTCCTCCTGGTGCAGTGGGTGTGTCTCCTGGTGGCATGGGTGGACAGATAGAGGGCATGATGCCCGGCGGGGTGCCTAGTGCCCATCCCCTGCCGCTGGGCACCCAGCCCAGCCTCGCCCCGTCCCCCACCCAGCTCCTCAAACACAACGACCATAGAGAACACCTCGCCAAGTCATAACCACCTGACCACTGACCGACAGTCGTTCAGCAAAACTGCAAATCAGAGAGACTAAGAGACAGTGAACGGGTGAACAAGCAATCAGCTGCCGCTAGCTGCACCGGAGACATGCTTCACGGACATCTCTCCACCGTCTTGTTTTCAGTTTCAGTGTTTTTCCATTCATTTCCGTTTTAACCCAGGTTGTTTCTGTTGTTCTTGTGAGGGGAGGACATCATTTCCACCTGTTTTTGAAACAGGTGGGCGGTGCTTTCTTTGTTGAGGGCGGGGCATGACATAAAGGCCACACCTCTTTCCTCGTGTACCACTTACAGAGTTCGAAACGTTGACAGTTATCAGATGCCATGCACTTGTCTTCTTCCTCTTCGCCTTGTTTGGGCCCCTAAACAAAACTCATAACAGTTTCTTTCTTTACATCCACAGAATTAGTGCTTGTCTTTGTTTGAATGTTAAAAGTGCTTGATAATGAAAAATATATATATACAGTGTAACTATTAAGAGAACAGAGAGATAAAGGCTGTTCTTGGGCAAAAATGAAGATTAATTATTAGCTTTTTTCCAACATTTTGCATAGCTGACCTCTTGTTTACAGAATTGCACAAATTCAACAAGCACCAGCTCAGAAACAAGTCCTCTTTAAGACCCAAGAGCACACTATTTTACTGATATATCCATTCGTTTCAGTTCAAAATGAGTTTGAAGGATTTAAAATACAAACTGCGTCAGGTTTTAAGATGTCAGTTTCCAAAATCTTCAAGTTGGATTTGAGTGAACGTCACCGTGAGGGACATCATTTTGATTTTGTGTTTGCTTTCAAAAAAATTAAAATAAAATAAATAGATGGCAGCTCACACAGAAAAGGGACTGGAGTGAAAAACCGCCCCTGTCTCAGGAAGAACATTTACCGGTTACTCCAAAACACACGACAGCCCCGTCTAAATACTCGCTCCTTCCCATCAGCCTACCCGAGGTATTTTTATAGATCTGACATCCAGTGCGTTTTTGGTGTTGAATGTATGGCAGTTAAATTAGATTTGTATTGTCTAGTTTAATGTTTTTGTAACCATACTTTCCTGTGATCCTCTCCCGGTTCCTTTTCATTTTGGGTTCTTTGTGTGGAAGCGCACTGTTCGGAGCTCATTGTGTTGTTTATATGCAATATTCTGAGGTCCTCGGCCAACTCCAGTCAGATTGGTTCTGGAACTGTAGGTTTGGTTTTTAGTGTGAGTATTTGTATTTGTTTATTGTACCGAGGTGAACATTTAGCATACAGTACAGTTCAAATAAAAAATACCATTCTGACTTTCTATACTGTGCTTGTGTGTTTGTCTCTCTTTACACACACATTTATGAAGGTCTGACAGGATTTGCAGCATCTGTAGTGCAGTGACCTTCAGATGACCACTGCATGCGTCTGGACACCACAAGAGGTCGCTGTGGGTCTGGGTTTATAGGTTTTTTTATGCACTGATAATGTTCACTCATATTTATGTGCATACTTTTGGTAAAATAATAATAAGAGAGAAACTAGTCTGAGAACATTAAATAAAAAAAACAATAAACAAATAACGCTTAAGCATTTTGGGGGGTTTCAAGATGACAAAAAAACATATAATTTATGAGAATATATTTTATTTGTGTATGTATGTGTGTTTTAAGGCTAGTTTCTGTTTGTCTTTACCAAAAGTAAACCATATCATTGCATTAGATACAAAATGTCAAAGCCAGCGGCATCTGCAAAGACATCATTTCAGAGCTCTCTAAATAATTTGTCAACTTTAAACAATTATTTATAGATCATTGATAACCTAATGTACATTTATTCCTGTAGTGTCATTATATATTGACATTCACGGCATGTGACAATTGGCTTTTTGGGGTCATTGTCATATTTACACCCCTATTTATTAATTTTAATTTGTTATTTCTGGCTACATCATTAAAAGTTATATCATGCCATTAAAAAGTTATTTTTAAATAACTGTACTCCATCAAAACATACAATATAGTTTAGTAAATTATTTCCTAAGTAAATTGTTTGACTATATTTAACATTCTGATATAATTTGACAATAAAATGTTTGTTTTGTGTGTTCTGTAAATTTAGCCTATTCCTTTTTCAATATTCAGATAGTATCTTGTTTACCTGATATGCCTGTGTTTAGTCCTCACTTGCTTTCACTCCAGTATTTGTTTAGTGCTGATATTGTGGGGTGTGGTGTTCAGATATGACAGGACTTTGGACATTGTTCTATGCATCTCAGTAGATCAATGCTGTCATAGTTAGAATAGTTCACGTGAACAGACAGTGTTTTAGTGCTGCAGTGAATGTCATGAAACTAAATCTATTCTTGGAGCATTGGTCATGTGAGGTGCATCACATCTGGTAAAATCCTTGTGAATATAATAGAAAGCTAGAGTATTCCCAGATGCCAGCTTGACCAATACAATGGCAGAATGCAATGTAAAAAAAACAGTAAACATAAAGCATACATGTTTATATAGTATGTTAAACATATTAACTATTGCAAAACAAATAAAAAAATATCAAATGCATATATCATGCAATAATTCAGCAACATTATTTTGCAACTTGCAAAATTAAATTAAATTAAGAATTACAGAGAATTAAAGAGAAAATCTCTGACTACGAAATATAGGTCAATAATATGTGACAATAACATAGGTTGTGTGTGTGTGTGTGTGTGTGTGTAAAAACCTAACACTAGCTTTTCTAATCTTTTTGTATTCTATTTTTCTTTTTATTTATTTTACAAATAACAAAAGCAAAAAAGGCCTCGAATACTAGCTTGCTCTATTCCTTTTCTATTCTATCTGTTTTCTTTTTATTTATTAAATAATTAAAAAAAAAAACTTGCTATGTGTACTGTTAAGCTAACAGACTTGTTATAGCACTTTCATATCGTTGCTCTTTTGTTGATTTTGATTGCTTCCATTGTCCTCATTTGTAAGTCGCTTTTTATAAAAGCGTTTGCTAAATGACTAAATATAAATGTATATATATATATATAGGCCTATTCGTATTTAGTTTTTTCCCCTCAGAATATCACCTTTTCGTTTCACTTTTTAAGAAAATAAGAGATTTGAGCTCTTTTGGGTTCGCATTGAATGACCTTTGTATTCTGGCTCCTCCCACTTCCGCTGCACAGGTGAGTCGTGCGTGACGTCATCGAGCATGAAGGGAGGAAACTGCGTTTGGTAGTTAAGTATTTCCTTCTAAACCGGAATCAAATTCACGGATACAGATATGTGTGATTTCGGTAAGACGGTGATTTATTTATTTTTATTGCAGGTGCGAGAATTATACGTGATTTATAGTTTAACTCAAGCCGTAAAAAACGGTGTCCAGAGCAAAGAAGCCTCCGACAATCAGCTATGTGTTCTCGTGAAGTGAGCGTCTGTTGTATTGTTTACATTTTCCTCATTTCTATTCACTGTAGAAAATAATATTTACCAGCTGAATAAACCTTTAGGAACAATATTTTGCACTAAATTCTGCTAAAGCAGATTCGTAGGAAAATGGGATTTGCGTCACAGTTATACTTCATACACAACTATAAATGTTATAAACTATGTAAATCAGTTGATATGTATTACAAGTCATTTTGTTTATTGAGGTAGCACTTAAAATGTTTGTCAAATATATTTCAAAATAATTAAAAATCCACAGCAAAACTGCTTAATAAACATTTAGTTTGTTCTGAGAAAAAAAAAAAAAGTTTTCTGATGCAATTAAATTTTTAGGTGTGACTTTTAAGTCTACTGTATGAAAGTATGCTATATTCTAGACAAGCAGAAGGGCCCTGGGCGGCTGATGAAGAAAGGATTGACCCTCATCGTCATCGGTCATGTTAATTTCATCCTGAGTGCCATTGTCCATGGCAGTGTGTTACGCCACATATCCAAACCCAGCAATGAGATCTCAACAGAATATACTGCATCAAACATCATCTCCGTCACCTCAGGACTGCTGGTGAGTGGTTGCGCTTCTGTATATTTTCTCATGTCCCATCTGTGGCTTCTAAATGATGCCGATTCAACTCATGCATGTAGGACTAATCTCCTGTAAGTGATGCTTTCTGAATCTCGAGAATATTCACTCAGAACGGGCCTTGTCACATGTCTGTGAATGTAAATCAAAGAATTTTCTAATTTTGGGTGTGCTGTGTCACCCAGTTCACCCGAGTTGTCTTTGTATTGACTTAAGGAATATTTCACACAAATATGAAAATCTGCATAAATTTTACTCACCCTCAGGTCATCCATGTTGTAGATTCTTCATCAGAGAAGATTTGGAGAAATGTAGCATTACATCACATGCTCACAAATGAATCCTCTGCAGTGAATGGGTGCCGTCAGAATAAGAGTCCAAACAGCTGATAAAAGCATAACAATAATTCACAGTAATCCACGTGACTCGAGTCCATCAATTACCATCTTATGAAGGCGAAAAGCTGTGTGTTTGTAAGAAACAAATCCATCAAGGTGTTGTAACTTCAAACCGTTGCTTGCCAAAATATGAGTCAATAATACATAATCAGTAATAATGCTTCCTCCAGTGAAAAAGTCCATCCCGTGTTGTCCACTCACATGAAAATCCACTGACCTATTTGTTTAGAACTGTTTTCTCTTGTGAACAGTGCTTGATCTGTGCATATTTCTCTCCTGATTCAGATGAGATAATCTTTTTTACTGGAGAAAGCAATATTATGGCTGGAGGACTTGTTTAAAGTAAAAAATGTCTTAATGATCTATTTGTTTATTACCAATATGCAGTTTTTTTGCTTCACAAGACATTAATTGATGTACTGGAGTCTTGTGAATTGCTTGTGGATTATTGTGATGTTTTTATCAGCTGTTTGGAGTGGACTCTCGTTCTGACGGCACCCATTCACTGCAGAGGATCTAAATTTCTCCAAATCTATTCTGATTAAGAAACAAACTCATATACATCTTGGATGGCCTGAGGGTGAATACATTTTCAACAATTTTTCTTTTCTTTTTTTTTGGCACACTATTGCTTAGCTGTTTAGAAAATTGCTTATAAAACTCTTTTCACACATATTTAAAGCTGCAGTCCGTAACTTTTTGGGGTTAAAAATTATCCGAAATCAATATTTGAGCAAGTACATAACCAGCCAGTGTTCAAAACTATCACCTTACTTTAGCCCGATTCACAACGGTTAGCTTATAATAATGTTTTCTAATTTGAGTGGTACGGGTAGGTTTTTGTGGGAAATTCGAGCATGGCACTGCGTCATTACGTCACGTCTGTAAACATGAAGAAGTTGTCCCGGCTAGTAGGCTATCTCATGTGAGGATCCTGCAGGTGGAGGATCATTTATAGCCTTTTCTCACAGCAGCTAGAATAATTAAATGTATCATTTTGATGGTGGATTGTGATCCAGAAAGGATTGTGTGTTTATGAAACACATGTGAATTTAATTAAATTATATTCCAGTTTTAAATGTGCTTCTGATTACAGATGGCCTGGGAATTACACAAGATTTGTATTTTAAAGAAAACCAGTTCGAAGGGAGCATAGTTTGCTTTTTGGGTTAAAAGAATTTCTTAATATGAAATTCAAATGGCATGACAATTAGATTAGACTGTACAGAAATTTAAATCTACAGGCTAATACACACTATACTCATTGTCACGCAATGCTGATGTTGTTAACATTAATAATTTGAGAATAAAGTATAACAATAATTTGCACGGTTAGATGTGATATGAGCTAACCGATCGTTAGATTTAATCACCATTGGTAACGCGATTTATTGTAATTATTTTTTCCTCAGTTGGTCAGAACAAACGTGGCAGACTTGTTAATTAATTGTTCAGATGGCAATGTACGGTGAAAATTCTTATTTGGGTCATATATTCCAAGACGTAGGCTAGAATCTGTGATTCCTAAGTACAGTATCCATACCGGTGCGGTGACTGACAGACTGACACACATACTCCTCAAAACATTAGATTTATCCGCGCTGGAGCCACGCCAGAGCACAACCCCCCACGCACGGAAGATAATTCTGCACAGAGCTGCAATTCCAGGTTTTCAAACATGGATGGCGACAAAGAGGCAAAACTTACGGACTGCAGCTTTAACACACTGATTTTGTTGGGGTTCCTGAGTTGTTTTAACATTTCTACATTTTCCTACAGAATAAGAAAAATCTCAAACTTAATCATGTTAATATGTTTTTCTCAGAGCATTGCAAGTGGAATTGTAGCAATATTGGTGTCAAGGAATATTACCAACTTGAAACTGGTAAGTAGGCCTTATCTAGGGTGAATGTATACTGTATGTTCTCTTTTTGAGATAAGTATGAAAGTATGAAAACAAAGCCCAAACCTGGACATTTTGGATGATTTAGTAATCCCAACAAGGGCATGTCTGGGAAAAAAGAGGACGTATAGTCACACTTTCTTATCAACATTATTGTTCTGTATACCAATGCAAAAATATCATAAAATACCACATTCTTTCCCTGTGGTGTTTAACACAGCTCTGTTCTTCTGCTTCCTGTAGCACATTGGTCTGTTAGTGAGTTCCTTTCTGAACGCCTTTCTCTCGCTGGCGTGTTTAGTGGGGCTGATTTTGGCGATCAGTATGACCATTTCAGCTGATGGAAGCACGCTCCTGAAAGGATGTAATTCCACTAACATGCCTGTGAATGCACGATCTCCGGTCATCGTCAACTGTCCTTTCGATGCCACCCGCATCTATGTGAGTCAAAAATGCATGTGGTGTTTTTGAAATAAATTAAATATAAATGAACGAGTTTGAACTGTCATCTTGTATGTGAAGACTGAACTGCTTTTTCTCCTCCAGGACACAACTCTTGCTCTGTGGTTCACCTGTTCTGCATTCACTTCACTTGAGGCTGGACTGTCTGTGTGGTGCTTCATTGTAGGTCTCCAGCTAAGAGGCATTGGACCCTGTGCTCAAAACTACATCAGAGAGCAGGTACATCTCTCAATATTCATGCAGACAGCTCAACTGAATGAACCTGCTGTTTAAAACCATAGTAATTTTCATAGGGATTTTTCATGAACCTCTAACTTTAGATTATGTAAATGATTATGTAAATGATTTGGCAGGGTTCTGAGCTCTTTACATATACATTTATGCATTTAAAGGAGTTGCTCACTCAAAAATTAAAATTTACTCACCCTCAGACCATCCAAGGTATAGATGAGTTTGTTTCTTCATGGGAACTGATTTGGAGAAATTTAGCATTCCATCACTTGCTCACCAGTGGGTCCTCTGCAGTGAATGGGTGCCGTCAGAATGATGGACTGGAGTGGTGTGGATTACTTGTGGATTATTGTGATGTTGAAGAAACAAACTCATCTACACCTTACATGCAATTTTGGGTGTTTTGTTCATTTTAGGGTGAACTATGCCTTTAAGGCAGACTAAAGCATTTATCCAAAACAACTTGCATTGCATTCAGAGTATACATTTATCAGTTCAAAACAGCCAATGTAATTCTAAGGGTCAGAGAGTGGAAAATCTTGTAAATCTGTAATTAGAAGTGATCAGTGATTTAAATAGTTATAATATGGCCTCTTTTTAATCAATGTGATTTTATTTCATAACAGCTGGAAGAGGAGGCACTGGCATCAAGATCAAAGATGGACCAAGACAACACGACTCAAGGAGAGCGTCTCATTGCACATCATTCAGCCAGCGCTTAGAGAGACAGTCCCATGGTTAAGGTGGAAGTTTAATTAAATGCGGTGTAGTGAAACAGATCATAATAGTAGTTTGCATTCATACTGAGTTACATTCTGAATTTGTATTAATTGATAACGGTAGATGACTTGAAGCACTGAGGTTATGATACAGACTTTGTCAGTTGAACTCCAATCAGATGGAATGTTTTCAGTCCACACATGTAGACTGTAATTAAGATGAAAACATCATTATATCCATTATGTTGTTTTCTGAAACTTGTATCTGGAGTTATGTTTTGTGGTTCTTGTTTACATTGAAACACCCAACTTGTGCATAATTTAAAAATTAAGATGAGAATTTTTCTAAAGTGACTATTTGTATTCTTTTATTATATGAGATGTTATTGTGCTTGTGATGTCAAATATACCAAAAATATTTAGCTAATGTGCCACAGACTGAGCTCTCTATAGCCGGTAGTCATTCAGATATTCCAGGATGCAGTATAGAGAGTGTGCCAGAGCGCCGTGAGACATGTTAATATGAGTGGGATTTAATAATGCAGAGAAAATCTCACATTCACAGATAATCCAGTATGATTAAAGGCATTACATTTTGATATAGTGATGTGCCTGACACTGTCAAAGCAAAGGGATTTCCCTCTACATGATGCATTATAGTTCATTTCAAAAGACTGTGTTTGTGTGTTTAGAGAACTGTCATTGTTTAATTCCTGACAGATTATTCAGAAGTCCCTCATTGCTGTCTACATTTCATTTTATTACTTGTTAACACTGTAGTATGTTGTTGTTATTAGTGTGCATTATATTTGAATAAATACATAATAATCTAAAAATTGTTTTCAGAATGTTTTCTCAATGTAAATGTGCTCCATAATGAATAATTGTTTACATAAGCCTGTGAATTTTTTCGATATGCAGATACAGTAATTTCATTTTAGTTTCCACAAAAAATGGTGAATGTTACTCTTAAATCTAAGCTTTATTTAACCAAGAAAAAATACATATTTTCTATATTTTAATGTTTTTAGTAGTCTTAAGTTTGTTGACCCTCTGAGGTGGATGAACAACATTTTCTTAAGACCTACTTTGACTGATGCTTTATTAGATTGGAAAAACACTGATCTTATGCTGGCTCTGTTTAATTCCATGTAAGTTGATGTTGTGTTCTCAGTGTTATGGTAAAGCTGACCTCATTCACTTCACTGCACCTGTTGGATTGCTGGACATCTGCTGTTCATTCAGAGCCTCAGAGACAAAAACCTAGTTATCTACTGACTAGATTATCAGACTCCAAACTTTATGGTTATTCATTTATTATTTTAGCACGATAAAGAGAAAAATACATAAAAACAAAAATACACTGAAATATAGTTTGAGAGAGTTTTATTATATAAACCAATAGTCTAATAAATTTGGCTATATATGTTATTAGATATTTTACCATTACCTTTTATTTTATTTCAATGCTTTTATTACGCGTGTTGCCTTTGCTGTTATACGTGCACAGTACATGGTTGTACTGTGTAACTGCAGACAAACATATTTAAAATAATTAATTAAATGCGCATCCTTGCTCTGTGCCAGAGTTTGAAACTGGTCCCCAGGACATGCCCAGGTGATTCTCACTGTTTTGGGGAGACACGACTTGCCAACTAAATACGAATTTCCCAGGTAAACTTGAACGCACCAGAAGATCTCAGAACATTCCCAGTTTACAAGATGTAATTACAAGTTCTACGAGGACTTTGGCATTGTTGTCATAGAAACGCTTCTCATTTCTTATTTGTGCATCGTCGTTTCCTTTCCTCGCCGCCCTTAGGATGCAAGGAAAGAAAATGACGACCAAAGGAATGCTTACTTGAACACTGGACTATTCTCGATCACTCACGCGTCTCTTCAGCATTCATGTTGTTATAGTTTGGTTATTTAAAACATTCATATTAATACAGCAAGATACCCTGTTGAAATATGAGATGTATAGTTTATTCAATTCAAATTATGATGACAGATGTGAAGGGGGAGGAGAATTTACATGTGCATCAAGTTTTTCAACAAGAAAACTTCCGCATAGGATACACCTGTGCATCCTCTCACAGCTCCTCTGCAAGCCTCCTTCACTCCTCGTTCCTCGCCTCCTCTCAGTGCAATTAATGGGATGTCTTTCAACTTTGATCGTTTTCCAGGTCACAGGCTTGATGGAGGAGCGAGGAAACGAGGAAGCATCAATTTGAGAAAAGAGAAGTACAACTTTGGTTTGCTCAAGAGACGTGCAAATGTTTTGCTTCGTGTTGAAAATATTTTAAAATATTACGGAGCAAAAATAGACCAAGTAACAGCGATATTCTCTCTAAAATGTAAGTTAGTCGATACGAACTACTTGTTTAGTGAACTGTTGTGTAAAAGTGTTATCACAGTCGTGCTGTTTGTCCACCATCAACTATCAGCAAAGAAAATGAGGTGAGATACACACTTTTTTTTTTTTAGCAAGCTTCTGAAAATATTGAACAGATATAATCTTACTGCCAAGTAAATGATTCTTTCACATTTGAGAAGAACTTAATACAACTTTTGAGGAACATTGTTTCATTCTTTTGTATACATATCAGTTTAATGCAGAGCTTGTTGACATTTTCTGTAAACTGTATAATTATTTGTGCTTTTTAGCACAAGTGGGAGCAATACTGTAAACACACTTTTGTGTTTGCGTTTGTGAACACATTCAGAAATGAAGAAAACTGCTTGACCTGTGCAGGTGTTTCACACGTGAATAACATTGTTTTCCTCTCTTACAGGTAAAAATATAAATCAAGTCATGTCACCTTATATAGCGCTTTATACAATGCAGATAAAAGCAGCTTTACAGGAAAATAGTTTATCAATAATGCAAGAGGATAATAACAAAGAGTAATTTTTCCAGCTAAAGTCAATTTATTGATGATTCAGTGATGTCATCATCCAGTTCAGCTGTCTTCCAATAGTGTCTGTGCAATCAGTCAAGCATCCCCAAAGGTGACAGTTCAACCAGTTTGTCAAATGTGACACTTTTTCATCAGGTTGTTCTTCATTGTTGAAACAGGTAGGTTTGAACCAACACATTTCTGGATTTATTCTCGTGCATCATTTAAAGTTTAATAGCATGTGCAAATATCTTGTATAATCCATACCAAATGCCTGCCGCTAAAATTCAGTCTGGCTTTTGTGGTCATCCAGAAACTGACCTATCCTGTAAAAATGTGTTTTATTTGTATAGCTTAGAAGTAATCTCTTTATCCTGACATTCATAAATGGATTTTAATCTAAATTTTAAAAATGTAATTTTAATCTTGTGTGGATGTACTTTGAAGTGTCCACAGCTAAACTGAAACTGGTAATATATACTCAAGACTTTAATAATTTAAAGTTGTTGTACATTTGTGCTGTGTTTCAATAGCACTGCTTAATCAAATGAGTCTCTGTGAGAAGAGAGAGGAGGAGGTGAAGGAGGAGGATGTTTACACACGTAAAACAACATCTCCAGAACCCAGCTGTGTGTCTATGAAGAGTGACGCATCCATGATAAACCCTCTTTATCTGAGTGCTGGAACAGTGACCTATGACCCTGAGTGAGTTTACATGTGATTTAACTTCTAGAGTGAGACATTTCAAAAATATATTTAGATGTTGAATTTGACAATTTGAATCTTTGGTAGTTGGTTAAGCTAGTTTTATTTGTGTAGTGTTTTTTGCAGTGTATATAATATTTCAAAGCACCTTTACAGAGGAAAACTGGATTGACAAGCCAAAGTTCAGTAAAAATTCAGCACAACACTAGAATACATGCAGCTATGAGAATTGCTTTTCTTTTAACAGACTGTGAAGTTACGTCTCCTAAGTTAACAGGTGCTGAATTCACAATTGTAAGAGTGGTATGTTAGTACACCTGAAAATTTCAACAGAAACGTTATCTTCAACAGGCTAACACATCAATCCACAAATGCATGCAATCCAAACACACTCAATTCATAAATCCATAAAGTGGGTGAATGCGTAAATAGGCTGTTTTTTTTTTTTTGCTAACAATTCTCAAATACCCAGAAGTGTGAGTGATTTAATACACAAATAAATACTAAACTGTTTGTATAGGGCTTCCTCAAGATGTCTGTCTGAAGTCCCAAGAAAGCATGTAATTTAGTTGAAATAAGTTTTCAAACAATTTGATGCCAGGGAGGCCTTTCTAAAATAGTAGTCTGTCTACAATTGTATGTGTTCTTAGATTATGATGTAATGATCCAGTCACCCTGATATTTTATTCCCACCATTATTACTGATGGATGGCTTCAGGAGTATTTAGTAGTATGCAAGCAAAATGAATAATGGTGCTCATTTACACTACAGCTAGGCCAGAGCTCATGCAAACGGCCAATATCAGCACAATATCTGTATGATAATCATAATAGCAGCTACAGACATGTTTTTTTTCTGAAAGTTGTCTGTTAAACTGACACTTCTGTCTAATTGTGAGATCCAAATTAGATCTTAAGAGTTTGATGTGCTGCAAAAATTGGTAATTGTTTTTCTGAATTGTGATGCTTTTGTACAGTCACAGTTTTTCTGTTCATCTCACTGTTTTTGCAGAATGAAGAAAGATGATGTGATCACATCAGTGACGCCCCATCTGACCTGCACTGACTCTGATTGTCAGACCCTCATCAGACAGAGAGTCAAAGACCAACACAAAATCAGCATGAAGAAAAAGTATGAGAGATTATTTGAGGCAATCAAACTAGAAGAGAACAGAACTCTTCTGAACAGGATCTACACACAGCTCTACATCATAGAAGGAGAGAGTGAAGGAGTGAATGAAGAACATGAGGTTTTACAGATGGAGAAAAGACCCAGAACACAAGACACTCCAATCTGCTGCAATGACATCTTTAAACCCTTACATCAACCAGGATGTGTAGAGAAAGACAAAATCAAGACTGTTCTTACTAAAGGCATCGCTGGAATTGGAAAAACCGTCTCTGTGCAGAAGTTCATTCTGGACTGGACAGAGGGAAAAGCCAATCAGGATGTAGATTTCATGTTTGTTCTTCCATTTCGAGAGCTGAACTTAATTAAAGATCACCAGTACAGTCTTCACAGACTTCTGCTGGACTTTTATCCTGAACTTCAAGATCTGGACTCAAAGATTTACGAGGACTGTAAAGTTGTGTTCATCTTTGATGGTCTGGATGAAAGCAGAATTACACTGATGTTTTCAGACGATCAGAAGGTTTGTGATGTTAATGAGTCTTCATCAGTAAGTGTGTTGATGTCAAACCTCATCAGAGGAGAGCTGCTTCCCTCTGCTCTCATCTGGATCACCTCCAGACCAGCAGCAGCCAATCAGATCCCCTCAAAATACATCAACCGTGTGACAGAAATTCAGGGATTCAATGAGCCTCAGAAGGAGGAATATTTCAGGAAGAGAATCAGTGATGAGCATCAAGCCAGCAGAATCATCTCACACATTAGACGATCAAGAAGCCTCCACATCATGTGTCACATACCTGTCTTCTGCTGGATCTCAGCCACTGTGCTTCAAAACCTCCTGAAACAAGATGACAGTGCCGAAATCCCTCAAACTCTGACTGAAATGTACATCCACTTCCTGCTGACTCAGATCAACATGAGGAATCAGAAATATGATGAGAGAGATCCAGAGAAACTCCTGAAGTCCAACAGAGATGTGATTATGAAACTTGCTGAACTGGCTTTCAAACAGCTGATGAAGGGCAATGTGATGTTCTATGAGGAGGACCTGATTGAGAGCGGTCTAGATGTCGCTGACGCCTCAGTGTATTCTGGGGTTTGCACTGAGATCTTTAAGGAGGAATCTGTGATTCATCAGAGGAAAATCTACTGCTTCATACATTTGAGCTTTCAGGAGTTTCTAGCTGCTTTCTTTGTGTTTTACTCACATGTAGTTGAGAAGGAGGAATCGCTGAAGCCATTATTGAGTAAAAGATATCACTGGTACAGTCGGACAAAATCTCTGTATGAGCTACAAGAAGCAGCAGTTGATAATTCCTTACAAAGTAAAAATGGACAGCTGGATCTTTTCCTGCGGTTCCTATTGGGTGTCTCAATGGAATCCAATCAGAGACTCTTACAAAATCTACTGATACACACAGTGAACAGCTCAGAGAGCATCAAGAAAACCACGCAGTACATTAAAGACAAAGTCAAGGGTGATGAATGTCTCTTAGCTGACAGATGCATCAATCTGTTCCTCTGTCTGCTGGAAATGAAGGATCAGACTCTGTACAGAGATATTCAGGAGTTTGTGAAATCAGTTCATCACTCAGTGAATCAACTCTCTCCGTCTCACTGCTCAACAATAGCCTACATGCTTCAGATATCAGAGGAGGTGCTGGATGAGTTTGATCTGAAGAAATACAACACATCAGATGAGGGTAGAAGGAGACTGGTACCAGCCGTGGTAAACTGCAGAAAAGCTCTGTGAGTTAATTTGTAATTGGAGATGGAACTGAATGTCTGTTTTGTTCACAGTTATATTGTTTTTCCTCCATTAAATCATAACACCATTCTTTAACATTTCTACCCATTTTAGTCATGGTTTTTGTACTAAAAAAAAGGTAGTTTATTATGACAAAAGGTTCCAGAATCCCTGTAACCATACATAGGACAAGCTGTTTGGAAAATCAATGGATGGATGACTTTTCCCAATCTCTTTCAGACCCTTGGAATTAAACAGGCAATTTTGTCTTCCTAGACTCAGGAACAGCACATTATATAATTTTATAACATGTATTATGTTGATCTATAACAATATATTAGTTATACCATCTAGAGTAATATTATCTACTTTTGATATTTCCTGCTTCCTCCTTATCACTTCACAGTAATGGACGTTTCAGCACTAAATAGATGTTGCTGATAAACCATATTTGATCCTGTGTTATAGACTTGCTAACTGTAATCTAACTGATCAGTGCTGTGAAATTTTGGCTTCATCTCTACAATCATTAAACTCACTGAGAGAGCTGGACCTAAGTAACAATGATGTGCAGGATTCAGGAGTGAAGCTGCTCTCTGATGGACTGAAGAGTTCACACTGTCAACTCAACATACTGAGGTAATAAAAACAGATAAAGCTCCACTTGGTTATGAAATTAACTATGCTCTCTGTCTGGCTCATTGTCCACAGAGCATTTTCCAAGAGGTGTTAATGTAACATCCAGGTTATCTTGGGCAACCGTGAGATTTGCCTCAATATTTTTTTGGCAGGAGTCCTTTCCTTTCATGAACACCATGTTCATCTTCTGATAGTGGAAACATGAACAACTCAGTTTGTAGAGATTTCTGAACATCTTTTGCTGTTAGTCTTTAATTGTAACTTGTTAAAGGGTTAGTTCACCCCAAAGTGAAAATTCTGTCATTAATTACTCAGCCTCATGTCGTCCCAAACCCGTAAGACCTTTGTTCATCTTCGGAACACAAATTAAGATATTTTTGATAAAATCTGAGAGCTCTCTGACCCTTCCATAGGCAGCAATGCAACTGTAATATTCCCAGACCCAGAAATGTATTAAGGACATTGTTAAAACAGTCCATGTGACATCAGTGGCTCATCTTTAATTTTGCGAAGCTACAGTGCGAGAATACTTTTTGTGTGCAAAGAAAACAAAAATAACGACTTTATTCAACAATTCTTCTCCCCCGAATTACTGTCTTCCGCCATTTTGGAGAGTATCACAATGCATACGCACACTTTACCCTAAGCGTAAACAATGCTGATTACGCCGATTATGTTCATGTGCGCGTTTTCCCCCTCGAACGTAAACAACACTGATTATGTTCTTGGGTACGCTCCAAAATGGCAGAAGACGTAACTCTGGGGAGAAGAATTGTTAAATAAATGATGTTGCTTTTGTTTTCTTTGCATACAAAAAGTATTCTTGTAGCTTCGCAAAATTGAAATTGAGCCACTGATGTCACATGGACTGTTTTACCATTTTGGGGTGAACTAACTGTTTTTTCATTTGGGGTGAACTAACCCTTTAACTGTGACTTAGATGAAGATTAGACCACATTTTTTGAATAATGCAGAAATCCAGTTTTTAAGGGTTCACAAACATTCTTGCCACTGTAGTTAGAACTAATGGTCTCATTACCAGTCAACATTCAGAGTTCACCTCCTGATGAAAAAATTGAATGTTAATCATATGATTAATATGATTAATACCATGTTCAGAACACCCACCATCTCCTCTCCACCATCTCCACATATTTCATCCTTTGTTATAGATTTGATGGCTGTAATCTCACTGGTCAGTGCTGTGAAAGTTTGTCTTCATCTCTACGATCATTAAACTCCTCACTGAGAGAGCTGGACCTGAGTAACAATGACCTGCAGGATTCAGGAGTGAAGAGTTCACACTGTCAACTTAACATACTGAGGTAAGAAAAACACATTTAAAGGTGCACTTCTATATAAAAATGAAGATTACAAGAGTTAAAGGAATCTGAACCCTCCTGAGTGTGAATCAGTTTAAGATTATCTCCAGTCTTTATAGAGCAACAAAGACCAGCTAGTAGTGATTGTTTGTGGGTATCAAATGAGTTGACAAAGTTCTCAACTGACACAACCAAAAATAACATCTAAAGATTAAAGAAACAAACACATCAAATGACAATATATTTTTGTCCAGTTATTTTTGTCTACAGTTAAAAACAAAGTTGAAGTAAGATCTGTATGTAAATATGGATGATTGTGATTTGATTATGGATGAATAGAAATTTATAGTAAATAAAAATCATCATGTTGACAATCATAAGGGCTTGAGGGTTTGAACTTTATCAGTTTTAATGTCCGAGGTGATGTAAAGTTGAGTGTGTGTATTTGTAGATTATCTGGCTGTATGGTGACAGAGGAAGGCTGTTGTTTTCTGGCTTCAGCTCTGAATTCAAACCCCTCACACCTGAGAGAGCTGGATCTGAGCTACAATCACCCAGGACAATCATTAGTCAAGCTGCTCTCTGATCCAAACTACAGACTGGACAAACTCAAGTGTGTTGAATACTAACTAACATCCTGGTACAGATATACATAAACATTTACCATTGTATACTGTATACATGGTTGCTTGTGTTTTGTCTAATTAGGACTCTGTATAGGGTCTGCTTATGATTTTGTGAGAGCAGGGTTTTATTTTGCTTTCTTCATTATGTAAATTGAGTGTGACATCTTGTTTTTATAGTGGTGAACATGGAGGAAAGTGCAAGATTGTAACGGGACCACAGAAATGTAGGCCACACATACACACTAATAATTTATTATTTGTTACAAATGTTATAATCTCTCTTCTTTGTTCAGATACATGTGATCTTACACTGGATTTAAACACTGCAAACACTCGTCTCATTCTGTCTGAGAGGAGCAGAAAGATTGCATGTGTGACAGAAGAGCAGCCGTATCCTGATCATTCAGACAGATTTGAATGTCAACAGGTTCTGGGTAGAGAGAGTCTGACTGGTCGCTGTTACTGGGAGGCTGAATGGAGCGGTTGGGGGGTTAATATAGCAGTGACTTATAAAGGAATCAGCAGGAAAGGATGGAGAAAAGACTGTAGGTTTGGATACAATGAAAAGTCCTGGAGTCTTAGATGTTGTAAAAACAGTTTCGCTGTCAGACACGGTCATAAGATCACATATATATCTGTCCCTTCATTCTCTAACAGAGTAGGAGTGTATATGGACTGGTCGGCTGGCCGTCTGTCCTTCTACAGTGTCTCTGACACAAACACACTCACACACTTACACACATTCAACACCACATTCACTGAACCCCTCTATGCTGGATTTGGGGTTGACTCTGATAGTTCAGTGTCTCTGTGTGAGATTAAACTACTTCCTGTGAGAAACAACTGAGACACAGTTGAGTGAAAGAAACACACACCATAAGCTTTATTTAACCAAGAAAGAATTGACACCTTTGCTATAGTTTAATGTGTTTAGTAGTTTTATGAACAATTGTCTAAAATGCAATTAACATAGCATTAAAAATGTAGTTTTAAAAAGCTCAACAATTCAAACAAATGTTGTTTCAATTCAAATTCAATTCAAACAAATGACCGTAGGGGCAGTCGTGGCCTAATGGATAGCGAGTCGGACTTGTAAGTGGAAGGTTGTGGGTTCGAATCTCAGGTCCGGCAGGGATTGTTGGTGGGGGGAGTATCCTCCTTCAATACCACGACTGAGGTGTCCTTGAGCAAGGCACCGAACCCCCAACTGCTCCCCAGGCGCTGTAACATGGCTGCCCACTGCTCTGGGTGTGTGATCACTTAGGATGGGTTAAATGCAGAGAATACATTTCACTACTGGTTATATACTCTCTATATAATTGTGTATGTGATTAAAAAATATATATATATTATTTGACCCCCCTGAGGTGGATGAAGATGTTCTCACGACCTACTTTCACTGATGCTTTATTAGATTGGAAAAACATTGTGATCTCAAAACTGGCTCTGTTTAATTCCATATGTAAGTTGATGTTGTGTTCTCAGTGTTATGGTAAAGCTGACCTCATTCACTTCACTGCACCTGTTGGATTGCTGGACATCTGCTGTTCACTCAGAGCCTCAGAGACAAAAACCTAGTTATCTACTGACTAGATTATCAGACTCCAAACTTTATGGTGATTACTTTATGATTTTAAGACAAAGAGAAAAATACATCATTAACAACCTGCTCCTCTGCTTACTAAGGTCACTGTGAAGTTTAGTTTGAGAGAGTTTTATTATGAACCAGTAAACTAAGATATTTGGTTATATGTTGTTAACACACAAATATTTTCCTATTATCTATTATATCACTGCTATTATTGTGCGTTTTCTGGAGCATTTGTTATATTACATGCATAACATTAAACCCATAAAACAAAGTAGAACTGTTCAACTGCAGAAAAAAATGTATAGTTAAACTTTAAAATATATAAAACTGAATTTAGTTATATATTAATTCACTCAATTATTAGTTTTGAAATTAATTCCCTAGCTCTGTGCCAGAGTTTGAAACAGGTCCCCAGGACATGCGCAGTCCCTTGAAGTTGGCTCTTGCTGTCTTGGGGAGGGGGCATAGAAATACATTAAACTAATAGAAAGGAAATTACTATGATGAAACTTGTAATAAAACGGGCGGGGAGTTTACGATTATAATTTGCCAGGTACGATGTGGCTACACAATAATTGTTATATTTTAGACTTTCACTGTGTAATTTCAATTAAACGGGTGTTGAAGTTTTTGAGTACTCTTTGTCAGGTATAAATTATTGTATCCACAGCTGTTAAAGTAACAAGCGGAGCGGTTTTGTTCACATGGTACCTGTTACTTTTCAAAGCGCTGGTAAGCCTGGACTAATCAGAGTCGATTGTGATTACCTTAAATAGTGTTGAAATTCATTTTATAGTAAGAGTTGTGATAGATTTTTCACATTTGTATGTCAGATACTAATCTGTCAAATAAATGCATTTAAACGATTACAGGTTTTAAAGGGTAAACTTCTCTAACAACACAAAACACGTCGTTGGATGTGAATGCGACTCAATGGCGGATTGTGCTTTTGAGCCACCGAGCGCCCCCTGGAGGAAGCCAGGTTTATGTCTCGTAGGAAACAGCTGAAGGTGGGGCGAATCGGGAGTTTCGCTGTGAATATGCAAAGCCACCAGCCGTCCGTGACGCTCTTCATGTGCTCGTTTCGGGTAGTTTACGATTTTTGTATCCATCAGTCTCAATGCAAATAAGCAGCCGGAGCGGGTGTGTTGATGTGTGACTGTCTGAGGGAAACTGCAGCGCGCACTTCAGTGTGTTACATGATTGTAGATGCTGAAATAAACCTGCTGCGTAAATCTACACCGAGACACGCTGTATTGTGTCATATGGAGAAAACCAGAGGAGCTCTGCCACGGAAAGGTAAAGTTTTACATGCATAATATTGCACGCACTGTTCACGAGTTTTAACCCACATAAATGTGTTTTTATCCTTTATTTCATATAACCATACATATGATCTGCTGTCCCTGTCTGGAATTGCATGTTGAATAATGTTCAGACATGAGGAGCAACATCATATGTTACATTGCTGACATTGCAGTCCTGCATGAAATATCTGAATATTGGAAATATTTGATGTGTAATGCAATGTAAGGTGCGCGTAGGTGTGCTACACCCTTTATTGAAATGAATATATAATCATGTCTATTACTGTGTTTTCGTATTAGACAATTCCTGAAGACTTTATTCTGATTTTTAAATATCTGGTTACTATGATTTCTAGCTGGTTGGAGCAGGTTGTGTGTTTGTAGACTCACACAAACGTGTTGTTAGGGGGATGGGATGTGTTTACACTGGCTTCTGTTAATTCAGATTTAACACAATCTGGATTGAGAAGGGCTGAGTGAAGTGATATGTGAGAAAATGTATCATATTATTTACTCACTGCCCATATTACATTTACTCACTAATAGTTTATATTACTGTTTATATATTTGACGCATTTCAGTTTTAAATGGGCAAATTAATCCAATGTTGGTTAATTCGTGAAGAAAGGTCATATTTAAGCTCAATATTAAAAAATATTTAATTATATATATATATATATATATATATATAAGTTTTTACAGTGAGATTTTTTTTTAAGTTACATTTTTAAACATAATTTTCATGACAATTAAGCACATTTCTCCCCAGAGTTTACAATACTTTAACACAAGGAAATCTTGTTCCCATTACAATAATACAGTAACGAAATTATTTTTAATTAAATTAAGCATTAATTAAATTAGGTAAAACAAACACTACCATAATGTATGAATTTGTTTTTTTTATATAATTTTATTATTATTTAATACTTTACATGTGACATGCACTAATGCAATTTTCACAACAAAAAAAATGTAAGGGTTCTAAAATAGGTTTGATTTTCTCTGTTCAAAATAAAATATCGTTATTTTTTCTGTTGATTTTGGGGCTAAAAATGACCCAGCACGCTCTTGACAGGTTTTGTGAGGTTCACTTGGATAATGGATTGTTGGTTTTGGTTTACGGCTGTTATAACAGCTGTTTAAATGTTCTTTCCTGCTACAGTAACGGTTTATAAGCTAGGCTTTGCCAGACACAAAACTAATGAAGTTAACCAGTTAAAATAGCTAATTTGTTTATTGCACACTGGCTTTGGATGAGTCTGGTGGTGTCTGTATTTTACAAATACCCTTGTTTTAAATTTGTCTTTTAATATGTGTGGTTACAGGTATCCAGTATCAGTCGTAGCCACATCCTAAAGCCGATGCATTGAAGACCACCCTGATCAAAGGCAGATTCTGTAGTCTTGTATGAATGTGAGAGGATGCGTAAGACTGTCGAAGGGTCTGATCAAAGCATGCACTGACCCGAGACGCCGGTCAACATCAGGTATCCATGAGGACCGAACAGGAAGGAGATGGAAGCGGTCGCTCGTAGCGGTATACCTTACACACTATGGGTGTGGTGGGTTTCTGCGTAGAGAATAAACCCTTGTGCTCGCGTTCGGCCTCTCAGTCCTGTCCCGCTGTGTTCTGCCATTCAAGCATGGGGCACATTGTGGATGTAGCTTTGCGAAGGATGTGGCTCGTTGGTGCTCTGCTGGTTCTGTCCCTGTTCACGGGCAGCCTGGGCATCCACATGGATTCGGTGGGCAGTCACAGCATGTTCACCTGCGAGTCGATCGGCCTCCGAATGTGCCAGGATCTCCCCTACAACACCACCTTCATGCCCAACCTCCTCAACCACTACGACCAGCAGACCGCCGCTCTGGCGATGGAGGTAACCGTGCTTTTCCTTCTGTCTTACACCGCTGGGAATTAGAGAAGGTGGCAGGAAAACTAGGTTGCCATGGAGCTGTTTGTCGTGGAAGCTTGTGGTTTGTGGTTGGTGCTTTGATGAGTTTGAATAATTTAGACTGACGGTGGCTCTTGACAAATGAAATAAGCTTTATTATATATTTTTTTTAAATGTGAGAGCTGAAGGATTGTTGGTGCTATTTTAGGGGTTTGTGCATGTTATTTTAATCATCAAGTTGTAGCATGCTGTTAAGGTGCTTTTCTTGTGACTACAACTTGATCTTGTCGTGTAATCTATATCTGTGTTGTCCAGCTATCTGATTTTGATCTCTAAAATAAGTCCCTTTTCCATAACATTCACAGTGTGATTTTGCTGCCTTATAAAAATTGCGTGCATGAACCCAAAAATAATGACTTCTGACTATTAACGGTTATAGTGGAATTTAATGATTAAAAACATACTCAATTTTTCATTTTCTCTTCTCCCCATTTGTGTAATGTAGAATATGCTTGCTCAGGACTTTCTCATAGTTTTAATGCCTGCCACGGCCATTTTGATGAATCATATCCATATGAAATGCAGTGAGATCATTTTTGCCCTGAGGATTTTGCGTGTGTGTAATGGATCTGTTATTCATCAAGAAAATAAACGTAGGTGCTGATATGTCTGTCATCAAGGATAGTATATATGTCCTTTTAATAAAAAGGCAAAAATAATTATATTTAGTTATTTAAACCACAAAAAAAGAAAGAAAATTGTTTGTGGTTTATTTTGAACATTTATTCAACGAACCTGCTACAGCACACCTGAATCTGTACCAGTTTCGTTAAATATATATATATATATATATATATATATAAATATAAATATATTTTTATTAAATTAATTTAAAATGATCACAGCATCTGAAAGACATTTTGACTTAAAAAGGGGAAAATATATTACTATAAAATTTAAATAATATTATATAATGTATATCTAAACATTTTTACCAACACATATCATTAAATTTTAATACATATAAATAATAAAATGGTTATTTAAAGAATATAATTCTAAAAAGAATTACAGACACTGAAACATTTCTTCCTGCTAAATAATTTGACTGTTTTAGATATTGATTATATAGATATCAGATGTATAACTTATTAACTGTATTAATATACATTATTTGTCTGTATAATAATAATAATAGCCATCTGTTGTAGAAATATCTAGAGGGAATGTCAAACAGCTCCATAAATCTTGTGAAACGCCTCTGTGGCGTCTCAGGAATGGCATGTTTGTTGAAGGAAAGGAACTAATGGTGCCATCTTATGTTCTAGCGGCCTCATAATCTGCTGAGAGCTGTAATGGCTGGATTGATTTGAGGCGTGGAGTAATGCGCTTTCTCCCATTGTTTCAGTCAATTAAACACGATGAAGAGCATAAGCGTCCATCTGTGATCTGAAATCACAACAGAGCAGCCGGTGTCAGTCGCCTGCTGTAGGTCTCGCGGGTCACGTGACCCGGCCGGCCCTGAGGTTCGTGGTGGTTCATCTGTCAGGGGTGTACAGTATCCCCTGTGGGTATGTATTACATCACCCCGAGATGCCCTGCTGGTGAACCAGAGTTCCCATACTGCCTCTGTGATGAGCTAGGGTTGCTGGCTTGATGAATCAGTTATCTGATACACTGCTCTGTTGTATGACTTAAAATACAGGTAATAAAGTAAATGTGTAAATGTTTAATTGTTCCAGCATTACTGAAATTATTTTAACTTGCAGATTTACAGAATTACTTACAGAATTACCCTACAACTTTAATAACATCAGTTTTGTTCCCAATATTTTTAATAATATTAATATTATACATTCTTTTGACTAAAATATTAATATAAATAAAATATTTATAATTTTTTTAGTGTAAATTTTTAATGTTTTATTGTTATTATTCCAACTTTACTGAAATTATTTTAACTTTGAAGAGTTTTGCCATCAAACAACATCAGTATTGTTTCCAATTTTTTCCCTCACTTTATTTGTCAATTTTCAAGTATTACAAAAAATTCAATATTTTGAAAATACAGTTCCCAATGTTCCCAATATTTTTTTTAAATAATATTAAAGTTATTTCCCCCAAAATGGTTTAACTTCTTTGCAGATTTTTTTATATATATCACTCTAATTCTATCAATAAATTATATATTAAATGAATTAAAAATAATCACATCATACAGTAAGTTGAGCATTCACAGCATTTTAGAGACATTGCATATTGTTTCTTTTGACTGAAAAAATATTAATGTAAAAATATGAACATATAGTAAAATGTGTATTTAAATATTTTAACAAGTACAAATTTCAATTACATTTTAATCAACATAAATTAAGGAATAATTATTTTAAGAATGTAATAATAAAAAAATAATTTTAAATACTCCAGTTGCTCCTATGACTTAAAATAGAGGCAGTAAAATATTTTAACCACTTTTTTGTGTGTAAATGTTTAATATGGTGTTGCTATTGTTTCCAGTATTACTAAAAGTATTTTTTATAGACATACACCTACATCAGTATCGTTCCCAATAATTTTTATTATATTATTATATTATTTAATTTTTTTCCCTAGATTTCTGTACAGATTCATTTGCAGTCTGTTGATTTTACAAATGCTATATGATTCAGAATTTTTTTAAACCAATCGGTTTGAAAGAATGATTTGTTCACAGCTCGGACGTCACTGGTGTGTGACTGTTGCACAAGAGCTTTATGTTTCTTTTCCTCTTCATGAGCTCAGATCAGATGGGATTATATGGAAATCTCGTGTGTATGTTGACTAAAGTTTACTCTGTTGTGAATGAGGCAGGCGATTAGTTCTGACCCTGATAAAAACCATTAATATAGGTTAGCCATGTATTATGTGCTTATGTTGAGCTGGATTCAGTGCTCGTGAATCAAATCCAAGCAGAAAGATATGATTTTCACAATAAAAGCTAATGTTCAGTTTGAACTTATAGAAGTTTGATTAATATCTCAATACATTTTTTTGTGTAAATAATTATTTTTATATTTGCATAGAAAATTATTAGGATTTTTTTTTTGTATGTGACATTATTTCCATTCTGATAAGCACATACATTTCCTTTTTGATTCCGAATTTTTATTGCTGTAAAATAAAATCTTGTTAATACAGTAATGAAAATCATGAACAATGTATTTATTTTTTTATTAAAAATGCATTAAATTCACTGGGTGTCCCGTGTTGGAGTACTAGCTCGTGGACCTTTCCTGATCCCATCCCCCTCTCTGTCTCACTACTATCCTATCAATAAAAAGGCAAAAACGCCAAAAATAAACCTTAAAAAAAAGCATTAAATTTACTATAACAAATGCTTCCATAATGTATACAATACATACTATAACATTTAAATAAGGTCATTATCTTTCCCCCACATTGCAGTACTGATAATTTGGGAAAAATGTGCTTTATTGTCATGAAAGAAAATAAAAATAACAATGCATTTTTGTTTGGATAGCACAAAATATTTTAGAATCATACTTTGATTTTGGGGTGAAATATGGCTCGTTCATGTTCTAGACAGATCTCATGGGATGTAGGCAGTTTCTGAAAAGGTTAATAAGCTTGTGAATTCATTTAATCTGTTAACCCTTAGTTCAACCGTTTAAGTTTTCAACAGCACCAACCATTGAGTAATTACAAATGAACCAGAATATGATGTGACTGTGGGCTTCCTTGATGTTGAACCAAAAGCACTCACCCTTCCTGCGCTGATTACAGATCTCCAGGGGAATTTACTGTCGGGTTGGTTTTGGGATCCAAACGCCCGCATTGTGATGCTGTAAGTGGGCGGAGTCTGGGTGATAATGACAGACCTGTGTGTGAGGTAGGGCTGGACGATATGGCCAAAATTTATATCACAATATATTTTTTAATTTCGGTCGATACGATATACTTCCGATATCGATATGAACACTTAAAAAACACTTAAAACACTTAAAAAAAAGCCTCATAAAAACTGCCAAGAATGCCCACAACAGATGTCTGTACCTAAAAACTTATGAAAAATGAACTTGCCAAGTCTATGAACTCCTATTAAACTATATAATATTTTAGGGGGGGAAAAACAACACAAATAAATTAATGTTCACCTTTTATTTGTATTTAGCCTTCATACAAACAAGAAATGCGAAATCACTGTCAAATAAACATCTCAGACTCACCTTATTAATATTAATATCTTTAACTTCAAACTATAGGCTAACCATACTCTACCAGTCAAAGTTTTTAAAGAATTCTCTTCTGCTCACCAAGCCTGCATTTATTTGATCCAAAATACAGCAAAAACAGTAACATTTTGAAATATTTTTTACCATTTAAAATAACTGTTTTCTATTTGAAAATATTTTAAAATGCGAGTTATTCCTGTGATTTCAAAGCTGGATTTTTTAGCATCATTACTCGAAATCATTCTAATATTCTGATTTGCTGCTAAAAAAACATTAATTATTATGTTGAAAACAGCGGAGTAGATTTTTTTTTTAGGTTTCTTTGATGAATAGAAAGTTCAGAACAACAGCATCTATCTGAAATATAAACATTATAAACTTTTGTAACATTATAAATGTCTTTATCATCAATTTAAAGCATCCTTGCTACATAAAAGTATTAATTTCTATAATTCCCCCTCCCCCCCCAAACAAAAGAAAAAAATATATACTGACTCCAAGTGAGTTGCTGCAGAAAACAAACAAGAAAATTGAGCAACAACAAAAACATGTTGCTGGAGACAACTTATTTTTATTAAAAATGCAATCTGATTCTCTGCCAGTAGGAGGCGCTGTGAGAGCGGGAGTACTAGCGGTTTCCCCGGTAACGGCTGTGATCTAAGCAGCTCTGCTCATGAACGCTACTTTATCAGATAAAATGAAAATGCCATCAAAACTATTCTGAAGACAGTCGGTTCCCTTCAGAGATACATTCATATAAATATCCCGCGACGCGTTTTGATTTTGAAACGAGCAGTGCTCATGTTTATTCAACGAAGTCAAACGCCACAAATGAATCAATGTATTAAGGTAATGTATATCGAAATATCGGAAATGTGTTAAAATCATATCACCGTTATTGGAAAAAAAAAAATCGCGATACATACTGATATTGAATTATTGTCCAGCCCTAGTGTGAGGTCATCAGTCATTGGCTAAAATGAAAGACTGAGGCTGTTCAAAATGGAACACTTGCATAATGATTAATGCATGCGGCACATCATGCTGTTAAATGCTTAAAAATACTATGTGCTTTGTATACAGATAATTTACATACTACACACATATACTGCTGAAAAAAACTTTTATGGTAGTATGCTATTACAAAAAGCCACAGGAATACTAGAATACTGCTTAATGCACATTATACTCTGTCTACTATTTTTTTTTAAAGAATACACAGCAAAGATTTTCTTACTTATTATATTTGTGTTGTTCAGTACACACAACCATAACATTCTTCAACAGTCAAGATACATTAACTTGAGAGACAGTGTCGCGATTAAGTCGTTCTAAAGTGTGAAAAACGTGTTTATGAAAAGTCTGCAAAAAATGTTTTTATGCTTAAAAAAAAGAAAAATATCTGCCAGTGGGGTAAGAAAAATTAACTTCTTTTCCCTTAAAATCAAGTTTTTTTTCTGACCCCAATGGCAGATTTTTGTCTTGTTTTATACTTAAACTCACTTAATTATGATCATTGTTTCAAGAAAATAAGACTTAACTTTGTCTCTTTTTTTTTTTAAGTGAATATGTCTTGATTTAAGAATGTTTAGATATTTGTGCTGGAAAACAAGACCAAAATAAATATTAAATAATGTTTTAATATCCAAATGGTCACATGACCTCAGTACTTTTCAGCACTTTTAATGTTTTGATGAAAGAATGATTAAACAAAGAGACTTTTATTACTTCACGTTTCATTTGTTACACTGGATAATACAAAAAATATTTAAAATCATATTTTTAAGGTGAAATATATGATTTTAGATAACAGCACTTAAGGTCACTTAATAAAGTTATTTTCTTAATGATATTTACACTGGAAAACAAGACAAAAATACTATAATATGTAATATTCAGATTGTTTTATGCTACATTGTCGCATGACCTCTGTACTTTGCTTGTGCAATTCAGCAAGTTTAATTCAAAATTGCATTGCATTGTGGGATACAGTTTAATGCACATTTTGGCAAATGTAAAAGGTCACTTGTGTAATCCAGGCATAAAGGAAATTTGTCACACGACATGCATACTGCAGAAATAGCTCAAGTAGTATGCTAATGTGCTATTCTGGAAGATTTTTCACAGGAAAGCAGAAAAACATGTGAATCTGAGATAGAAAACAAGTGCTATTTTTATGCTGGCATGTATGCTGATGAAAGATAATGCATAGAAAATACAAAGAACTCCCTGACAGGTATGTTTTCAGCATCTCACGTCACTGGCGTTGGGTTTTTATGACGGAGTGTCTAATTAAAAATAGTTCAGCTCGTCTGCATTCAGCACCAGTCTTGCTGTTTTTGAACACAAGAATGTGTCCTGTGTGTGAACGGCCCCTAATTCTGTACGTTTTTGTGTGCATTCAGATTGAAATAATTGTAATGGTGTGTCGTTTTTCTGTAAGACCCCCTGTAGTTTCTACAGAACTGCTCTTTTTTGAGATGGACTCAAATCTCTCTTTCACTCTCTTCAATTCTCTCCATCTTCCTTAACTGGGTAGAGGCGTCACCATGGTAACAAACAGTAATTGTACGGCCTCAAAAGGACAAGCTTTAGTGTTCCCAGGAGGCGGTCCCTCGCGCTGACCTCTGACCCCTGAGGATGAAGAGTTGTCAAAATCCCTCCACTTCAGATGGGCCTGTTCCTGCATCAGAGTTACCATGGTACGCCTGTTAAAAATGTCAGGAAAGAGCGCCGAGACGAGGGAAACCTTGGAAAGACGGGGCCAGGACGAGAAGTGATCTTGATTCAGGGCTGGTTGAATGACAGGACAGAAGGAGTGTGGGAGCGGGCTGTCCTTTCTTTCTTCTGTTTTTCTTCCAGAGCTCAGATGAAGGAAATAACTCCCCGTTTGGCCAATTTTCCCCATTCAAGGCCCTTGAGTCTTTCACGCCTGTGTGAAAGTGAAGGGCCGCCCAGGGCCAATTGGTGACTGCAGAAGGAGTTTATCTTTGTTGTTGTTCTAGGAGAGACAGGATGTGTTTTATTCTCCGTGTGCCCCTGCACGCCACAATTTCTTCAGCCGTTCAGAGCGGCCAGCGTGTTGTCGTGTCACTCACATGGACGATTCACTTCTCGTTTTGTGTCCTCATTTATAAGCACTCAATCAGTGTCTCTTTACATCTGTGAGCGCAAAAGTACTGGAATGTTTTACAGCATTTTGAATGCATAAGTGTTGCATATTCTGCTCTTCTATTGAGCTTTATATTCATCAAAGAATTCTGAAAAAAAGTTGTTTTTTTAACATTGATAATAATAAGAAATGTTTCTTGAGTAGCAAATCAGCATTTTATGATTTCTGGAGGATCATGTGACACTGAAGACTGTAATGATGCTGAAAATTCAGCTTTGTCAAATAAATAAATAATTAAGATAGAAAACAGTTATTTTAAATTGTAATAATATTACATAATGTTACTGATTTTAATGTATTTTGGTCAAATATATGCAGCCTTACTGAACATAAGAGTTTTTTTTTTTTAAATCTTATAAATAAATTAAATAATCACAGCAATATTTTAGTGTCTGTGGTGTTACTCATTTTAATATGAGTAAAAATTAAGTATGCATTTTTTCCCATAAAATAGTAAAATGTTAATATTGTATTTTTTTTCCTTTTTTTTTAAACTATAGAATAATTTAAAATTTAAGTTAAGCTAAAAGGGTTATGTAATCTTTTTGAGGAAATTGTGTATGATTTAAAAGTTAATTTTTACATTTTCTGAAGAAATCTGAGCAGGTTTCTACCTGTGTATTCTGGCAAGTTTTGCAGAGGTGTTGCTGTGGTATATTAAATGGTTTTAAGCATGTTTCTGTGTGGTTGCTAAGATATTCTGGGTGGTTGCTAGGTGATTGCTTTCTGATTCAAGTCCAAAGAGTCCACCTTAACGTATCTGTTATGTTCTGGTCTCTATATATGGCTTCGGTGTAAATCTGTGTTTTTTCAACAGTCTTATCATTTTAAATAAACTGTGATTTCTTCAGTTGGCAGTAATGTTGTAGTGTAGTATCATTTATATACCAGCAGCTCTGAGTGATTAATACAGCTCAACTTCTCTGTGACATTTCAAACTGTTTGTTTCAACCCCAAGATTAGTATTTGCTGCCAGAAACACTGGATCTTCAGCTGGGATGTGGAGCTGTAGACAGACTGCTGATGGGAAACGTCCTGATAGTATCTGACAGTGTTCTGGGCCGGAGGGAAGAATCGGTTATGTAAGGACTCTACAACTCTGGCAGTTCAGGCTATCTAGTGCACAGCAGTTTGTCAGAGCTTGTTAACTTGAGACTTGAGCTACCAACGACAAACAGCAAGAGATGGATATGTGTTTGAATGGCTTCTCTGTGTCTTCCAAGACTTCACAATCACTGTTGACCTGTTTTTATTAATGGAGTTTGCTAAGATAAGCATCAGCATTATAATCGCTTATACTTGGGGTTTGTGATTGGATGATAATTGTGAAAAATGATGTTCTAGAAAAAAATTCCCACAGACTTTCTATTTAGAAGACAACTAAGCCATTAAACCTAGCTTAACAAACTCTGCAAATCTTTAGTTGACTTCTAAAATAAATGGTTCAGGACAGTACTGAATACAAATAACATGAATTTTGTATGATCCCACTTATTTTGGTAAAATAATCAACATTTTGCAGATTCTGCAAGGTGTATGTAAACTTCTGACCATAGCTGAATATATGATTAAATGAATGTGAAATCTGTCATTTGAACTTATGAAATGACTAATGACAGCTTTGGGAAGCGTGTTGAGCAGAAACACAGTCGTTCAGAACTGATCAGAAGCCAGCATGGCACACACACACGCACACACGCGCACACACGCGCACACACGCACACACACACACACACACACACACACACGGCCCAGTAGGGAAAGGGTGAGCGATTCTCACATTAGAGACTTAAACCCTTTGACTTTCTAATCTTGAGAGAAGGTTTTCTCCACAAACACTCTCTCTGCAGAGTTGGTAAACTGGATTTTCCACTTGCACAAGGTCTGTTTGCACAGCCGATTCCACCTGCTCTGTGAGTGAAGGGCGGGTGAGGGGGGTTTTCCTGTTCGGATCTGATTTCACTCTTCCATGTCCAAATCTGCCAGAAAACACCGTCAGGCAAGAGTCCAGTCCAGACACCTGCATTACCCTGCAGGCATCCATTATGAGACTGTTTTTGTGGACATATATTATAGTACTACCATGTTTTTTGTCATGTATCATGTAAATATGAATGTGGTAGTTATTCAGTACTATCAAAGTACCGTGGTGTTTTAGACATTTATCATGATAATACCATGTTTTGGGCCAGATATCATGGTAATGTCATGTATTCTTTGAATTGCTGTTTGATTTAAATCATTCAGTTCTTTGGTATGAAGTTTTGGACATTTACCGTGGTATGTGCATGTGGTAATCGTACAGCACCATGGTATATGTCAAACTACGAGGGCAATAGCATTTTGTTATGACATATACCATGTAATACCAGGGTATTCCTTGAAGTACTCATGTAAATATACCATGGTAAATTAATATGGTAATCATTCAGTACCTCTCTATATCCAGCCCGATCTCACGGAAATTCGTACATATTTTACGAGGTGGCTAATTCGTACGACCTCACTCGTACAAATTCATATGATTTTTGCTAAATCGTACGTATTTTACGAGTTGCCAATTCGTATGAATTAGTACGAATGACCTACACCTAACCCCGCCCCTAAACCTACCCGTCACTGGGGTTTAGACAAATCGTACGAGTGAGGTCGTACGAATTCGTACGAATTAGCCACCTCGTAAAATACGTACGAATTGCCGTGAGATAGCGTTGCTATATCATAGCACCCTGGCATTACGTTATTATTTTGATGTCAAAAAAACGTTATTTTTTTGAAAGTTCCTTGTAAATGAGGTTCATGTAAATATTAACATGGTATTCATTCTGTGCTACATATATATTAAAGTACTATGGTGTTACCATGACATTTTAGATTATATTGTGTGGTAAAAGTGTGATAATACCATGTTTTGGGTCAGGTATCATGATAATGCCATTATATTCTTTAAATACCATGCAATGTAATTTAAATATATAGATATGGTAATTAAGTTCTGTGGTAAATGCTGTATGATTTTTTTGGACATTTACCATGATATATGCATGTGCCAATCATTCAGGATCATATAGTGTGTCAAATTATGATGTCAATAACATTTTGTTTGGACATGTACCATTTAATACTATAGTATTTTTTGAAGAACCTTTAAGCATCATGCAAACCTATGATGTTGTATGAATGTGGCTTCCATTCAGTACTATTTTTTATCAAAGCACCCTGACATTACATGTTTTTTGGACATGTATCATGATAATACCATGTCATTTTTTTTTAAGTTAATTTTGTCAATTTAAATATGGTGATCATTCAGTACTATAATATTCATCAATTCATCATGGTGTTACCATCATGGTGTTAGCATGATAATACAAAGTTTTCTTTTTGTGCATGTATCATTGTAATGCAGTATGATTTAAATATATGAATATAATCATTAAGTTCTGTGGCATTTATTTTATTGCCTTGGCATTACCTTGGTGTTTTGGATATATGCCATGGTATATGATTGTGGTAATCATTCAGTGTCATAGTATTGCAAGTGCAATGGTAATAATACCTTGATTTTTGGACATCTACCATGTAATACCAAGGTAATCTTTCAAGTACCTCTAAGTATCATGTAGCCTAAATGTACCATGCTGTATGAAAATGGCCAACATTTAGCACTACTCTGTGTTAAAGCACCCCAGCATTATATGTTTTTTTTGAACATGTATCTTCAAATAAAACATGTTTTTTGGACATGCATCAAGGTATTCTTTGAAAAAGTACCATAGTACCATTGAATTGGTATTGGCAATCGTATGCCATCATTGTACCATGGTGCTGCCACAGGACGTTTTTGCTTTTTCCTCTTCTGCAAAACCCAAAATGGTGCCAGCTCTTGTCCAGATATATGTGCCTCCTTTTCTACCTAATCCACACTGAAATACAGTAGGTTGATGTCTTAATGTGTTATTTTTCTCACCAAGAAGTTCTCAAGTAGCCCAGGAAGCCGCAAAAGCACGCAGTCTTACTCTGAAAGCTCGAGGCTTTCAAAGGTAACCTCTATTCATCGATTCTTTAAATGAATCATGAGTCTGGCAAAAGAAAAACAGGCAGAAACTTAATCCATCCATTGAAGTGTTAGAGGAGTGGCGCTTGGCGACTGTGAGAGACAAATGTGCTCTTTTGCACCGCTGCCAGAAACCCACCAGCTTCCTCGGCTGCTCCTCCTACACAGTCTGGGCTCTCTGGCACGGCGGCGCGGCATTCACATCAACCCCGCAATGTTTTAATTACCATTACCGTCTTAGACATGGAGATTAGGCTAAATAATATGTATGAATCTCTCTTTCGGGAATGTGTGAGTGGTCTTGATTAATTACACCTTCACGTCTCACTGACAGACGAACAAAAAGATCTGTTCGCAGAAAACGCAACTCTTATGTGCATTAGTCTTGCTTTATTTTTTACTGGTTATACTTATTCACAGTGTGAAAGGTGCAATGTGAAATCTGTAGAAAAGAAGAAATACTTAAATCATTTGTATGTTTAATGCATTTTTTTTTTTTTTTTGACAAATCAGTATTCCAAATTTTTGACAATACAGTATTCCAGTCATTCAATACACAATATAGATACAAATGTAAAACACCTGTCAATATTTTAAACGCATAGTAAATATATTCAATTAAATTTGATCTTTAATTGTTATTTTATTTTATTTTATTTTACTGTGATATTTAATGTTACAGAAGTATGTTTCTATTAATCAAGTCTCTTATGCTCACCAAGGCTGCATTTATTTGATGAAAAATACTTTAAAAACAGTAATATTGTGAAATATTATTACAATTCGAAATAACTATTTTCTATTTCAATATATTTTAAAATGTAAATAATTCCTGTTATGCAAAGATGAATTTTTAGCATCATTACTCCACTCATATGTAATTTAGTGTAGAAATAATATCCACTCCAAAAATTACTAGTATAATTTCACAATTAATTACAAAGAATTGACAAATAAAATTGAATTAAACAGAATTTTGAAGTTGAAAGACTCAAATCATATTTTCTCAAATAGTATATTTTGTGAAACTGTAATGCATGTTTACCTGTTTCTAAATAATTTTCACAATTATAATACTTTTGCGTTCATGGCTACACCTTTACAACGTATTATATGCATTGTAATATGTGAGAACAAATGTATCACACTTGATATTTAGAGTTGGTGTCTAATGCATTATTTGCTCTTTAAAAGTATCTATGAATATGTAAGCATTATAATGTATAATAACAGTTGTTGTAGTTATTCTAGAGAAGGCAGTATGAATTTTGCATGAAATAAAGTGCTAGTCCAGTAGCAGGTATGTCGCTATGCTACGATAGAAAGCTCTATATTTCCACACAGTAAAGTAGAGGGAGCTATATGAGTTAATGCACTTATGCAGCATGAGTTGCATATTTCAAAACACTGTCACACAGGGTCAGGCATATACTCTGATGAGAGGAGTTTTTTAGGCCGTTCGTGCAGAATGAGCTGTAGATGTGAAGTCAGTGATGTGAAAGGGCCTGTGATTTGTTCAGTGTGCCCTGCAGCACTTGTGTGGTGATGGAGACCTATGAGAGGCTGTTAGAGGAGGAATCGTCTCTGAGAGTGGGGTCAGCGGGGTCGACACCCTCCGGGAAAGAGATGGATAGATGGAGAGAGAGCTATCCGGATGCTCTTCCCGCCGGGAAGCTTGCGGCCATCGATTTTAAGTGCACATGCTTGAAGACGCACGCTATGCGAGTGTTTACAACACACATGTGTTAACGCACATATGGCTGCGTGCTGAAATATTGAGAACGATTGTGCCTGTTAAAAGCATGTGAGTAAGTGGGGTTGAACACGCTTCAGTGAAGTTCCTCCTGGTGGGACACTCAGATGCCAGCGGTGGGCGGTAGAAACAAATCTTACAGTAGTTTTGTATTACAGTAAGTGTACATATCAATAAATAGTTTTTTAGTAACACTTTACAATAAGGTCTCATTTGTTAAATTAAAAGCATTAGTTAATGTTAATAGAAATACAATTGTTCACGTTAGTTTAGTGTGCATTATGTAATGTTAACAGATACATTTTTTGATTTAAAGAATTTGCTGAAATTAACATTTTTAAATAGTATTGTTTATTATTAGTGTATTTTAACTATATTATATTGTTAAACAAAATGATAATGATTTTATATATGTATATATGTTTTAACAAATGTTTTAACAAATATTAATACTGTAGAACTACTGAATTTATAAATTGTTTTATTAAATTACCAAAGATTATTAAATACTTCAGAAATATTGATCATTGTTAGCTCATGTTAACTAATGTAGTTATTTTTAAAAAATGAAGCCTTATTGTGCATAAGTACCACAATTTTTGGTATAAATATAACCCAGAAACATTTTATATATTAATTAATCTTTCGTAATACATGAGGTAATACTTTGACATGGTATCATTGGTCATTAACTTGGTTTTTGCATTTTTTGAACATGGTAGTAAAACCATGTTTTTTAGACATGTACCATATTATTATGACAAAACATTGCTTGGTAAAGCTATTGTTACATTGTGTCTGCATTATAATGAATGAAGCTGTCAACTCTGGAACAGTCTGAGAGACTTTGGAAAGTAGGCTATTGTTTCTACATCAAATCAGATTTTTTTTTTAAAGCACTGTGGGATAAACGACAGAAGAATCTTTAATGCTCGACACATTTCTGCTTCCACACAGTATATACGATATACAGCCCAGTCCTATCAGAAAGACAGAAGTTCCCTTTATAGATCCGTGTGTCATTTTAATCCAGCTTTCTTCATTTTAAAGTAGTTCATCGTTTCCCAAATGTCTCTGGCTTGATGGATGTGCAGCGCTCTTTTCCTCTTCAGAAGGCATCAACCCTCAGGATTGTCTGTCTAAATTTGGCAGCGCTCCTTTTTTTGTCAGTGTACGTTCTTTAGGGCCTTTAATTCATGCTCACTAAATAAAAGGCTGTGATCTCCATTCTGGATTCAGAGTAAGCCTGCAAACCGGCATTTCACGCTCTGACAGGGAGAAGATTCATGGCGTTCTAGTGGCGTCTCTATCTGCTCAATAGATCCAGAGATAGTAGCCTACTGTGTTGTGTTCAGAGACAGAGACGGTCTGAGCTGCCATTTGTAGTTACACCCTTGTCATTCACATGCTTTACAGAATTACTTGCTACCTTTGAGAGTGATTTATAAATATATATATATATATATATATATATATATATATATATATATATTAGGGTTGTCACGATACCATAAAAATGTCTTATGATACTATACCAGCTGAAGTATCACAATACCAAGTAGTATCACGATACCATGCAGTATTGTGTTAATTTAAAATTCAATTCTACAAAATGAATCAAAATTTCATAAATAAATAGATGTAAATGAAAACAGACAATATTTTTCTCTGAATACTTAATTAATGTGAATGAATGACTGGCTATTGTTATCCATGAAATGATCTAAACAAATGTTAGCACTGCACAGAAGCTGCATGAAGTGACATTTAGATGTGGCATTTATACATTTAGACTGTATTTATAATTGCATAAATAAAGTTATGAGATTAATGTTTTAAATACTAAATTCTGAATATAGAAATATGTTGGAAAATAATGTAATATGCCTACTTTTAGATGGGAAACTTAAAACGGCCAGCAGGTGGCAGAAGTTCATGATTGAATCACTGAGTCATTCAAACGATTCTTTCAAAACGGCTGAATCCTTCAGGAGCGAATCAAATGACTGTTTTTATGAATGGCTCAGTGAATCAGTGATTCGCCCAAACCAACGCAGATTTGGATTCGAACACAGAAACGAAACAAAAACAGCACTCTTGCTCGTGTCATATTGCCGAACTGTCAGGAGCATTTTTTGCTCGCATATCTTGAAATTTCCTAGTTAGCAGCATGTATATTAAAACATAACATTATAAATTAATAAATATATATATATATATATATAATGATAAGAACCAAGTGCAAAGCCGCTATGTTGATGAATGGAATTGCGTTCGTGATCGCAAAGATGCTTCCAGAAACGAACTAGTTCACCTGTTCTAGAAGTGGTCAAATGAATAAAACTGCGATAATACTTTCTTGCAAGATATTATGATGTTGAATAAGTGATGCTTGATCTGTTTTTTAAAATGACATCAGACGGTCTGAATCAGACCCTTTCTTCTGATAAACTGCAGCATGAACAACGACGTGCGAGAGCAACTTCTCATTGCAAACTGAACAGAAGCGTCGGGAAACACTCAATACCATATAAAGCGTATACACAGACTAAACTACACAGAGCACAGCAGAAAGACATTTGGCAATCAACTATTAATGTTTCTGCTGGCATGCATGTTCAACGTTTGAACGTTTAAAACAGTGTTGCTGCCGTGCATACTACATATCTTACGGTACTACCTTATGGACGATACTACCGTTTAAAAAATGCGATGGCACCGCGGGTATTTTTAAGCTTTAGTATCGCGATACTACCGTAGTACCGGTGTATCGTGCAACCCTAATATATATATATATATATATATATATATATATATATATATATATATATATATATATTATACTGTATATATATTACATTACACACAGACACACACACACACACACACACACACACATATATATACAGTGGGTACGGAAAGTATTCAGACCCCCTTAAATTTTTCACTCTTTGTTATATTGCAGCCATTTGCTAAAATCATTTAAGTTCATTTTTTTTCCTCATTAATGTACACACAGCACCCCATATTGACAGAAAAACACAGAATTGTTGACATTTTTGCAGATTTATTAAAAAAGAAAAACTGAAATATCACATGGTCCTAAGTATTCAGACCCTTTGCTCAGTATTTAGTAGAAGCACCCTTTTGATTTAATACAGCCATGAGTCTTTTTGGGAAAGATGCAACAAGTTTTTCACACCTGGATTTGGGGATCCTCTGCCATTCCTCCTTGCAGATCCTCTCCAGTTCTGTCAGGTTGGATGGTAAACGTTGGTGGACAGCCATTTTTAGGTCTCTCCAGAGATGCTCAATTGGGTTTAAGTCAGGGCTCTGGCTGAGCCATTCAAGAACAGTCACGGAGTTGTTGTGAAGCCACTCCTTCGTTATTTTAGCTGTGTGCTTAGGGTCATTGTCTTGTTGGAAGGTAAACCTTCGGCCCAGTCTGAGGTCCTGAGCACTCTGGAGAAGGTTTTCGTCCAGGATATCCCTGTACTTGGCCGCATTCATCTTTCCCTCAATTGCAACCAGTCCTCCTGTCCCTGCAGCTGAAAAACACCCCCACAGCATGATGCTGCCACCACCATGCTTCACTGTTGGGACTGTATTGGACAGGTGATGAGCAGTGCCTGGTTTTCTCCACACATACCGCTTAGAATTAAGGCCAAAAAGTTCTATCTTGGTCTCATCAGACCAGAGAATCCTTCAGGTTTTTTTTAGCAAACACCATGCGGGCTTTCATGTGTCTTGCACTGAGGAGAGGCTTCCGTCGGGCCACTCTGCCATAAAGCCCCGACTGGTGGAGGGCTGCAGTGATGGTTGACTTTCTACAACTTTCTCCCATCTCCCGAATGCATCTCTGGAGCTCAGCCACAGTGATCTTTGGGTTCTTCTTTACCTCTCTCACCAAGGCTCTTCTCCCCCGATAGCTCAGTTTGGCCGGACGGCCAGCTCTAGGAAGGGTTCTGGTCGTCCCAAACGTCTTCCATTTAAGGATTATGGAGGCCACTGTGCTCTTAGGAACCTTAAGTGCAGCAGAATTTTTTTTGTAACCTTGGCCAGATCTGTGCCTTGCCACAATTCTGTCTCTGAGCTCTTCAGGCAGTTCCTTTGACCTCATGATTCTCATTTGCTCTGACATGCACTGTGAGCTGTAAGGTCTTATATAGACAGGTGTGTGGCTTTCCTAATCAAGTCCAATCAGTATAATCAAACACAGCTGGACTCAAATGAAGGTGTAGAACCATCTCAAGGATGATCAGAAGAAATGGACAGCACCTGAGTTAAATATATGAGTGTCACAGCAAAGGGTCTGAATACTTAGGACCATGTGATATTTCAGTTTTTCTTTTTTAATAAATCTGCAAAAATGTCAACAATTCTGTGTTTTTCTGTCAATATGGGGTGCTGTGTGTACATTAATGAGGAAAAAAAAATGAACTTAAATGATTTTAGCAAATGGCTGCAATATAACAAAGAGTGAAAAATTTAAGGGGGTCTGAATACTTTCCGTACCCACTGTATATATACAGGTGCATCTCAATAAATTAGAATGTCGTGGAAAAGTTAATTTATTTCAGTAATTCAACTCAAATTGTGAAACTCGTGTATTAAATAAATTCAATGCACACAGACTGAAGTAGTTTAAGTCTTTGGTTCTTTTAATTGTGATGATTTAGGCTCACATTTAACAAAAATCCACCAATTCACTATCTCAACAAATTAGAATATGGTGACATGCCAATCAGCTAATCAACTCAAAACACCTGCAAAGGTTTCCTGAGCCTTCAAAATGGTCTCTCAGTTTGGTTCACTAGGCTACACAATCATGGGGAAGACTGCTGATCTGACAGTTGTCCAGAAGACAATCATTGACACCCTTCACAAGGAGGGTAAGCCACAAACAGTCATTGCCAAAGAAGCTGGCTGTTCACAGAGTGCTGTATCCAAGCATGTTAACAGAAAGTTGAGTGGAAGGAAAAAGTGTGGAAGAAAAAGATGCACAACCAACCGAGAGAACCGCAGCCTTATGAGGATTGTCAAGCAAAATCTATTCAAGAATTTGGGTGAACTTCACAAGGAATGGACTGAGGCTGGGGTCAAGGCATCAAGAGCCACCACACACAGACGTGTCAAGGAATTTGGCTACAGTTGTCGTATTCCTCTTGTTAAGCCACTCCTGATCCACAGACAACGTCAGAGGCATCTTACCTGGGCTATAAGGAGAAGAAGAACTGGACTGTTGCCCAGTGGTCCAAAGTCCTCTTTTCAGATGAGAGCAAGTTTTGTATTTCATTTGGAAACCAAGGTCCTAGAGTCTGGAGGAAGGGTGGAGAAGCTCATAGCCCAAGTTGCATGAAGTTCAGTGTTAAGTTTCCACAGTCTGTGATGATTTGGGGTGCAATGTCATCTGCTGGTGTTGGTCCACTGTGTTTTTTGAAAACCAACGTCACTGCACCCGTTTACCAAGAAATTTTGGAGCACTTCATGCTTCCTTCTGCTGACCAGCTTTTTAAAGATGCTGATTTCATTTTCCAGCAGGATTTGGCACCTGCCCACACTGCCAAAAGCACCAAAAGTTGGTCCTTCTTATATTATTATTTATTAAGTCTACAGTATACTGTCCTGCACACATATTTTTTTTGCACATTTTATTTTATTTTATTTTATATTCTATTCTTTTTATTTTTTATTTTCTACTTCATTTATTTTTTTTACATTTATGTATATTCTTTGTGTTTGTATTCCATATAATTGCACTGTCCATGGAGCGGACCTGACTAAACATTTCACTGCTGGTTATACACTGTATAATTGTGTATGTGACAAATAAAATCTTGAATCTTGAAATGACCATGGTGTTACTGTGCTTGATTGGCCAGCAAACTCACCTGACCTGAGCAAGAGGAAGATGAGAGACACCAGACCCAACAATGCAGATGACCTGAAGGCCACGGTCAAAGAAACCTGGGCTTCCATACCACCTCAGCAGTGCCACAAACTGATCACCTCCATGCCACGCCGAATTGAGGCAGTAATTAAAGCAAAAGGAGCCCCTACCAAGTATTGAGTACATATACAGTAAATGAACATACTTTCCAGAAGGCCAACAATTCACTAAACATGTTTATTTATGAAGTATTCTAATTTGTTGAGATAGTGAATTGGTGGGTTTTTGTTAAATGTGAGCCTAAATCATCACAATTAAAAGAACCAAAGACTTAAACTACTTCAGTCTGTGTGCATTGAATTTATTTAATACACGAGTTTCACAATTTGAGTTGAATTACTGAAATAAATTAACTTTTCCACGACATTCTAATTTATTGATATATATATATATATATATATATATATATATATATATATATTTATTTATTTTTTTTTAAGTATAATGGTCTGTTTTAATAAAAACAAATGCCATATGCATCTTTTTTTAATATGAAGAACAAAATCTATCTGTCAATCTGTTAATTTGTATTATGCTTATAGATTGATTTAATTCTAAAATTATTAATATTTTAACATATGTTAGATTTATTCATTTTAAGAAGATTTTTTAATATATCTATATATTAAATGTATATAAATATATAAATGTATGTATATATGTATGTATGTATATATATAATTTGTTTATAGCACAATGAGCTTTGTACTGCATAAAAAAAACTGCATTTCAGAAAGATCAAAGTCAAATTGTAATTTTTATCCTGTTTTTTTTTTTTTTTTTTTTTTGCTTTCTCACACAAAGCTATTTTATGACTTCATACAATTTGTAATATAGTGCACAAGTTGTATGGACTACTTTTATGGTTCTGTTTTTTTATGCTTAATTAATGTACAAAAAAAAATCTTCATTTGTCTTCCACTGTAGAAAGAAAGCCATTTGGGTTTGCAACAACATTAATGTTCATAAATAGATATATTTGCAGAGCTAGCCGTGTGTTTGTGTATTGTATGTTGTGTTGTGTTTCCTTCAGCATGTAGTACATGTGCCTAAATAATGAAGACGGCTGGTGTAATTCAGTTCCTCTGTTGTACCCGAGCCCGATTCCCATAAGACGACCCTGTTATCTCCTTCTGAGTGTAACAGTAGAGCAGGGAGTGATGGGGAGGACATTCAAAATCAATAAAATGTCCAGTTTGGTGTCTACAGGGGGCAAAACATGTCAAGAGCCATTTAAATTCTGTTCGTACAGCTCAATTACTGAAGTGTATGGGGTTTCCATACGGGAGGCTGATAGTAGCTGCTCGTGTTTCTTTTGATGTTGCTTTAATTCACTCGCTCCAGAGGCAGGGTAAATATTTCATAACCTTCCTCAAATATTGATAAAGCTTTTATTCACGGCTCATTTGCATCATGCGAATTTTGAGAAAGTTATTTTGGAACTTTTTTAAGGCGTTCTGGAGCTCCTCGCTGGTTTCTCAGCAGTACGCTGGTGTCTTTTTCTTGGTGGGAAAACTGTAATTCATGCAAATGATCTGTAAATATTGTCCTACTTGGGGATTAAGTTCACTGGAGCAATCCGGCGAGGAATGAAGCTCAATGCTGCGGTGTGTCAATCTCCCAGTTCTTTCCAAAAAACACGGCGGTCACAAAGGGCTAGACCCCAGCAGGAAGTGCATATGTATTGGCTAACCCCAGGTGGAGGCTCATTGTCTGTTCCTTCAAAGATTTGAATTTAAATGCCCGGCTCTGCAGCTGCTCTCTCTCCCAGCATGCACTGGGCCCCTTTAGGGCACAAAAGCGTCCTTGGAGCTGCCAAACTGGCCTGCAATCCTGCTGAAGGGGCATCAGGTTACTGTACCCAGACAACTTCCTGCCTGTCTTTTTGCACCTTGAGATTCTGGGAGGCATGGAAATCTTCTTAAGGGAGAAATGAAGAAATTTCTCAAGTGAAAATTCTAAAACGTTCATGAAAATGTAAGTTGTATTTTGATTCCACAGTCAAACATCTTTGTTCAAAGAATAGCTCACATTGGATTACATTCTTAAGATGTCAGCTTTAATTTTTTGTTGACTTCTGCCTGAGAGGTTTTCTTGCACTTCTACTTTGTGTAATCTAAACTCTTGCCAGGCAGGTCCAGCGGAGTACATTTTTCTCCCAAACTGCTGCCAGAGCCAAGCCGTGTGTTTTTACGAGATCTGTCATAAACTCTCTGGGCGCTTGGCATGAACTAACTCTCTGCTCTCCTTCCCACCAGCCCTTCCACCCCATGGTGAACCTGCAGTGCTCTCCAGACCTCAGACCGTTCCTGTGTGCCCTGTATGCCCCTGTGTGTATGGAGTACGGACGGGTGTCTCTGCCGTGCCGGAGCCTGTGCACGCATGCCAAGAGAGACTGCCAGAAGCTCATGGACATGTTTGGAGTCTCCTGGCCGGAGGAGATGGAGTGCAGCAGGTATTCATTCAAGAGTTTTGGAAATTTAAGGTAGTTTTCGAGAGAAGGAACAAAGTGTACATTTCCCAGTGTGTCAGATGTAATTGCCACATAATTGCTCTGCATTTCTGAAGCTAAATTGTGCTATAATGGTTGAACATGTTTATTCTTAGACATGTTTGATAGAAAATGTTTTCTGACTAAAATGGTGGTTTAACCAAATGCAGATGTTTGAGGGAAACCTTTAATCTCCAGTGAAAACCAGTCATTCTGAAGAGGGAAAAATATGTTCAAACCAGGTTGAAATAAGTCTGCAGCATATTTCAGTTTAATGTTAGCAGTCAGCAGTCAAACAATCTGTGGTAATATGGAAACATACTTTCAAAGCAGTAGTTGTCAGAAAAGAAAGGATATTTTATTACTCCAGAATCAACCTTTTAGTAGAGGTGAGTGAAACAAAACTTGCAACAATAAATTCTGTGCAGCATTCCTTGTGATTTTGTATAATATGCACCTGATGGCCATTTCAATCTCTTTACATAGTAGTAAGTAATCAAGAAAGAGCTTGTTAGAAAAAAAGTTATGTCTGTCATGGAAATAATAATTTGCTTGGCCCCGCCCCTTTAGTTACTGTTGCTAACGCTGGTTGTTATTAATTTTCCTACAAGTACTTACTATGCTACTGGCAAACTTGGAGAGAGAAGTAGTCAGTTTGGGTGAATAATTTAATAAAATCTGGATTAAACATGCTTTTATATTGCTCTGTTACCCGGAGTGGCGCGTCATCATCTAAGCCGTCTGCCACAAAGCATTTTTAACACTATACTTTAAACATTACCAAGTTAATATTTCATTATTATAGTTGATTTGAATCTCTTTTCTGTAAAAAGCTGTATATTGTGTATGAGCAGTGTAAACAATATATTACATACAATTTATATTACATGCAATAAATAATATGATCTATAACATACAATAATGAATGAAAAAACAACATCCTAATAGTAATACCCAACCTTAATTTTAAAATTGATCAAATAAATTAATAACATTCTCTGTATTTTTATATTTTATATTTTTTTATATTTTATACTGTATTTTATTTATTTTTTTAAAACTAGGGATGCACCAAATTTTCGGCAACTGAAATTATTTGGCCGAAATAGCAAAATAATAAAAAAAGAGTGAAAAGACTGAATAAATTGTACTGAACAATGACGTGACTCGATCAAATAGCAACCAGCGTAGAGTGAGAGGCGTGCATTCTTTATAATGAAGCAAACATGTCACAGTGTGGAAGCATTTAAAACTGTCCTAGAAAGACACAAAAATCACAGACAGTGAGAGACTGTTGTTGCTGGTTACTGTATGATTATTGAAATCACAAAATGCCATGTTTGGTATTCGGCCTTCGGCCCAGTCATTCATTTTGTTCGGTTTCAGCTTCGGCCAATAATTTTTATTTCGGTGCATCCCTAATAAAAACTAAATTAATAATTTAATAACACTATTAAATGTAATTCTTAGTTACTTTTAAAAATTTAAATAATGTATATATATACATATATATAGATTATTAATATTATATGTAAATATGTCTTTGTCTCTTTGCTGCAGGTTTCCAGACTGTGATGAGTCTTACCCTCGTGCTGTAGATCTGCTGGTGAACGAGGACCCCACTGACCAGTCGTCCATATCCGTTCAGCGTGACTATGGCTTCTGGTGCCCCCGTGAGCTGAAAGTGGAGCCCGAGCTCGGCTACACGTTTCTCGGTGTGCGCGACTGCTCCCCTCCCTGTCCCAACATGTACTTCCGGCGCGAGGAGCTCACCTTCGCCCGCTACTTCATTGGCATCGTCTCCATCGTCTGCCTCTCCGCCACGCTCTTCACCTTCCTCACCTTCCTCATTGACGTCACACGCTTCCGCTACCCGGAGCGGCCCATCATCTTCTACGCTGTCTGCTACATGATGGTTTCGCTGGTGTTTTTCCTGGGCTTTCTGCTGGAGGATCGTGTGGCGTGTAACTCAGCCAATCCCAGCCAGTACAAAACATCCACAGTGACTCAAGGCTCGCATAACAAGGCCTGCACGCTGCTTTTTATGGTGCTGTACTTCTTTACCATGGCGGGCAGTGTGTGGTGGGTCATCCTTACCATCACCTGGTTCTTGGCTGCTGTTCCCAAATGGGGCAGTGAAGCCATCGAGAAGAAGGCGTTGCTCTTCCACGCCAGCGCGTGGGGAATACCTGGCATGCTAACCATAACCCTGCTGGCTCTGAATAAAATCGAGGGTGATACCATCAGCGGCGTGTGTTTCGTGGGCCTGTACGACGTTCACACTCTCCGCTGGTTCGTGCTGGCGCCGCTCTGTCTGGACGTCCTGGTGGGAGTGTCGCTGCTGCTGGCCGGGATCATAGCGCTCAACAGGGTCCGAATGGAGATTCCTCTGGAGAAGGAGAATCAGGACAAGCTGGTGAAGTTCATGATCCGGATCGGTGTGTTCTCAGTGCTGTATCTGGTGCCGCTGCTGACTGTGGTGGGCTGTTACCTGTATGAACAGACGTACCGCTCCATTTGGGAGACCACATGGGTGCAGGAGCGCTGCAGAGACTACCACATACCCTGCCCTTTCCAGGTAAATCAACACACAAACATGCTTTATATATAAATTCTACTTCTGCTAGTCTTATTAAATTAATAATCACTTTTGCACAAATCATTTTATTTACAAAATTATTTGCATCAATATTAGACTGATACAAATAAATTATGTAAAAATGTATTTGATCAAACATTCAGTAAAAACAATAATATTGTTAAATATTATCACTATTTAAAAATAACTGTTTTCTATTTGAATATATTTCAAAATATTATATATTCCTATGACAATGCTGAATCTTCAGCATTTGTTTGAAATAGAAATCTTTTGTCACATTATTATATATTATATATTCACGGTCACTTTTAATCAGCTTAATGCATGCATCCTTGCTGAATAAATGTATTAATTTCTTTAAAAATACAACAACAAACTTACTGACCCCAAATATATAATGGATATTTTATTTTTCATACTTATTTCCCATATTTTTTGTTTAAATATTTATTGGAATTTCTCAGAAAAATACACTTTTTAAACTATTTATGAAAAAAACAACAACTTACAATTACATACAATAAAGAATGAAAAAATCCTAATAGTAATACCCAATGATTGATTTGATTAATTGATTGAATGAACAAATAAATATAATTCCCTGTATTTTTAGTCAACTAATATATTCTTAAGTTAATATTTAAACATGAATTAATAAAACTATTAAATTGTTTGAGTAAATCTCAGAATGAAAATCCTTTTTACATACTGTATATGCCTAAATCCAGTTGTAATATTGTAATATTTAAAATGATTGGTTTTAATTAATTTCATTTTTAATTTATTTAGAAAAAAATGATAAAATATTAGTATTAATTAGTATTAATATTAATATAAATATAGGATATTTATCAATCATATCAGCCATAACATGAAAATAATTATTGCTAGGGATGCACGATATTGGATTTTTGCCGATATCTGATATGACAATATTTTTCAAATAATTTTGGCCGATACCGATATATTTCCGTTTTGTTTGGAAACAACACCAAGTCTCTCCTGTGCAGAAATTATAAGCAAAATATTTTTAATTTGGTTAGTTTTTAACAAGAACTTATTTGTTAGAATTAAATAAACCATAATGAAGGTTTTTTTGACAGCACATTGAAGCTTTGAAAATAACTATAAATAAACTATATATCAATCGCTGCATTTCCCCCCCAGAATGATGCAGTGTTGACCCTAACATTTTATTTTATTTATAAGATTTAACATTTGTAGATGGTCTAAAGCAAAAGAGTTGTAAAAATCTTTGAGCTTACGATTTGTTTAAAAAATAAAACGTATTACACATTAATAAATAAATCAGTATATATAAAATTATTTAATTTACAAGTGTCATGTTTGTGATTTTTTTTTTTTCATGCAAGCTATAGCTTCTGACCTTTAAATCAAAACATACTCATTATTTTATGACATCAATTACTGCTTTATTTAATCAGAAACACAGTCTAAATGTTACTTGTGTAGGCTATTTTACTTTTAATTTAATTAGAAGTAGGCCAACAGCGTTCCCTACAGATTATAACTCCTTACCAAACGGGCGTTAGGACCCGGGGGAGGCTGCCGCTGCACGTGCCATTACGCCCCATTCACACGGGGCGTCAACGCTTGACGGAGGGCATGTCTGAAGCTTGGTGCTGACGCGACCGTCATAGTGACAACAGCCAATCACATACTTTTCTGGTGTTGCATGAACGGGATTGGCTAGCGTCTACGCTAGGGTATTTGCATAAGGCGATCTGATTGGCTGACACCTGCGTTGGCGCTTGAAAAGTTGAAAAGTTTTCAACTTCTGCCGTAAGCAACGTCAGTGAAGCGATGCGACGGACCCACAATTCAGTTCGGCAACGCTTGTCGTCACTCCATTCAAAGTAAATGAGAGGTGTTAACGCAGACGCCCCGTGTGAATGGGGCGTTATTGTTTACTCTATCACACACGAACTCGTAATTCTGTACGTGAATTCTCAGTTTAAATGCAGCGATCCAAAACAGTGAATCTAATCATCATTCAGACAAAACTTTGCTTCAAGAATGAGCCACACTGTTGATGTGATCTAATCGCTAGCACACGCTGAGCACATGTGAGTTAATGTATTCCTCTTATCGGCAAGACATATCGGCATATTTTTTCATATCGGGCCAACGCCGATATTTACATTTAAAGCCATTATCGGCCGATTCCGATATCAGTCCGATAATATCGTGCATCCCTAATTATTGGCTTATTGATATTGTCAATAATTTTAAGAAAAGAGACAGAAGAAGGGTTGCATATGTTATATAGGGTTGTACGTAATTGTATGTAATATGTAACATATTGCATGTATTTTTATATTCTATATTTTTTTATTATAATATTTTATATTAGTTGTGGCATCAATGTTCTGTCTTTATGATAAAATTTCTACTGGAAAGATTAGTCTTTAAGCGTTCATATTAATGTTTCTGGCAACTAGGCTTATTAAACCACGTCATACATACACCATACACAAAGAACCATCTCTTTCTTACCTTTTTATAATCTGAAGAACCTTCTTTCACCACAAAGAACCTTTTGTGAAACAGAAAGGTTCTTCAGATGTTAAAGGTTCTTCATGGAACCATTTAGACAAAAAGGTTCTTAATTCTATGGCATCGCAAAGCACCTTTATTTTTAAGAGTGTATGAAGAGAGGCAGAAGAGATTTATAATGCGTACCTCCTACCTTTCACATCATTTCTCCTCCCCTGGTTTCAGCTGTTAGCCTTCTCCAAGTGTTGCACCAGTGTTTCTAATTATCTTTATGAAAATGGAGACATCAAATGTTGAGGCAGAATAAGTGTTTGATTGATTTACTATACAGCTGCTTTGCTGTAACTGACTGAATGAAGATGATTGTAGTAATCGCAACCTTCTGCAAGCCCCACGTTTGCTGCAGATATCCATGTTAACGGTTCTTTTGTGTTGTGCAGTGAATGGATGGTGAGATCCGATCCGGCGCAGTGATGCATGAGGCATTTTTATTACAGTGTAACCGTATCCGCTCGGCCTCTCCCTCCACACAATCATAAATGGATCCGAGTGTCACGTGACGCAGTAATTCTCTCCCCTCCCCTCCGGCGATCATCTCCGTCTTCACCATCGCATGCTCTCTCGCTTCGCCTCGTAAGATGAATGCCTACATTCATCTACACATTTAACTGTTGAGTGCCTTTATTTTCTGATACAAGCCAGTTGGCACTATAGCGACAGTACACTATATGATTTGTTAGGACTAGGTGAGATACCTAAAAAAAATTATATTCATATATGGGTATGATTAAAATATATTGCATATTGTGCATTGTTTTTTTTATTAAATTATTTACTATTATAAATTTATTTTCTGTTTCTATACTACAATATTTTTATTTATTTATCTATTTAAAGTAGTTTATTTTTGTTTGGGAAAAAAACTATCTGTCTATCTGTCTTGTCTGTATGTCTGTGCATAAACACCAATATGTATCACCATATATTTTTATTAAAATATTCAGATCATAAAGTTAAGATCAAGAGTTATTAAATTAAAATGTCAAAATATATTAATAACATGTATTTTAAAATATTTAAATATATCATATTTGTAATATTTATTATATATGTAATGCTGATATAATATTGATACAACACTTATCTAATATATATATACTATATTGCCAAAAGTATTGGGTCCCCCCTTCTAATGAACAGGTTTGACTACTTTAGTAATTTCTATGAGTACAAATCTTAATGTTAAAGCATATAATGATATTCTAGGAAATTGTGTGCTTCTAATATTATAGCAACAGTTTGGACAGGACTCTTTTCTATTCTAACATGACAATGTCTCTGTGTATAAGACAAGGTTCAAAAAGAAAATGATTGATTCAATCAGTGTGGAAGAACTTGACTGGTCTGCATAAAACCAAGTCCTAATCCCAGTTTAACACCTCTGGTGTGACTGTAAATGACCTTGAGCCAAAAACTCATCACCAAACACCAATGACTTGTACATATGGGTTCAGTCATTTTAGACACTTCCAAAACTGTTGCAACAGAGATGGAAATACAATTTTTAAATACATGAATTATGTTCCCATCGTTGTTGCCACAGATTTGGAAGTGCATTTTTCTGTTCTAAAGAAGGGGGTGTCCCAATACTTTTGTCTATATAGTGTATATATATATATATATGTATATGTATATATAATATATATATATATATTTATATATGTATGTACTATGTATGCAGAGCTGGGTGGTAATTGATCACATGTAATCTGGATTACGTAATCAGATTCCAAAAATTAAGTACTTGTAATTAGAGTAAATTACATTTTAAAATCCTCGTAATCAAACTACAGTTACTTTTTTATGGATTACATGATTACATATTCACACAGTAGCAATAAATTATTCATAATTCATTGAGTCTCCCTAATTTCTCTTTTTCATCTTTTAAATTTTCCTTTCTAAAATAGCCTACCGATTATATACATTCAGAAAGTCCAGTTTTGTGGACATTCACACAGTCATTAGTCAGGTGGCGATACAGCATTTGACCACTGGATTTACGTAAATCATTTCAGGTTTATGTTATGTCTTTGGAAGGCTTTTGTCTTTCAAATTCATTAAAATGCATATATTCACATTATTTCTTAGTGACATGTAATGCAGGCATTCCAAAACTTTTTGTCATCTAAACCTTATTCGCCAAATATACTTAAAGTATATACTTTAAGTACCCCTGAGATTTTAAAATAAATATTTTAATAATTATCACATTTGCATGTTCACGGTTTCTTTGATGTTGATTAATGGTTACATGGCAATTTTTTTAGTAAGTGTTTCATTTTAATTGCTATTTTAAAACCCTGCCTGTGTCCCAATGTGCATAATATCCATCCTAAATTATATGTGATATTAGTAATTTTCAATACTATTTAGGGCAGATTGGGTGGATAATATGCACATTGGGACGCAGGGAATGTCTATAGAAATACAAAGACGGTTCACTCCTATACTTATGAATGGGAGAAACTGCAACACGCAATATGGAGGAATAGTCCCACCTTCTAAAAGAAAGAGCCAATCGCTGATTGGTAAAGTCATTGCGTCAGCGCCCGTTAGAATCTCCGGTTCCCATAGAAACCTGAGGCTAGACCAGCTGATGCACATGTGCAGTCATATGCACGTTATGACTGTGCATGTGCATTGGCTGGCCTAGCCTGAAAAATACGCTTTTTAAGAAACAACATTAATGGGGCAATTAATTTCAGATTTTTGTTGCTGATTTGATGTACGTAATTTAATTGCGAGTTCAGCAAGCAGTTTTTGAGATTTCAGGATTTCCCCATTCATTAAGATAGGTCTTGTACGAGCTGCCCGGAGGCATTGCAAATATGGCCGCCGAGTGAAGAGACTTTCCTTGAAAGGGACTTTGTTTTAAAATGATTTATTTAAATTTAAATTTTTTATGATTTAATTAATTGTTAGCTTTTCATTAAAATCACAACCCCCCTGCAGTTCCTTTACGAACCCTAGTTTGGGAAACCTTGATGTAATATAATGTTTAATGCACTTCATGTTGTAAATTACAATGAATGGAACACATTTTCTTACTCTTTGCATTTATTACGTCATTATGGTACAAGATAATCCTATTTAAATCAATGTGATAAACAAGTTAAATCAAAAGTAATCTAAAAGTAATCTGATTATATTACCTAAAATGTGTAATGTAACGGATTATGTTACTGACTACAATTTTTGTCATGTAATCTGGAATCAGTAACGGATTACAATTTGTAAGTAATCTACCCAGCTCTGTATGTATGTATGTGTATATATACAGTATACACACACACACACACACACACATATGTGTGTGTATCTATATACACATATATGTATCTATCTATCTATCTCTATCTATCTCTGTCTGTCTGTCTGTGTGTATATATATGTATATGTGTATATATGTAAGAGGCAACTTCGCTCCGCTTTGGGTCGGGCGGTTCTTTGCCTCCACGTCGTGCATTAAAATCCTTTAATGCACGGCTAGCAGTTGATTATCCCACTTATTCCATGGTCATTTGCCAAGTTATAGAAAAGTTAAAACTAGTATTGCTCTTTGCAGCGCAATATTTGACCGAATGGGTAAAAATGACAGTTACAGTTACAGTTTTCCACAGTTACAGTTCGTTAGCGCCATGAATTATAGCATGTATTTCAATTAATTATCAATCGATCAAAAGAGAGAGAAAGATGACAGTTGTGTGTAGCCTACCTGCACGTCTCTCTCTACAAACAACTACTTCAAAAACAGCGATTTTATCACCTCGTTGCTGGAGAATATAATGTAGCGATCTAGTATCTATCTTTTATTTTATTAATAAAAATCGCGGGGAAGCGTTGACAACAAGTTTATGTGTGTGTGCAGCGCAATCTACGATCTCCTCTCTCTCTCTCTCTCTCTCTGTGTGTGTGTGTGTGTGTGCGAGCGAGCGAGTGATGCGTGTTGGTTAGTATTCATCAATTAAAGCAGCGCATTAATATGGACCGGTGATTAAACTGACTTGGAACTACCTGTGCATTAAACGGTTTTACTGCATACCTGCCAGCCAATCAGAATCGAGTATTCAGACAGACCATGGAATAAATATAATATAAATTAGCAGTGTTTTCTGTATGTAATATATTTCTTGTTGCCCAGCCCTGTGTCAGGTGTAGTTTTGCAAGATTGCTTTTCAGATACAATGCATGTGTTTTTCTTGGTGTGTTTCATCATTGGGCTTGTTAAGTCACGCTGTGCTGCCTGTATTGTGGTGGCTCGGCCCCTGTAGCGCTCTAGAGAACAATGCCGAGGGGAGATCTGTGATGCTGAGTTCCAGCTGAAGGACAGACCTCCTCCTGCTGTGATTAAAGGTGCTCAGGCCTGTCATTACCTCACAGCACAGAGACTGACTCACAAAAGCCCAGGCCTTTGATTGGCTCTGCATGAGAGACGCGCTGTGTGTGAGTGTGTGAGGTAATGCACTGTCTGATCACACGGCTGTTCTGTGAAAGTAATGCACTTGAAGGATGGAGGATGTGCTTCATTCACCCGCCAGTATCTGATGATGTGAAGACATCCTGGTTTATGCTAATGAAGTGAATGTGTAGCTTTATTATAATGTTTAGTAATTTAAAAGTGTGGAATTAAGCAGAAGCAATTCTGCTTTCCAGTTTTTAAGTTAAGAAGGGATAATTATTAATCAATAATTATTTTCATGGTTCATTTGCTTGGCCCCAACTCAGCATTTCACCCCAAAAAGCTCATATTTTTCTGCTACAAACCATCACATGATTATTGCCTTGCAAAGGAACCCCTTTATAAACAGCCATTAATATTGTTTAAAAAAATAGAATAAAGATAAATGTGTGTAAAATATTATCTGGATAATTTTTAGTTTCTGCTAAATTGCTGCATATTACGTTTTTAATATTTAATATGAAAATTTACTGTATATTTCATTTAGAAAAATTAAAAATGCTTTAACGTTATAAAAATTAACACATACTGTATATTTTTTTTATATATATATATATATATATATACACACACACACACACACACACACACACACACATAATAGCCTTTAAATTTGACTCAATTTAGCAGATTGCGCAGTGCATCTTATAAGCAATTTAATATTTCTTTCTTCTCAGTTTTATAAATTTCTTCATTACAAATATCTTTTTTGTGTGTGTACCTTGAAAGCGATGGAAGTCACTTTGAATACAGGTATCTTCCAAATGCAGGCTTGCCTTAAAACCAGTTAAATACTATTCATATTTTCTTGCAGATTTTATGACTATTCTTCATCAGTAGTAAACAGTGCATGTAAACTGAATTGTACATTCAGCTCAATTAGGACCAATTTGCTTTGAATTATAGATGCATCCACATTTCCTGCTATGACACTCCACGCTCCAAGTACATTTTGAGTTTTCCTCCTATTTCTGCTCTTCGCAGATGGTTTTATCCTTGTAAATATGATAATCCTGACATGTCTTGAAGGCAGCATACATTAGTATTTTTCTGTGAATATGTATTAGTGTATGTTAATGTGTGCCTGAAAGATGTTAGATCCCATGTCATCTGAGGACAGCCTGCAGAGATTGTACATATTCTCTTCCTCTCTGTGTGTGTGTGGTGACGTGATGTATGCATGAGTGCAGCATCAGGTGTGTTGAGCGTGAGCTCCTGTCAGAGGAAGAGCAGGAGAACAGGCCGTTGTTGTGGCTTGTGCCCAGCAGATAAAGCAGGATTGTGTGTGTGTGTGTGTGTGTGTGTGTGGTGACGTGAGTGCAGCATCAGGTGTGTTGAGCGTGAGCTCCTGTCAGAGGAAGAGCAGGAGAACAGGCCGTTGTTGTGGCTTGTGCTCAGCAGATAAAGCAGGATTGTGTGTGTGTGTGTGTGTGTGTGTGTGTGTGTGGTGACGGGAGTGCAGCATCAGGTGTGTTGAGCGTGAGCTCCTGTCAGAGGAAGAGCAGGAGAACAGGCCGTTGTTGTGGCTTGTGCTCAGCAGATAAAGCAGGATTGTGTGTGTGTGTGTGTGGTGACGGGAGTGCAGCATCAGGTGTGTTGAGCGTGAGCTCCTGTAAGAGGGAAGAGCAGGAGAACAGGCCGTTGTTGTGGCTTGTGCTCAGCAGATAAAGCAGGATTGTGTGTGTGTGTGTGTGTGTGTGTGTGTGGTGATGTGAGTGCAGCATCAGGTGTGTTGAGCGTGAGCTCCTGTAAGAGGGAAGAGCAGGAGAACAGGCCGTTGTTGTGGCTTGTGCTCAGCAGATAAAGCAGGATTGTGTGTGTGTGTGTGGTGACGTGAGTGCAGCATCAGGTGTGTTGAGCGTGAGCTCCTGTAAGAGGGAAGAGCAGGAGAACAGGCCGTTGTTGTGGCTTGTGCTCAGCAGATAAAGCAGGATTGTGTGTGTGTGTGTGTGTGGTGACGTGAGTGCAGCATCAGGTGTGTTGAGCGTGAGCTCCTGTAAGAGGGAAGAGCAGGAGAACAGGCCGTTGTTGTGGCTTGTGCTCAGCAGATAAAGCAGGATTGTGTGTGTGTGTGTGGTGACGGGAGTGCAGCATCAGGTGTGTTGAGCGTGAGCTCCTGTAAGAGGGAAGAGCAGGAGAACAGGCCGTTGTTGTGGCTTGTGCTCAGCAGATAAAGCAGGATTGTGTGTGTGTGTGTGTGTGTGTGTGTGTGTGTGTGTGTGTGTGTGTGGTGACGTGAGTGCAGCATCAGGTGTGTTGAGCGTGAGCTCCTGTCAGAGGAAGAGCAGGAGAACAGGCCGTTGTTGTGGCTTGTGCTCAGCAGATAAAGCAGGATTGTGTGTGTGTGTGTGTGGTGACGGGAGTGCAGCATCAGGTGTGTTGAGCGTGAGCTCCTGTAAGAGGGAAGAGCAGGAGAACAGGCCGTTGTTGTGGCTTGTGCTCAGCAGATAAAGCAGGATTGTGTGTGTGTGTGTGTGTGGTGATGTGAGTGCAGCATCAGGTGTGTTGAGCGTGAGCTCCTGTAAGAGGGAAGAGCAGGAGAACAGGCCGTTGTTGTGGCTTGTGCTCAGCAGATAAAGCAGGATTGTGTGTGTGTGTGTGGTGACGTGAGTGCAGCATCAGGTGTGTTGAGCGTGAGCTCCTGTAAGAGGGAAGAGCAGGAGAACAGGCCGTTGTTGTGGCTTGTGCTCAGCAGATAAAGCAGGATTGTGTGTGTGTGTGTGTGTGACGTGAGTGCAGCATCAGGTGTGTTGAGCGTGAGCTCCTGTAAGAGGGAAGAGCAGGAGAACAGGCCGTTGTTGTGGCTTGTGCTCAGCAGATAAAGCAGGATTGTGTGTGTGGTGACGTGAGTGCAGCATCAGGTGTGTTGAGCGTGAGCTCCTGTAAGAGGGAAGAGCAGGAGAACAGGCCGTTGTTGTGGCTTGTGCTCAGCAGATAAAGCAGGATTGTGTGTGTGTGTGTGGTGACGTGAGTGCAGCATCAGGTGTGTTGAGCGTGAGCTCCTGTAAGAGGGAAGAGCAGGAGAACAGGCCGTTGTTGTGGCTTGTGCTCAGCAGATAAAGCAGGATTGTGTGTGAGCAGCGAGCTGTGGAGTCTGAACGAGCCAGTGGATACACACACCAGCTCGCCATGTTTAAACACACACACTTTTACAGGGATGAAGTATGGCCGTGTGCAAACTCTGGAGATTTCAGAATGAAGATTAAACAGAAGTGACAACCATATTTATCCATATTTTGTAGGTGGTGTTTTTGGGAATCAGGGTTATCATCATTAACTAAAACTGAAATCATTAAAAAACCTTTTCATTGCTTGAAATAAACATTAACTGAAATAAAATATGAAAAAGGTAAACTTATTTTATTTCAGCAAGTTGCCAAGGCAACATTTCAAATTTTTGTTCAAACGGAAGTAGTAAAATAACAAACTAAAAACCTGAAAACTATAGACATTAAAAAAAACACTTTTAAATGTATAGACATTTAAAAAAATTATCTAAAAACACAATTACTAAAACATTAAAATGAAGACAGAAAATATTGAAACTAAAAATTAAAACTTATTAAAACAACAAAGCTACTACAACATTACAATGAAAACATTTACATAAAATGAACAGAAAATACTAAAATAACACATTTAAAAAGTAACCAAAGAAAACCTATATAGACATGTTAAAAACACAACAAAATTACTAAAACTTAAAAAAATTTAAATGAAAACAGAAAATATTAAAATAACAAACTACAATTTTATAAAAACTACAGACAATTAAAAACGAATAAAAATAACAAAAAATTTAAACTTTAAAATTAAAACAGAAAATACTAAAATAAATAAAACCCAATAAAATCTATATGAACGTGTTAAAATAAAAAGCAACACAATTTCTAAAACATTAAAATGAAAACTTCAAAATATTAAATTAAATACTAATGGCATCAATGATACTAAAATATCACTGAAAAAGCTGTCAAAATAGTTGTAATAAATGCTGCAGTACTAAAGTGTGCTGAGTCCTGTGGATGGAGCCTGCAGTGAGTGTGTGTGTGTGTGTGTGTGTGTGTGTGTGTGTGTGTGTGTGTGTGTGTGTGTGTGTGTGTGTGTGTGTGTGTGTGTGTGTGTGTGTGTGTGTGTGTGTGTGTGTGTGTGTGTGTGTGTGTGTGTGTGTGTGTGTGTGTGTGTGTGTGTGTGTGTGTGTTTGTGTGTGTTTGTGTGTTTGTGTGTGTGTGTGTGTGTGTGTGTGTGAGTGAGAGAGAGAGAGAGCCTGAGGGAAGCGATCAGCTCTTCCAGGACTGATGATGATCATCTGTGTGTAGGTGGAGCAGACCAGCAGGCCTGACCTCGTCCTGTTCCTCATGAAGTACCTGATGGTGCTGGTGGTTGGGATCCCGTCGGTGTTCTGGGTGGGCAGTAAGAAGACCTGCTTCGAGTGGGCCGGCTTCTTCCACGGCCGCAGGAGGAAAGAGTGAGTTCCAGTACCTTCCTCATTCTGATCACTTCACAGGAGAAAACACTCACGGATTCATTTAACACTAGACATCATCAAGTGGTACTGTATCTACAAGAAGAACAATACACATTGTATTGAACTGTAATGTACTTACTGACATCAACAATTTGATTTAAAAAGCTTTCTAAAATTGAGGCACAGATACTGTGAAAAATAAAATTATAAATGTGTAAAATATTATCTGCACAATATTATTATATAATAGTTTCCACTAAATTAACACAGATTAATATTTCCCTTTTTGCTGTCATACGTAATATATAATTAATATAAATATTAACATATTATTAAACAAAGTATTATATATAAGGTTATGAAAAATGTAGTATTGTATTTTAACTGCACAATACAATTATTATATGTTTGTTTATTTAGTTTTAGTTTTTGTATTTATTATTTTAATCTAATCATATTACAATACACACATTATATATATATATATATATATATATATATATATATATATATATATATATATATATATATAGTCATGGTAAATAATATCGGCACCCTTGGTAAATATGATCAAAGAAGGCTGTGAAAATTAATCTGCATTAATTCTTTTGATCTTTTATTAAAAAAAATCACGAAAATCTAACCTTTCATTGGATAAGAATTTAAAATGGGGGGAAATATCATTATGATATATATATATATATAAAATGTGTAATATAATATAATGCAATTATATTAAAATAATATATAGTTAATTTTACATTTTTAGATTTAAGAACTCTGAATTCTAAAATTCTGTAATATATCATTAACTATGCAATATAATAAGTTATATTTATTTTTGTAAATGTATAGATTTAAGTGCTATAACATTATATATTAATAAAATATTACATATTTTATAAAATATTTGGCTAAATATTATATGTATATAAATTTGTAAATGTCAATGATTATTGTTTGTCCAGCCATTTTCACCGTTTAATCTCGTTGTAATTTTTAGTTTATTGATCTATATTTGAAGTGTTGTTGGCATGGAGATGCTGTAACACAACCAGATAAATGCGTGCATGTGTTTGTCTGTTATCCAGCAGCGGCGCGGTGAACGAGAGCCGGCAGGTTCTGCAGGAGCCAGACTTTGCTCAGTCTCTGCTGCGAGACCCGAACACTCCCATCATCCGGAAGTCCCGCGGGACGTCCACTCAGGGCACGTCCACCCACGCCTCCTCCACACACCTGGCCATGCTGGACGACGTGCGGAGCAAAGCCAGCAGCGTCCACAGCAAGATGAGCAGCTATCATGGCAGCCTGCATCGCTCCAGAGACGGCAGGTCAGTTCAGTTCAGCTCAACAAGCGCTTTCAGGCCACACGCATCCAAATATGATTCACTTATGCCTATGCATACCGTATACTCACATAAAGACATGTACACTATATAGCAAATATGCTTGATTGTAATATTGTTGCAAAATGTAACTAACTATATTATTACCAAGCTCTTTATGTAAAATATATAAGTATGTCCAGCTTTATCCACAAACATGAAGTATACTCATAGAGGGCAAAAACTACAGTACATAGCAAACCTTAGCTACTTGATTGCTTGTATTATCACAAAATATAAACTGTTATTATTGCCCAGTTCTATATATATATATATATATATATATATATATATATACATGCATACTAGGGCTGCAACAAACGATTATTTTGATAATCGATTAATCTAACGATTATTAGAACGATTAATCGACTAATCGTCGATTATTTCACTGGTTAATCAGTAGACTTTGATTGATTATTCAGTTTATGCAATTAGTTAGAATATTAAGTTATACATATTCTAACATAAATAAAGGTCACTTCAGCTTTAGAAAAGCATATTATGTAATTACAATTATTACACAATTAATTGGTAACACTTTACATTAAGGTTCATTAGTTAACATTAGTTAACATGACTGCACTGTATTTTATGTATAATCATTTTCTATTCGTAACGGTTTTAAATTCATTTTAAATAAATTTTTATATAATTTCCTTGTTTTTATTGTTGTGATTATTATTTTTAATGTCTATTTCACTTCCTTTTATGTAAAGCACTTTTGTGTTTTTGAATTTTTTTTGTGTATGAAATGTGCTATATAAATAAACTTGCCTTGCCTAACATGAATTAATAATGAACAATACTTCTATAGCATTTGTTAATCTTAATGTTAATTTCAGCATTTACTAATGCATTATTAAAATCACAAGTTGTTTTTTTTTACATTGATAAATGCATTGTGAACTAACATGAACAACTGTATTTTTATTAACCGACATTAACAAAGATTAATACTTAAATGTAATAAATGTATTGTTCATTCATGTTAATTAATACATTAACTAATGTTAACAAATGATACCTTATTGTAATGTTACCAATTCATTATAAAAATAGATGGCACACAAAATGAGATGACAGACAGAGACACTCTCTCACCATTTAATTAGCTACATGAAAAAGTAACTGAATGACACATTTTGCACATTCTGCCTAACATCTCCTTTTGTAAGTCATATAGATATGAAACAAAATAAAGGTAAGTGATAAGATGCTTTGGATAAACTATTTTATTCACAACATAATGTCTTAAAATACCTTATAGGGTTATGATAATCAAAACAGCCCTGAGCTAGATCAAGCTTTGATCTCTGCAAACCAAACTGTCACTTTAATGAAATTATTATTTTTTCCCACTAATAAAAATATTTTATCATTAGCTAGCTCACACTGGAGAGCTGCTTTATAACAGAAAATCAAGTTGTAATTCTAACTGAAAGCGACACTGACTTTAATGTTTTTCATGTTTAATACCGTAAAGCTGCTTCAATTAAGGCTATCTATTGCATAACGTACTATATAAATAAACATAATGTGACCGAACTCTACTGGAGTAATGTTACGTTACTGAACTGCAGAGCTCATGCAAACATCCACATCGTTGTAATCAGATGTATTTTTAACTGTTGCTTTCACACTGCTGTCAGTTTTTGTTGTTTATTTCGTTACTGAGAGGAAAGCGCGCAATATATATTTACATATTCATCCAAACGCCGCTCAAGTTTGGATGCATTTGCTCTGAAGTGCTGTGTGTGTGTGTTCTTCTCTTGATCTGCATCCAGGAGGGCTGAACTAGAGTCTTGCGCTACAGCGCCACACTGGTCAAACCGCTGTATTGCAGGCTCTTACATTAGGTCATATGAGATCAAACGACTACTCGACAACAAAAATATTTGTCGACAATTTTTTATTGTCGACGTTGTCGATAATGTCGACTAATCGTTGCAGCCCTAATGCATACATGCATAAGTATTGGGTCGCCCCCTTCTAATGAACAGGTTTGACTATTTTAGTAATTTCTATGAGTACAAATCTTAATGTTAAAGCATATAATGATATTCTAGGAAATTGTGTGCTTCTAATATTATAGCAACAGTTTGGACAGGACTCTTTTCTATTCTAACATGACAATGTCTCTGTGTATAAGACAAGGTTCAAAAAGAAAATGATTGATTCAGTCAGTGTGGAAGAACTTGACTGGTCTGCATAAAACCAAGTCCTAATCCCAGTTTAACACCTCTGGTGTGACTGTAAATGACCTTGAGCCAAAAACTCATCACCAAACACAATGACTTGTACATACACTATATATTAGGGGTGTCACAGTACACAGATGTCACGGTTCGGTACGTACCTCGGTTCGGGGGTCACGGTTCGTTGATTGTACCAATTTCGGTACAACATGAAAAAAAAAGAAATCTACTATGCTCGGTTTCTTTTTATTTATTTTTATTTTATTTTGAACAGACAGTAGTGCAAATAAAAAAAATCCATCTAGATGTGAAAATACTAAATATTATTACATGTTTTATATATATATAAAATCCGTTTTATTTTCATAAATAAAAGCAGACCTTTATACAGTGATTATTAATAAGACAATAAGTGTTTAAAGTTGATTCTGCTGGTATAATGAAACAGTTGAAGTGATCGCATCACACACACACACACACACGCACAGTCGTGCACAGTCGCACACACGCGCGCACACACACATCAGTTCCAGCATTAATAACTTGACAGCCAGTTGGTACTTTATCAAAATAAAATCCAGTGAGCCAAACATCAGCGCGGCCTCCTCTGTGTCACAGTTGGCATTCGCTGTTCTTCTGCTGGCGGTTATCAAACAGCGTTGCATTGCTGCGGGCGCCCCCTTCTGGATTGGGGGGTGAATTGCCTGTATTCGTCGTAAGGCATCATGCACCGAACCGAGATGCCTGTACCGTGACGGTTCGGTACGAATACATGTACCGTGCCACCCCTACTATATAGACAAAAGTATTGGGACACCTCCTTCTTTGGAACAGAAAAAGGCACTTCCAAAACTGTGGCAACAACGATGGGAACATAATTCATGTATTTAAAAATTGTATTTCCATCTCTGTTGCAACAGTTTTGGAAGTGTCTAAAATGACTGAACCCATATGTACAAGTCATTGGTGTTTGGTGATGAGTTTTTGGCTCAAGGTCATTTACAGTCACACCAGAGGTGTTAAACTGGGATTAGGACTTGGTTTTATGCAGACCAGTCAAGTTCTTCCACACTGACTGAATCAATCATTTTCTTTTTGAACCTTGTCTTATACACAGAGGTATTGTCATGTTAGAATAGAAAAGAGTCCTGTCCAAACTGTTGCTATAATATTAGAAGCACACAATTTCCTAGAATATATGCTTTAACATTAAGATTTGTACTCATAGAAATTACTAAAGTAGTCAAACCTGTTCATTAGAAGGGGGGACCCAATACTTTTGGCAATGTAGTGTATATAGTATTCTGTATAATAGAATACAAGCAATCAAGTAGCTGAGTTTTGCTTTATACTGTAGTTTTTGTTACATATTGATTACATATATGAAGATATTTAAAATCTTATAATTTTATATATAATTATTATTATATTATATAATTAATAATTTAATTATAATTAATTATTGTATAACTATATATAATTTAATAATATAACTTTAATAGATATGCCTTAGTGTATGTGTATATTTTGTTTTTTTCATATATTATTAAATTATGAAAACGTTTATATTTCCACTCAAGTAAAACAAAAATGTGCTGTATATAAAAATACTTTGTAAATATTTAATATTTACTAATTTTATACTAAGAAATGTATATATGTGTATGTGTGTACACAAACACACTATTGTATATTATTAAATTATGGAAATTAAATGATGTAACTATATATAATATAATATTATTATAATATAAATAATTATAGAAATATATATAGATATAGTTATATTAAAATAATAATTATATTTATTTATTTATAATTATTATTAAAATATATATTAAATAATTCTGTATATACAGTGAAGTGTTTGTGTATATATATGTGTAATTATATATATAAATCTTCTGTAGAATTCCACTCACTCCCTTCAAGCCCCTGACCACAACTTTATAACCTCTGCTTTAATGCAAGCGTGTCAGTTGAGCTTCCTCAGAGATTGTCATATAGCTGTGCTCGTTTAGACACGTAGAGCTGCATGTTTAAAGAAGCCTGAACTCAAATAACTTGTGGGTTTTCCCTCTGAACGCAGGTTCACCCCCTCTAGCCACAGAGGCATGGAGGAACGCCCGGTGTACGGGAGCATGCCGCGGCTCAACGAGCAGCTGTCCCATCACGGCAGCATTCACCGCCTCGACAGCCAATCAAGACACAGCAGCGCCCGAGACCTGAGCAACGCACCGGCCGCCAGCATCACGCACGGATCCAGTGTGAACCGCTTGGCAGAGGAGGACGGGACAAGCGCGTAACCCAGAGACTGACCTCCATCTACTGACACGAGAGGCACGGGAGAGTCCCTGTCCTGTAGTCGCTAGCGGACAGACATGTGTTTTTGGCAGCAGCAGGGGAATCAGAAACTCGATGCATGTGTGTTGACAGAGCCGTCCTCGGGATTTGTCCCATTAGCAGTGCACCTGAGTAACAAGATATGTTTTCTTTGATACTGTGAAGTTCTGCCGGATGAAGTTTACTGCATGTGATAAAGCAGCGTCAGAACAGGCCGCAGCTGTCTGATGGGAGATTTTTCCCATTACATCCATCACACAACCCGGGTTAAAGAGTTAATGGATCACTGACGCTTCAAGACTGATGACTGTCCCATTAGAGATCAGGTTTCAAACCCTTGAAAGCCGAAGGATGGTTCAAAGAGAGGGAGGATCAGCGGTTTTGTGCCTTTAGCAAGCTGTATTTAGTTTCTGGTGGTAGTTTGGTTGAGAAGGCATGGAGGAATGACGTACCAGAATCCTCACCACCACCTGATGTGCTTTTGTTCGGCCGCTTGACGGCTGCCTACCTCATCACATCGGATCGCTCTGCCCTCCCTACACTCATGTCACAATACAGAATTAAAATGGGTTGCAAACGTTGTCTTTCAGAGCATCGTCTTACACGCAGATGCTTTTCCGCCCATGTGTACAGGAGTCTTAAGCTTTGTAAATGGTGCTTCTTTCTAATGTTGCTTCATGAATATTTCAGCAGGCCGTTTCTACAGGCCAGAGCTCATGCACCATGTTTATGGACCATAGAAACGTGTTGAATTTTCATGAATCGTGCTGTTTTACGACGCTTTAAAAGTGAAGTCGAGTGTTTTTGTTTACGTGTTGGATGAGATTACATTGGTACTCCGTGCCTAAACGTGATTTTGGACCTGAGCTTTGTAAAAGCTGTTTTTCTGATCGTTGTTACTGCTTCTGCTGTACCTTTGCCTTCGGTTTCCCAAGTACACTTGATTTTCATGCTTGACTCTTCTGTCCACTTTAATAATGAGGAACAATATAGCACTTTAACCGTGGCTATCTGTTGAATGTGTAGACATTAAATCCAGTCATAGCGTCATGCAAGATTTCAAATAAAGCTTTTGTAAAGTAAAAAAAGACATGTTCTGTAGTTCCCAATTTTATTGAAATAGTCCGATAATGAGCTTTCCATGTGAAAAGTGGTGTCCAAACCAATACAAATAACAGTATTCCACCTTAAATACACTTGTGCAAAAGAAATAAGAAAAGGTCTACATTGCAGTATGGGGTAATTAATGTTCATGTCCCAACCATTCCCACCACACATGTCAATAAAATACAATAAAAATAAAACAAAACAATCCTGCCGTACAGTCCTTAAAACAAGTGATTACACCTATGACATGCAAATCTGTACATAGTCTTACAAAAATCAAAATCAAGAAGAAATTATGATATGAAGTAGCAATTCACTAACAAGGCAAATGAAATCCTCATGTGAAATACAAGTGTGAATGTGTCTTAAATCTCCAGTCATCTCCTCTCATTCTAATCCATTCTACCTACACTGACCAGTTTACACTGATCTAAGAAAACTAAGGCACCTCCCGCTCTAATATTGATCTATTCTTTGCTAAGTAACAGTCTAAAGATCAAACGACCCAAAGATCTGGACGTCTGTCATTTCTACCATCTCGATTCTCCTCCATGCAAACATTTAATCATTGGTTCTAACATACCTGAGAACATTTCAAACAGGTTTCCTGTTCATGTTAATACCATAACCCTGGCAAATTGTTTCTAACCCGTTACAGCCTTATTAGAATAAAAACCTGTATTATGAATATTTTTTTTGTTTGGAATTAAGCATGACCATGGAATAGAGCAAATGCTTAACTAAGGTCCCGAGTGATATCTGAGCTCGATTTAAAAACAATGTGCCGAGTTTGCTCCACAGTGAAGGTTTCAATAGTGCTTGCATATAATGGAACATACAAAATGCTGGCAATACTAGAATGAATAAAACCACAGGTACATATGCACAAACTTTCATTACTTCTGTACTTGGGTGTGCTTCAATACTGAAAGGCCATTCATTTTTTCAGCATACTTTAAAAGAATAGTTCCCTCAAAAATAAAACAAATTCTGTCATTATTCCAAACCCATATGACTTACTCATATTTTTATATAATATTTTTATGCGTTTTTAATTTCAGCAATATTTAATGCTTTTAGTTTCAAGTAATATATACTGTATATATTTTTTTTAACAGGCTGGGTAGTTTACTTACAAAGTATAGTCCATTACTGATTCCAAATTACATGATGAAAAATTGTAGTCAACAATGCAATCTATAACAGCATTACACATTTTAGCTAATATAATCTGACTACTTTTAGCCTAACTTTATAGGACAAAGTAAGCTATAAAGGTTTGCAACAACATAAGGGTGAGTAAATGGACATTTTGATTTTTGAGTGAGCTATTCCGAAAAACAATCTGGAATATTTGGGAATTCTGAACAGCATCTAGATATACAAGAGTCTGAATATGCAGAATGTGTTTTAAAGAAATCAAATCTGACATAAATTTGCTTTGCAAAAGCGAGCAGTAGGGTATGCGAATAATTCATAAATGCCAATTAGTGTATGAAACCGGACAGAGGGACAGCTAAAATTGTTGCTCTGATGAGGTTCTGTTGGAGTCGTAATGGCTTTGCTCTCTAATCTGAGGTATTCTGAGGTTCAGGGATGTTTGATAGTCTGACCCTGCATGTTTAAAACATCACTACAGCAGCTTTACTGTACGTCCTTGATGAATTTATATTAATATCAAATGACCTAATCTCCTGCTGGTCCTCGGGGTCCCTGTTGAGTCATTATGAGTGTTAGAGGAAGAGGCAACAGCTATATGCACCAGTGAGTTTGAAGCGTTGAAGCCCTTTAAATGCTTCACCTGATGAGTTTAGTGTTCCTCCATGTCACAAACATTAAACGCTCTGAATCTAGTGGTCCAGGTTGCACTATATGTCATATTCACATGTACAGCTTAGGCAAAGTTTGGTTCTTGTGAGTTGGAAAACAAAACTTTAAAACACTGAAAATAAAAAAATACTAAAAGAATAATAAACAATATACATATATTAAAAAAAAAAAACTCTTTGGAAACAGCATTATTGCTTCGGCAACAGAGCCGTGAAGCACAGATGTAGGCAAGAGTAACATGAACAAGGCTGCAGTGAATCTCTGTTACATTCAACACAACAGCTTATTTATGATCACGTGACTGTACGTGTTTTGAGTGTGAGTTTAATATGGATTTAGCTATATACACATTTTGATTTCTCTGAATGATAGATCTTGCTCACAATATGCAACAACATTCATGAAACACGAGGAGACTTTATTCATGTAAATTGTTCTTAGAAAATATACTTCCGTCAGTTGTGTTAAATGTTAAATATTGTTTAATTTAAAATTCCATTCAACGATGCGCTAAATTCATGACTGCCGCCCTCGTGAATGTCGTATTTAATGCAAGTGTACACAAGAATGTTTACAAACATTTTCACTGTAGCTTTCTCTACCTCACATTCCACGCAACAATTCACTCAAGAATTATTTCAAACAATTTTATGATAGTCTTTTTCAAACGACGAAATGTGGCGAAATTTAATGGCAACCTTGTGAATCTTGCATTTAATGCAACAATTTACGCAAGAATGGTTTTATAAAATTTTATTGTGACCTTGTATATCTTGCATTCAATGCATCAATTTACAAGAATTGTTTTATGAACAATTCACTGTGGCCTTATGTACCTTGCTTTCAGTTCAATAATATACAAACCAATTTTATGAATGTGAATGTTTAATGCAACAATTTACACCAATATTTTTATGAACAATTTCACTGCAAGCTTGTTTACGTCATATTCGATGGAAAATTGTACATAAGAACGGCTTTACGAACAATTTACACAAACTATTCTCCTTGTGTTTTATGAATGAGGCCCAATTTTTTTATGTAGTGTTCCCTTGCAAGTCTTGACAATTTTAGTGGAATTATGAAAAACTAGCATATCTTGACAAAATAATGCTTAAATTGACAAATTTCTGCATAATTGACTAGAACCTTGACACGGAAAATAAAAAGGAAAGAAGACTCTCTCAAAGCCAAGTCACTTATTTAACAACAGAATAGTGTTATGATTTCATTATATATATATTATACTCTACTTAAACTATTTACATTATTGAACTCAGAATCTATTCTTGAACTCTGACTATGAAGGTCAGCATGGCACTGGAGGGTAGAGGCTGAGTTATACAGTAGTGCCACTATCTATTGGGGCTGAACTCAACTGAAGTGTTCATGTTTTATCACATGGTTTGGAATGCCAGGAACAGTTTTCCATGATCCTCGATGAATGTTCTCATGATCTTTAGTGTTATTCGTTTAAAGTAACATCCCCCCACTCCATTAAGACTTTTGAATGCAACACGCTTGTCAACAAACACTGATAAATTCACGTTAAAGCTCTGTGTTTGTCGTTTTCGACCCCGTCCACACCGGTGGTGGTAGGTGATAAGCTACACTCAGTGGTCTGTTCCCCCATCCAACACAGGAACAGGAACAGTGGTGATGGGTCCACTCAAAAGGGATGTAAGGTGCACAGTAATGTGCGTGTGTACAACAATCACACGTGTAATGCATATGCACACCAATACACGCAAACACACACACCTGGGCCCAGCGGCGTGTTTAGGAATATGATGTATAAGGAGTTGGCTCTCGGTGACTCTCTTGGGGCCCCACAGGAAGTCAGAAGGAAGTGGGCCGGGGCAGAGCTCATGTCTCCCAGCCCAGGTGCTCACCGCGCTCCAGAGACTGAGTCTTACGCTTGTGTGGGGATGAAGGGCTCGGTGGGCTGCTCAGGTTGGAGCTGTTGGAGGCCGTGGAGTGATGTGGAGAGTCTGAGTCCTAAAGGTAGGAGAAGAGGGAAAAGTTAGTGACAAAGCTTTGAATTAATTCTGTAGATTTTAGGTTTTCTTGTCTATTTTGGCCAAACATCAAGACTTCTAATCAATGATGTGTTTAAAAGCATGTTAAATAGAGATCTTCAAAATGACATTTTTAAAGCGAGTGAATTGTCTGAATGACAAGATGGAGTTAAAGAAGCTTGTATGGGGTCATGTGACCAGACACACATACAAGTAATTAGAATAAATACAGTTCAAAAGTTTCAAGTCAGTAAGATTTTTTTTAAGAAAGAAATCAATGGTTTATTTAGTAAATAGGTTGCATTAAATTGAATGTGAGTAAAAATTTACAATGTTACAAAAAAAAACATTTCAAATAAATGCTGTTGTTTTCTTTCTATTCATATTTTCATATGTTAAAGATTCAAAGAATCTTGAAAAAACCTGAAATGCATCACTGTTTTCCGCAAAAATATTAAAGCAGCACAACAGGTTTCAACATTAATAATAAGAAATAATTCTTGAGCAGCAAATCAGCACATAATAATGAGACACTGATGACTGGACTAATGATGCTGAAAATTCAGCTTTGCTTCACAGAAATAAATGACAATTTACAATATATTAAAATGGAAAAGTTATTTTTAAATTTTAATAATATTTCACAAAATTACTGTTTTTACTGTATTTTTGATTAAATAAATACAGCATAAGAGACTTAAGAAATAATAATTAAAAAAAAAACCTTGAGAAGAAAAAGTGGTTTCTGCATAATATCGGGGACATTCAAAAGATTTGATGTCCAACAGTAATTGCCTTGAAATGTATTATTGAAGGAGCTGAATTCATTTCAAAGTATTGCTTTGAAGGCTGTGGTGACAGTGCTTTAAAGATGAGGAATTTAAGAGACTTCACTGAGGTGGTGGTACCATGTTAACAGTCTCACTGCTACTGCTCTCTAAATTCTTCCCTTTAAAAGCAAAACCACAAACACTCAACATCACTAATTTCCTAGTTAGCTGTAGCGGTGACCATTTTGGTCCTTCTGTAATATTCAAAGACAAATGCTGTAACTGGTATAAATATTTAAAAGTTATAACTAGAGAACAAATTACCTATCAAAATTGCTAAAAATATGACACTTTACTGCATAACATTTACTCAAAATTTACTAAAACCGTATCTGAATTTTTTTTATCAATTTTCGTAGCTGTTGGTACATTAATTGGTTGACGTGATCATCTCTAAATACCCAAACAGCAGCCCATTAAATGGTCTATTACTAGCTTGAACCACCACAACATCAGTCCTCCTCCACATATTAACACATTAATGTTATTACTAAAGCTAGCAAACACTGTACAATTCCACCACCTACACAGATCAAACACGCTTTTAACAAGGAGACAACTCAACTAACCCATTTCCTCCATCTGAGGTCTAGGACGGAGCTACAGGGTTCAGATCAGGGGGAGCAGGGTCATGTATGTTACCTTTAGCTTACTAAGCAGGGTCCTTAAAGCCCTTTTCAGATCGGGAGTCTTCTCTGTGGGTGACACTCCTGGACACTAAAGAGTCACACACAGCACCCACACGTCATTATGGAGTCGATGTGCACACGGTCAAACGTGGGGCTGAGATGCAGACTGCGTGCGTGTGTGTGTGTGTGTGTGTGTGTGTGGGAGCAGTGTTAGCAGGTCAACACCTCAATCTGTGGATATGGTGTCACTTCACACACTCAACACATGCATATAGCGTGAGAAAGAGAGGATAGAGACCCTCCAAACACATTTTTGTAGGTGAAACAGAACGGATGCCTGGGTACTGGAATTGTATAACACACTTCTAGTGCTCTCTATGGAGTTTTAGCAGTGAACAGCATCACAAAGAGCTCCAGGAGTGAAACTTTTACCTGCTTTGATCAGTCTGGAGGTCGAATGAACATGTTAAATCAACATTCACAAAAAGAACACTAAAATATGCCTTTTGAAATCCCACTGGACTTTTGGTCATTTGTAAAATCGAAACATTTCCACGTGACTACAGATCTCAGCAGTATTTATTTTATCCATAGAGAACTGTATTTTTAGCAATAAACAAGTCTAGTTTTTCAAATACGTTAAGGTATTTTTAAAAATGTTTTCTGTTTTTTTTTTAAATCCCTTTCAGAAACAAAGGCATCTGGAAAAGCGGGCACTGGCAGTCGTTGCTGGTACTGACCTCTCTGTCAAACTGGGATAGGGGGGCATCACCCCCGCAGTCCATGCCTCCTCCGGATGACAGTGAGCCATCAGAAGGTGATGTCATCTGCCGTTTGGTAGAACCATAGCTGCCAACGGGAAGGTCCCGTCTCAGTGCACTGCCATTTTGAGAAGAGGAGCCTGGGACAGACATCAACAGATCTTTAAGACACTGACTTAAATTTGAGAACTTGGAAAAGTTCGAATAACACTATGTCTGGCCCAATGTCAATCAATGCAAAAGTTTGAAAGTTCAAAAGAACATCTGAAAGTTCAAAAATAGCATTTGAAAGTTCAAAAGAGTGTTTGAAAATTCAAAAAGAATGTTTTAAAGTTAGAATGTTGAAAAAAAAAACTTTTGGAAGTTCAAAAGACAGTTTGAAAGTTCAAAAGCGAACATTTAAAAAAAGAAAGTTTAAAGGTGCAGTAGGAGATCTTGGAAAACGCTAACTTTAGCCTGATAGCACTGAAAGCGTACGTTCCACCCTCCCTACAAATCGCCATCCAAAGCCATGCCTCCTGAACGCATGAACACGAACAGATCAGACGATCAGAGACAACATTACTACAATACATCATGTGTCATTCACTGGTGAGAAAACTTTATAGTACAGTTAGTAAAAGTACTATAATACCAGGAAGGAAGATCAGGTTGTTGATGTTTGTCTGCCATTCTCGCTCTGTCTGCATAGCGTACGTGAACGCGCTGATGACATATCCTGTCTGCGCCAACCGGGTGCGCAGAGGTATGCTAATACATATGTTGACAGGCAGGTAGGAAAGCCAATCAAAACACTCGTTCGAACATTTCTTGTTCCTACACCTTCCACAGAATTTATAAATACATAAATACATTTAGACCACTTAACTTAATGATTGCTATCGGGATGTGAAGAGACTTTCAACCAGCATAACAAAAAATGTTTCTGAAGACAATCACCTATTGCACCTTTAAAATGAGTTCAAAAGAAAATGAAACGGAACTTAGTCAGTTCTTCATTAGCGGTTTTATATTCAAATGCCCCTTAACAACAAAATGACCCGTCTGACCACATGTACGTCCCTTGTAATTTACTTTCAAAATATATTTAAAATGTACCCCCGAATTGATTTTTAGGAATATTTCCTATAAAACAGGCACTCTAATTAAAAAAATTTTTTTCCTCTTAATAAATTTCCATTTTTCTAGTAATTTAATTATTTTCCAAAAAATTTCATTCTAATCCCTATATCTCTGTTTATGAACAGATATTTCAGTACTCACGTGTGCCCAGGCCACTGCTGGCACTCATAGATCGTCCCGGTTCAGGCCTGACCTTGCTGATGGAGGGGATACTGACGGATGCTCCCAGGACACCACGGCTCTCCTGAGGACGCACATTCTGAACAACAAAAACACCGTCAGAAAAAAACTTCTTACATTACATATTACTGAAATAAAACAATCAATAAATTCTCAAAGCAGGGGTAAAAATTTACCAGTGTCACTGTACATGATCTTAAATTATGTAGCGAGGGGAAAATGAAATCATTTTCTCACTTAGTTTTTGAATTATCTACATAAAATAAGCAGAATACACAATCCTTTGTTCCCATGTATGAAACCCCATGAAAAGATAAACTGGGGTTTTGTAGCTAATAAACCATGTCTGTTAGCTTTGAGGTCATACTGGCTATTTAATATTATTAATATTTATTTATATAATATTTTATAATATCTATATTATTTATATATTAACAATATAAATTATATTAATAAAATATACAAAAAAAATTATATTGATTTTTTTTAAATTGTCAATATATATTTAATAATAATTCTTTAAAAAAATGAAGGGAGGGATGATTTAGCATGCAAGAATCAGACATATTGTAAATTGAGAATATTACATGTAACTGTGACGCAGGCAGATAACTGGAACATAGATTTGTTTAAACAATATGAAAGTGAGCTAATTCATCCTCTTCAGAGAACAGATGGAGTGTGTCTCTCTGGTCCTACCAGAGAGCAGATGGAGGCAGGGGTCCCAGGGGCGGAGCTGAGGGACAGGGAGTGGGAGGAGAGAGGGGAGGAGTCCTGGGACAGGAAGTTGTCAGCAGAGGTGACAGTCATGTGATAGACATGCTCAAAGCTTGTAGGGGTGGAGATGAGGTGCAGATGAGGAGAGGGGAGAGGAGAACCGGGCTACAGCAGAAACCCAGGAGGAGCAGATATAGAGGGAGAAATGGAGGAAAAAGAAAGAAAAAATATAGATGCATGCAACAGTTTTCTGCTCAGTAATGGTGTAAATAAGAAGAGGAAGAGGTGAGGTCATTTAAAAGACAACATAAATGCGAAATTGACCCTATTTCATAAATGTGGGTTATTCTAAAGGAAATAAAATTTTAGTAACTTCTTTACCTGTGCAACTTCACATTGAAAAAGTCAAATGTGGTTTTATGTTGTCTTTTAATCAAGCTCATCTACAAAACACTAAATAATAACAGTGAACATAATTAACAAAAGATGGCTCATGCTCATTAAAACAGCTCTTAGAAACAGATGG